>CM046438.1:30213914-30489516 GCA_025506505.1 Flaveria sonorensis
GCGCGGTTGCTCAAACCACCTTCTTGCAACACTCGGTGTTGACTCATAGGCTGCTAGCCAATTCAGCCAAGGGTGTACGTCTATCCACCTACATCTATCCTGAACGGCTTAGCAAGAAGCACGCGCTCTCTCTCAATTCTATCGTGCAATCTTCTTGGGCATCCAGTAACCTAGTGGACTTACCAATAGCAATTTCTACATCGAATGCTTATCAATCTTCATACTCCTAACGTGCAACTTATCACAGAAGGCAGCAGGAATGAAACCACTACTAGCACCACAAATCAAGCACAAGGCACAAATTTAAATTTACTAGAAACGTACCTGACGTTGAGTCAAGTCCGCTCTAGCCCCTCCCTCTCATAGCGAATGCTCTGACCTTCATCCTCTGTTCTCCGCATTTCAAACCCTTTGCCTTGCCTCACAGCTCTCAGCCCTTGACTTCATGCAATCTCTGCTCCTTGTCCCACCCTCACCACACCTGTACATCTCATCGCTCGACAATCCCTCGCCAGGTGGCCCTCTCTTCCACACTGGAAGCAGAAGCTCATCCCCACCTGCACTCCCCTGCGTGGTCTCTACCACACATCTTGCATACCTCTTCCCTCTTAGTCATCCTCTTCCGATCATCGAACCTCATTGTCTTTACCTCCAGTGACAAATTCACCATCATCATTATCCCGCATTTCGCTCCCACTCTTAACATAACTCCGCTCCTCCTCCTCATCCACCATCGCCACTGCCTCTCACTCATCATATAGCCTCACCGCCAAGTTAACCACCGACCTAAACATCCCTGGCCGGCAGCGATCAGATGCCTATGGATATCTGCTGCAGCCCTTGAATATACCTTTTGATCTTTCGTGACACAGGCGTCACCTGATCTGGCACCAGCCTTGCCATCTCATTGAACTTCGTGTGTACTGTTGGTGAGTCATCGTTCTCGCCTCTAGCTGCAGGAACTCCCTCTCAACTTTGTCAAGCTCTCTATAGGGCAAAACTTCTCGATTACCAACCTCTTCAACTTCTTTCCACCTCATCCTCCAATTGCCCTGGCCCTCAGCCTGAACATGTTTTCCTACCAGCACAAGGCTGAATCCACAAATGAGTGGGTAGCAAACTTCACCTTTTATCCTCACGGCACTCGCTAATCTCAAGTACCGCTTCTATTTCTCTCACCCAACGTTGTGCAGCAGCAGCACTCCTATTTCTATCAAACATAGGGGGCCTACACCTTTGGAATGCTCCATAGCTGCATCCCTTGCATTCTCCTACACAGCTTCCTCCTCCTCCTTATCATACTGGAGACACCCATGTCAGCATCGGGTTGCTCCATATCCCTAGAACCTCCAACTTCCTCTCCTTGTCGTGGGTTTCTCCTCTTCTCACTCTCCTTCTTCTCATCCTCCTTCAGAGCTCTAATGACCTCAGTCACTACAGTCGGCAGAATCATCTGCATGACCTGTTGGACTTCCTCTGCTACTGCCTCCTTCATTGAGGCTCTCAAGTTAGCACTCCCGTCCTCACTGTCCTAGTGACGAAGCGCTGGCTCATCAGGAGCCGTTTTAGCAGTCTTAGCCCTGCTCTTCGTGGCACGCGGCCTACACCACGTCCACCCCGACCTCCACCTCGTGAAGCCTCAGAAGACCTACCGCCAGCCATCTAAACACTACAAGACTCAAATACAACACGGTCAATCAAGGTATAGTTCAAGTTATGTCAAGTATAGTAAGTCCCTAATCACAATGGCCAGTTGTGTTTAGCCACTTACTTTACTCTTCATTCCCCAAGCATTTCCTATTCTAACTACATCAGTATCTAAATCTACACAAAAGCCCACAAGCCACATAACATGCGCACATAATGCCGGTTAACATTTACTTACATAAAACCTTTTACGTAAAACTTTTACATAAAACTTTTACCTGCAGGCATGTAGCTACTAGGACTGGCATCCCTTCCTTTCATCCCATTCTCAGTTTAAGATTAGGTTCTTTTTGAAAATATTATCCAATTCTCTTAAACTTTAGCTCTGATACCACTTGTAAGGCCCCGTTCCCGGGACGCTTACAGCTGGACTGTCATCGCATAAAATATTTTAAAACAAATATTACTTTTGCAGCGGATTTAAAAACTTTCATTAATAATTAAAACATATTATCATATTACATAAATCGTTTACATATCACATACAACGTCATATCAAAATGTGGATGCCAGACTCAAAACGTTCCCAGTAGCGTATGCATCCATGCCTGCAACTCCATAGCATCAACAAAATACCTGCCAATTATCATGCATACAAAAAGTCAGCGATGCTGAGTGAGTTCTAGTTTTATAAATAAAATACTTTACTTTTGTTAAAACATAACCTTCGTAATCGTATGCGATAACACATCATACGTACACATTGATAATATTTATTATCATCTTCATCATCGTTCAATTGCTACGTTTCATACTTTCATCATTATCTTTCACTTTAATCTGGATCTGTCTCATGCAATACCCGACTCGTGTCCGAAGACCAACAGAACCGGGGTAGGCGACAAGGATCCCCTTCGAGTAACAAAGACTCCCTTCGAGTCACAAAGACTCCCTTCGAGCCACATGGACTCCCTTCGAGCCACAAGGACTCCCTTCGAGTCACAAAGACTCCTTTCATTCTTTCGTTCCACTTTTCATTATCGTTATCTTTCACTTCGTTACATAATACTTTACGTTCATTCATAGCCATACATCAAACCACGTAAAGTCATACATCATACATAACGTATAATATAACATAATACATATGTTTTTGAAAATGGTTTACGAAGAAAGATAACACACACAGACAATAAACCACATCACAACATCATGCATGCATCAAGCATAAGCCAACACAACAACCAAGGAACCTATCTCAAACACCACCTCTTAAAGCCCTTAGAAAACCCTAAGTCTAGAACGAGGCACAAAGGAACATTATAGGCGCATCAGCATAAAATTCTAAGTGTAAACAGCCTGGGCGTATCACAACTATGCAGGCACATGAGCACTACTTAGGCGCTTTACCACTATGCGGGCGCTTCAACACTTAGGCACATGGGCAACTCTGGGCACATGGGTATTATGTAGGTGCTTGACCAACACAGTGCATTCACTTATCCATGGGCGCATGGGGTCACTTGGGCGCATGAGCAACACTTAGACTCATGACCAACATTCTGGGCGCATGAGGTACTGTTTGGGAGCCTGACTACTGGTTGGGCGCATGAAGGTCAGTTAGGCGCATCAAACTTAACCACAATTCAGTTAGGCGTATGGGAACATTCTGAAAATATCTAAACTGTCAAAAAACATCTGAAAGGCATTCTAGCACTACCCAAGCACAGATCTAGCATTCTAAGGCCCTTAAAACATGCTAACAACAATTCTAACCCCAAACAAGCTCTAAAACCTCATCAAAACTAAAACAACAGAACATCATTCGAACAACAACAAGCATACACATACATTTCCTTTTAAAATGTTTGCTTAGTATGCATAACAGCCCCAAAACTTCAAAAAACCAGTAAAAGAGGGTCTAGAAACTCACCTTGAAGCAACTTCTAAGCAGAACACTTCCACCAACAAATCCAACTACTAAAACCCATGAAAATAGGCATTATACTCAAAATCTCAGTCTAAAACCTAAAGCCCAGCTGAAACCGAGCATAAATTCAAGAAAACTCACCTTGATGCGAATTCTCTCACTAGAACCAATAAGAATTCTATTCTTCTTCTTTCTTCCTTCTTCGACCGAGCAGGAAATAGTTGGGGCATGGGCGGCCACGCCCTCTTTTAAACACAATAATACTAAAGTTTTGTCCTTTTACAACTTTAGCCCCTCCTCTTATGGCCATTATCTTTTCTTTCTAGATACTTTCCTTTTCTCTTCTTTCAAATAAAAATTCGGGTGTTACACCTTGAAAGTTTGGTTTCACTAATGTACCACGCATTTAAATGCATGCAATTTAAGGTACAAAATGTTTTCAAAACTAGAATTAATGGAAACGAAAATCCCTTTTAAACAAGTTTAACACCATCCTTTTATACAACACTCAAATCACTTGGGAACTCTTTGTGGGATAAAGTCACCTAACAACATTTAGGGAACTTGTGTGTTGAGGTGGGGTTAACATATTTGTGGGATAAAGGTCACCTAACCATTTGTATGTGTAAACTCACACGTGTGTGTAAGTAGGACGACTTGAGTTGGAACCATGTGAATAGGGTCATCGAAGCATGGTGTAAAATGGTGTTGATGGGATTAAAACATGCCTGCCAACTAACATAAAGATGTTTAACCGATCCCATAAACTAGAAGTTGCAAAGGGTTGCAATTGTCAAATTGACTACCTTGTTAATTTAAATAATGGATAAAGGTCACCTAACCAATATTTAAATGTAACATTGGATTCTAGATTTTAATTATTAATTGTCTATGAGACATGAAAGATATTAATAATTAAAATTTCATTTTTGTAAATACTAAATTGAACTTTGCTATATTGTAAAAATGGCCGCAAACAACAACGCTACCTCCCCGACCGTCCATAACCTGTCACTAAGAACTATCCTGGAAAAGGATCGTCTCAACCAAATAATTACATGGATTGGTTTCGAAACTTAAGAATTGTTCTCAAGCAAGAAAAGAAATCATATGTGTTGGACGATCCTATTCCCGATGAACCCAACCTTGATGATGTTGATGCTTACAATGATTGGTTAAGCACATAAGGATTCAGTGCAAGTTTCCTGCCTCATGTTAGGAACCATGATTCCTGAGCTTCAAAAGGATTTTGAACATCATGGGGCATACGACATGATTACCTAATTAAAGGAAATGTTCCTTCAATAAACAAGGGTATAGCGCTTTGAAACGGTTCGAGCGCTTCATGCATGTCAAATGGAAGAAACCCATCGGTGTCATTTTATGTGATGAAGATGAAAAACACTTGATAGCCTCGAAAGGCTGAACTATCCCATCTCAAAAGAGTTGGCCACGGATTTGATCCTCAATGGTCTGACCAAGAAGTTTGAGACTTTATCATGAATTATAACATGAATGGATGGGACAAAGCATTGGGGACTTCATGCAATGCTCAAAACAGCTGAAGTAGGGATGGGTAAAAGGGTTTTTACCAATTCTCTATCAAAGAGGGTGGTAACAAGAAAGGCATCACCCCGAACCCAAGGCAAATATTGCCAAAGGCAAGGGATATGTCAAAGGGAAGGGTAAGGGAAAATCTAAAGCGGGACAACCGAAACCGAAGCTTAAGAAGTCAAATGTTACAGAGAACGATCCATGCTTTTAGTTTGGTAAGATAGGAAATTGGAAGAGGATGTCCAACCTATCTCAAAGAGTTGTGAAACAAGAGGGTGCTGGGCAGACCTCAGTACAACTTTCATGATCCATATTGAACTTAATGTTTTCTTCAAACCTGGGTATTGGATACCAGATGGGGAATTCATATTTGCAATCTGTTGTGGGTTCAAAAGAAATAAGCATTTTAAGAAGGGAGATACAGTCTCTACATGGGTAATAGAGCAAAGTTGATGTCGAAGCCCAAGGAGACTATATCTTTAAAGCTTCCAGTGGTTTTGGAAGTTATTTTTGAAGAATATTTTGTATGCTCTTAGTTTGACTAGGATTATAATTTCTGTTTCCCTTCTGAACAATATTGTTTGCATGAAATTTGTCAATGACGTTATTTGTGTTTTTTATGGTATATGCTTATTTTAAGGCTATGTACAGGATCAGTGATCTAAGTTTGATCAATTAGAGTTGAATTGCAGCGGAATTAGAACAAGAATTAGACAAATAGCAAGAACACAATAGATATTCAATGGAACAGTACACGGTTATAGAGAAAGAGGGTTTTCTGCAAAGGGATAATATCATTCATGCACAAATGCTTCGGTATGTCCGGCCGCAAGCTTTGCACCTTACAATTAGGTCAACATTCCTTATATAAAGGAATGTGACGTCTGCTGATGTCACTTGATAGTGACATTAACAGAATTATTACAAACAACTGAAAGTAAGCAACTACTGAGAATGTTCACAACAACTGAGAACATCTCAGAGTATGCTAAGTACAAGATGAAACTAAAACTACTGAAACTACAAGTACTGATTACAAGAAACATAAAACTACTGATTACAAAGAACTGAAAGGAAAATATAACTACTGAAGGAAACCATCACAACTACTGAAGAGGTCTTTCTTCAGCTGTTGTGACAACATCTGAAACTTGGTCTTCAGTTTGTCTTCAGCTTTTGTCTTCAGACTTTGTCTTCAGTTCTTTAGCTTCAGACTTTGTCTTCAGCTTTTTCACTTCAGACTTTGTCTTCAGCTCTTTCACTTCAGACTTTGTCTTCAGACCTTGTTATCAGTTGATGTCTTCAGCTGTTGCAGACTACTTCAGTTGTTGTAATGTCTGTGGGACTTAAAGGTTTTTCTGATCAGGCTCATTGGTTCTTTTGGTCCAACAAACTCCCCCTGAACCAATGCAGCCAAAACCTTTAAGCTTATTGAGGTCCCACTTATTCTTGGCAGAAATACTCTCTTGATCAGCTTCAGAGATATCAGATAAGCACAGGCCAGGGAACAGGTTTCAGTAGATGTGAATGTCAAAGGATGGAAGGGAACTCTGTCTTGGGGAACTGGACACAGAGCTGTTATCCCAACCATGAAACCTACTTCCCATTGATGAGTCTATAAGACTCTCTGACGTAGGCCTCAAGGAGAACAACTTGTTCCTCCTTAGTGAGTTCTTCTGCTTCTCCTTCGAAGAAGAACTCTGGGCCATAGTACTCTGATAGGTACTTTACTGTCTTTCCATTTTTCAACTCAACAGTTGTTATCTCTCTGTAAGCAAATTCATCTGGGTGAGTCCCTTCTAATAACAACTGGAGTTCATTTTTCTTGATCTCTTCAAGCCTCTTGTATAACAACCCTTCTTGACCATTTTGTTCTCCATTAGAGTTTGAGGGGTCATCTTTGACTTGTAGGCTCTCTTGAAGTCTTCAAGTATCTCCCAGGGTGAGACTACAATGGCCAACATAATAACAGCATCTATGGTCTTTCTCACTTGGCCATTGTATCTACTTGGTATGGATTTCTTATGAATTCTAGAACTAACCCTGGGGTCTGGCCAAATCCTTACTCTCTCCTTTTGATATTGAAAGGTATACCTGAGAGCATACAGCCTTTGAGCGTGTTTCTTCATGGCTTGTATAGATGATGACTGAGGAAACTCTTTGTCAACCATCTTCAAAAGTTGCTCATCGTGCTGTTTCTGCTGTTCTTCTTCTTCAATCTTAACTTTCACCATTTGCCTCTGAAAGTCTGGTGTGATCATTTGTTGACTTCTGGGCTCAGGTATTTTTAGAACAGCAGAGATTGGCAGACTGTCTTCTTCATCATCTTCTTCTTCTTCTTCTTCTTCCATCCTCAACACCCTTCTCCTCCTTCTGGGTGCATCATTGGATGTGGTTTGAGGTGGTTTTTGGGTAAGGGAGTTGGTTTTGAGGGTTGAGTTGGTTTAAGTTTAGGTTTAGGGATTGGTTTGGAGAGTTGTGGGGTTGGTTGTTTTTGAGTGGGAGTTTGGGAAGGCTGATCTAGCATTTTTGTGGTAAGTTTGGCTTTGGAAAGCTTGGCCATATCAGTCTCTTCCCAGCACCTGCTTCATCTAAGGCTTCGATAATCAACCCCTTATTGAATGCTTCAGAAGCACAGATTCTGGTGGTTATTGCCAGAATACTGTCTCTGGTCCATGATTTAATCTCAATTAATGATCTTCCCAAGTATTTTGCAATAAACCTGATCATTATCTCCAACCTCTCCCTTTCCATCACACTGTAACTGGCCCATCTCTCTTGTATCTCTTTAATCTCCAGCCTTCTGATCTCAGTGTCTAATGTAGCTGTATCAAAGCCCTGTCTGAAGAGTTGGTCTATTATTCTGTCCATTGATCTGCTGTGAGCTTCATCAGCTTCTTTAACCAGATCTTCCAATGATTTCTCTTCATCAGGCTTTTGAGTTTCAGCACTTTTCTTTCTCTTGTATGTGATCAGCTGTTTTTCCTTTTCTAACTCCTTTTCTTTCTCTTGTTGTTTCTCATCTTCCACTCTCTTTCTCTTTCTTTCTTTCACTGCCTTAGACTCCCCCTTTTTGGGTGCATTGGGTTCAGGGTTTGAATGGCAGAAAGCTTCTTTGCACAGCATCATCAACAAGTGTGTAGATTTGAGGAGATCCTCTCATCAATGGCTTTATGCACAATCTCATTGATGATGGGAGTGATGAGAGGTAAGGAATGTTGAAAGGTAGCAACCATCTGCTCAGAGGGGTTCTGTCCCTGAGAGGTGGTGCCAAAAGCAGTGGCTGGTGGCTCAGTTGAGTGTAGTGGCTGAGTGTTTGGTGAACCTTCAGATGAAGGTGCCATCTGTGGTTTATTGGGGCAGATGGACTTTGATCCTGAGACATTTTGGCAAGCAGTTCTTTGAGTCTGCTCACCTCAGCCTCAAGGATTGTGTATGGGCTAAGACATCAAAGAAAAAGCCCAGGTCATCATCAGTCTTTGCTGAATCACCTGACCTCCTGATTGAATCAGGATGTACATGCCCTGAGTGTAGATCAGTTGTAGCATGTGCCCCTTGTTCTTGGTTCTGGGGACTTCCTGCCTCAGGACTGAGTCCTTCATCGGCAGTTGCCTCTGGTGAGGTCTTAGAGATGTTACCAACTGCATCCTGTTCATTTGCTGAATCAGTAGAAGTGGCAGCCTCACCAGATGTTCTAACCTCCTCCTCTACACGGGGAGATTGAACATTATAACCCCTGTGCTGTGGGTTATCAGCAGCATTTTGGTCCTCTTCCTCAGCTGTTGAGGTTCTCCCCATTGTAATTGGTTTCTGGGGAGGAGGAGAGGAATGCAGCTGACTCAGCACTTGTGCAACTATAATGGTTGGGCTTTGAGGGGCGGTTGCATTTGGAGATAGGTTTGAAGCAGATTGCACCCGGGGTGACTGGTGCTCTTCAATGGTAACCTTCTCAATTGAGATAGGTTCCAGCATTGTGGTATCCCCAATTATGGTTGCATCAGGATCCTGTTGAGAGGATGCCTGAGCGGCTAGGGCTGGTGGAGTCTTTGACACTACTGGGGGTTAGAACCAGTAAGTTTTCCTGTATTGGTGGTACAGGGGCATCCTCAGGGACTCATCTCCAGTAGCCTTTTTGGGCTTTTTGGTGTTGGGTTTGGTGGGGACTTTGGATCTGGAAGTGGAGGCTGTGGGTTCCCGCTGCTTGGGTTTTAGCAGCCGGGCAGCCCCTTTCATGTAGGGTCAGAGTTGTGCCTGGAGTATACTTCAGGCAATACAGCCGGAGCAGGGACTCCAAGGCCAACAAGGCCGTCTGATTTTAGCTGATTTAAAATTATGGCCATGAGAAACCTGGGATATAATATCCATCTGTTTGCCACAGGTTTCAAAGCCAGATCCTTTAGTTCCATGAAAACTATCTCAGAAAAATTTAGATTTTGTCGTTCAAAGATAGAGTATAATACCTGTTGCCATCGGGAGGACATCTGATCCCATGAGGAGGTTTTTGATGCAAGGCAGACATTCACCATGTGGAATATAAGACGTTCAGCATCATGGAAGTGCTTCTTCAGAATGGTGGTAGCACTTAAGTCTCCTTCATACCCGTTATTGATGAAAGACATATCAGTTGTGCCTTTCGGGTATTCTGTGACACAGGTGGCATCATGTAGATTTAGGGTTTGTCGAATGATGTCTGGAGTGATGACCACCTGTTTCTGGTTAACCAACGACTGGAGAGTGATTTGGCTATCATTCTCACCAGTTTGCACAGAGACGTTGGTCCAGATTGGCTTAGGGAATCGGGGTATATGGTAGGATTCAGAAGAAAAGCGGTTCGGTACTGGGAATCTACCATAAGATCGATGGCATTATCAAATTTGTTCCAAAGGCCGATTTCGAGAGGTAGGCAACACAGTTGTGTCTGGGTTTGAGTTTCATGGTCGCCATTGTTGAGAGAGTGAAGGACATAAAACGGCTAATGAAACGTTTGAAAGTAGGTTTAGGTATTTATAGGGTAAGAAAAGGCTGATATAAAACGACTGAAAGTGTTGGTGCTGTCATCAGTTGTTTGAAAACAACTGAAGACCTGGTATTAACTTTCAGAAGTTGTAACAACTGAAGACTTGGTATTAGTCATCAGTAGTTGTGAAACTACTGAGACATGGTTTTGGCTTCAGGTGTTGTAAACAACTGAAGATTTGGTGTTAGTCATCAGTAGTTGTAAAACTACTGAAGACATGGTTTTGGCTTCAGTTGTATGAAGTGAAACAGCAGTTGTAGAAACAACTGAAGAGAAAAGTTTCTCATCAGCTGTTGTCGTCAATTCTTAGCTCATCAGCTGTTTCATTCTGACCTCAACACTTATCAGACTTTTGTCTGATTTTCAGACGTTTCATTGGTCATCAGTACTTATCTGTTATACTGACATCAGTAGTTGTAACTACATCAGTAGTTGTAACCACATCAGTTCTTTTCAACAGATAGAGTACTTCAGTACTTTTAAGTAATTTAGTCTTCAGTAGTTATGAAAACTACTGAGGATAAAAGAACTTATCAGTACTTATTTGTGACAATAGTATACGAATGCTCATCAGTACTTGTTGACTGAGATCATCAGTAGTTGTCACTTATTCTAGCTGCAGCATACCAAGCCTTAACACTAGGTTTTGGAAAGTTGAACTGTCCAAAGGCTTAGTAAATATGTCTGCAAGCTCATCAGCACTAGGAACAAACTTTGGATCAATCAGACCTTTTTCAAAACAATCCCTAATAAAATGGTGTCTGATCTCAATATGTTTGGTCCTAGAGTGCTGGACTGGATTCTTGACAATACAAAGAGCTGAAGCACTATCCATTAGTAATGGAGTCTTAGTCTCTGTAATGCCATAATCCAATAATTGATTCTGAAGCCAGAGTACCTGAGATGTACAACTTGCAGCAGCAATGTACTCGGCTTCAGCAGTGGATGTAGCAACAGATGTTTGTTTCTTACTCTGCCAAGAAACCAAACAGTTGCCTAGGAATTGACATCCACCAGAAGTTGATTTTCTAGTTAATTTACACCCTGCATAGTCACTATCAGAAAAAGCAACTAATTTGCAAGAGTGCCCAGTGGAATACCAAAGACCTAGAGATTGAGTACCTTGCAGATATCTAAAGATCCTCTTGACTGCAATCAAATGAGACTCTTTAGGAGCAGCCTGAAATCTAGCACAAACACAAGTTGCAAACATAATATCTGGTCTAGAAGCTGTTAAGTACATCAAGGACCCAATCATACATCTGTAAAGTGTTTCATCAACAGCTTTACCTTTCTGATCTGCATCCAGTTGTGTGGTGCTGCACATGGGAGTAGAACAGGGCTTACAGTTTTGTAAATCAAACTTTTCCAAAAGACTCTTTGTGTATTTTGACTGATGAATGAAAGTTCCATCAGCCTTTTGTTTGATTTGCAAACCTAGAAAGAACTGTAATTCTCCCATGGCACTCATTTCGAATTTTTGTTGCATCAACTTTGTAAATGCATCACACAACTGTGGATCAGAGGATGCAAAAATAATATCATCAACATAAATTTGAACAAGGAGCTTATGCTGACCCACTTTCTTAATGAACAAAGTTTTATCTATGGAGCCTCTAGTGAAATTATTCTGAAGAAAAAATTTGACAGTGTTTCATACCAGGCTCTAGGAGCTTGTTTCAACCCATAAAGCCTTATCAAGTTTATACACCCAATCAGGATGTTTATTATCCTCAAAACCTGGTGGTTGACACACATAAACCTCTTCTTTTATTTTACCATATAAAAATGCACTTTTGACATCCATTTGAAAAACTTTAAGATTGTGGAATGCAGCATAGGCTAAGAACAATCTAATTGCCTCCAGTCTGGCTACAGGGGCAAAGGTTTCATCATAATCAATACCTTCTTCTTGTGAAAACCCTGGACAACCAGTCTGGCCTTGTTCTTGACAATTTGCCCATTTTCATCTGTTTTATTCCTAAACACCCATTTAGTGCCTATTGCACACTTACCTGGGGGTAGAGGAACCAGTTCCCACACTTGCTGCTTTTTGAACTGAAGAAGCTCAAGCTGCATGGCATCAACCCATCCATTGTCTCTTAATGCAATATGATAGTTCTTTGGCTCTTGCTGACTGATGAAGAGAGCATAGAAGCAGAAGTTGGACAATTGACTTCTAGTTGAGACACCAGCATTGATATCACCAATGATTTGAGACATTGGGTGATTCTTCAGCTCTTGGTACACTATGAGATCTGTGCAAGTGTTTGTAGCACGCTCAGCAGCAACAGATGTTGATCCAGATTCTTGAAACCAAGTATTAGATGGCAAGTCAAATGAAGTAGAGGATTCAGAAATCTCATCAGCATTTGTTGTGGATGGTGCTACTGAAGCTACAGGAACATCAAGTTTAGTAGACTCAGGCAGTTGATCACTAAACTTGAATAGGTGAGTACTGGGATCATCATCAACATCAGTACCACCAGATGGATGACTAGCTGCAGAAGGTGATGAATTCACATGATCTGCAACAGCTGGAGGCTGATAAGGAACATATTGCAGTATGTCCAGATCAAACAACTCCACAGGGTTTTGTGGGATTTTGTCCTTAGGAGATTCATTGAACTTCACATGCAAGGTTTCTTCAACCATCTTTGTTCTGCAGTTGAACACTCTGTAAGCCTTGCAAGTGGATGAATACCCAACAAAATACCCTGCATCCACCTTAGAATCAAACTTTTGGAGTTGATCCTTTGTGTTGAGAATGTAACAAGGACACCCAAATGCTCTGAAGAATGAAATTAGAGGAGCCAAATGATGTAGAACTTCATAAGGAGTCTTCATCAACCTCTGATTCACTAAAGCTCTATTTTGCACATAGCATGCTGTGTTGACAGCTTCAGCCCAAAAGGTCAGTGGCAAACCAGAGTCAGCCAACATGGACCTTGCAGCTTCAATTAGGGTCCTGTTCTTTCTCTCCACTACTCCATTTTGTTCTGGAGTCCTTGGGATGCTATACTGCCTCTTGATTCCTTTTGAAAGGTAGAAATCATCAAGTGTATGGTTTCTAAATTCAGTTCCATTATCACTTCTTATACACTTGACTGATAGGGAATACTGCTTCTCAACATACAACACAAAGTTAATAATTGTCTGAGCAGCCTCATCCTTTGAATGCAAGAAGAAGGTCCATACAAATCTGGAGTAATCATCCAGAATTACCAGACAGTATTTCTTCTTTGCCTTGCTCATTACTCTCACAGGACCAAAGAGATCCATATGCAGTAATTGCAAGCAGGCAGTGGACTTTGGTTCTTCTATAGGAGGGAATGAAACTTTGTGTTGTTTTCCTTTTAAACAAGCAGTGCAGGTTTCATCACAGTGGAACTCCTTTATTGGTAGACCTCTCACTAAACTATTGTGGATCAGCTGATTCATGTTTTTTGAGATTAACATGACCCAGCCTTCTATGCCACAGTTTAGATTCCTGAGGAGAGGCCTTGGAGAACAGGCAAGGATGACCTTTTAAATCAATCTTCTTTGACAAATCCAAGGCATATACTCTTCCTATCCTGTTGGCCTTCAGGAGAGTATGTTCATCCAATACCTTGTCAATCAGCCTCAGAACTTTGGAAGACAGAATCCGGCAGTTCTGGCTTGTGAAAAGTGCAACATGCCCTTTATCACACATCTGACTGACACTCAGTAGATTATACTTGAGATTCTCCACATGGTTAACATCATCAAATCTGATTTCTCCATTTGACACAAATCCTTTCCCGATGATGTAACCCTTAGCATCATTTCCAAATGAGACAAATCCCTTCTTTCCTTGAGAGTAGTCATTAAGAAGAGAACTGCTCCCAGTCATATGCATAGATCCTCCACTGTCTACATACCAGATGCTTCTTTGGCATGCTGAAGAACCCTGCATTTATCATAAGAAACTAGTTAGCTTTAGAGACCCAAACCTTTTTGGTTTTGGGTCTGTTTTCATCAACAGATTTAACCATAACTTGTTTCTCATGATTAACAGCTGATGAAGGTGGAGATGGTGCTGAAATGGATTTCTTAGATTTGGGCTTGGATTTCCTTTTCAGTGGTTTGATCACAGGTGCATCTAGTTGGTTAACTCTCCCCAACAAATGCTGAACCATCATAACAAGTTGTGTCTGATTTGTTGCTAAAGCCTTCAGCTCATTTGACACATCAGTACTTGTTTTTGATGAGTTCCTGTGACCCACCATTTCCTCCTTCTTGAAATTCACAGACTTAGTCTGATGTTTATCATGAGGAACACTATCAGCTGTTTTCTGATAAACCCCATCCTTCTTTTTGGATTTTGGTGAGGCCTTGGGTTTATCAGTTTGAGATGACTGTGGTACAAACTTGGTCTCAAACTCATTTTTCATTTTATTAATCTCTTCTTTAATGAGCTTATCTCTGTTGAGTTTGGAACCCTTTTTGTACCAGCATTCATCAGATAGATGATTGAATTTACCACATATTTCACATGGCTTATTCTTCATCTTGGATTGATCAACTGCTGAAGTGGAAACTACTGAAGGTGTGATCTTCAGTACTTTCCTCCTTTCAGTACTTGTGTTAAGTACTGAAGGATCGGTAACAACTGAAGACTTGTTCTTCAGCTGTTCTCTATCCGTCCTGAAAGACCGTATGATAGATTCCTCAGCAGTTGTTAATCCTTTTATTTCAGCAGATTTGAAATGCTTTTCAGATGTTGTGACTTGCCCTTCAGTACTTGGAGTACTTTGAGGGACAACATCTGAATTGCTCAGCTTCATGTGTTTATCAGCATTTAAACCATCAGGCAATTGATTTGCTGAGATCTTAACACTGACTTCATCCTCTAATTTTGTATTATCATTAGGATGAATCACATGATGATGTGGTTTGGAAATTACTTTCACCTTCAGATTTTACTATTGATTTTGAAGTAAAATCAGTAGGTGGTGCAGTATGATTGTAACCTATTCCAAACTTCACATTTGAAGCTGTTTGCTTGCTGAGAAGCATTTCAAATCCCTTGCAGGATGTTACCCAGCGGTCACACTCAACTTGGGTAGCTGCAAGTGTCTCTTTGAGACTTCTGTGGTTCTCAAGTATGACCTCTACCTTAGCCTTTTCATCATTAAGTTGGCATTTAAGCTTGTAAATCTCATCATCTTTGTCATTAAGAGCAGACTCATACTCAGCTTTTCTTTTGGAAATAGTTTTCTCAAGCTCAAGATTTTGATTGATTAAAGCTACATTTGCCTCTCTAATAGAGACAAAGGCAGCTATGCATGATTCAGAACATAACTTGGCTTTAGCCTCAGAAGATACCTGGGTTACCTGTGAAGATGATGCATTGGAGCAGGAACCCTCAGTAGACTCCAGGGCCATGAGAGCAAGATTCCCAAAAGGATGTTCACCACCATGTTGACCAGCACCAGCAAATAATTGCTCATTGAAACCAGAAAGATCATCTGGTAAGCTGCTCCAGTCAACAACTCCTGGTGTGAAGAAGCTGTGATGAGGTTGAGATTGTGATGGAGATGGTTGAGGCTCAGGTAGGGCTTGAGGTTGTTGTGCTATAGGAACTTGAACTGGATTTGGCTGTGGCATGTAATAGCAGGGATATGGATATGGCATTGGACCCTGAGGGACAAAATATGCAGGAGATTGAGGTTGTGAGTGATGACCAGAACTAGCAGGATGTTGCCCTTTGTTTTGTGAACTATTGCTTGGAAAGGTCACAAAGGGTGCAGAGGAGTTAGATCCAGTTGATCTACACTCTCTTGCAAAGTGCCCAAGCCTGTGGCATTTGTGACACCTCAACTTACTCTTGTCAAAACCAACTTTGGTTTTGCCAGAGAGTCCTGGAAATTTCCTACCAGTTCTCTTGTAGAACTTTTGAGATCTGATATTGATCAAGGCCATTTGGCAAAATATCCATCTCTTCTAAATCATCATCAGCAATACCCTTCAAATCATCCATGATAAAGCATAAATTATCACTATTACACCCAGAATGACTGTCAACACCAACAAATGCATGATCAGAACTGTTTGAAGAGAAATCTATATGCTCATCATAATGGCTTTCTGATCCAGCATATTCTGACTCATGACCGACCAAGGCAGTGTTCCCTGGTACAAAGTCATCAGTGAGCTTTCCTGATGATGCCAGTTCCTTTTTCTGCTCTATCTCTCTTTCAAATGTAAGCAGTTTCCCATGGAGTTGGGTGAGAGATAGGCTATCCAGATTTGCACTGGAGCGTAGGACAATGGTGTATGTGTCCCATCTCTCAGGCAGTGATCTGAGGAATCTGTTGTTCATCTGGCTGTTAGTATACTCATGCTTGACCATTTTCAGCTCAGAGATCAAGCAGGAGAAACGCTCAAACTGTTGAGTCAGTGTCTCACCTTCCTATGAGAGAATGTCTCATATTGTTGGGCGAGGATTTCTTGTTGTTTGCTAAGACCTCATCAGTTCCTCCGAATTGTTCCTTCAAAGCATTCCAGAGGTCATGAGCAGTTTCATGATGCATAAGCCCAGAATAGATTTCATTAGGCAGTGCCATGGCCAGAATTCCATGGGCTTTAGCATCAATCTCAAACAGTTTACGATCTTCATCTGAGTATTGCTCCTTCTTCTTCGGAACCATTTGGTTGGTCTCCGGATTGTTCACCATAGGCTTGTGTGGACCGTGAACCACAGATGTCCAACAACCTGAACTGTTAACAGACAGGTGATGGAGCATTCTTCGTTGCCACATGTTATACTCACTCCTAACCAGCATCGGAGGCTTGGTTGAGGAGCCAGTATTGTGAGGGTCATTAGATGGAGTAGTCATTCTCAGATTCAAACCAATTCAATCAAGTTTCAACAGATTTAGCACAAAAACACAACAAACTCAATATGAACCAAGAAGAAACTCAAATTGAATAACCAGAAGCAGCAGAAGATCAATCTCTATAACCAATTCTTGCAAATATGCTAATTCGATCAAACTTTAGATATCGAAATAGCAGTTTCAATGATCAATTGTTAAACCGATCAATGATTAGCCTACTCTGATACCATTTGACAGGATCAGTGATCTAAGTTTGATCAATTAGAGTTGAATTGCAGCGGAATTAGAACAAGAATTAGACAAATATAGCAAGAACACAATAGATATTCAATGGAACGGTACACGGTTATAGAGAAAGAGGGTTTTCTGCAAAAGGGATAATATCATTCATGCACAAATGCTTCGGTATGTCCGCCGCTAAGCTTCGCACCTTACAATTAGGTCAACATTCCTTATATAAAGGAATGTGACGTCTGCTGATGTCACTTGATAGTGACATTTAACAGAATTATTACAAACAACTGAAAGTAAGCAAACTACTGAGAATGTTCACAACAACTGAGAACATCTCAGAGTATGCTAAGTACAAGATGAAACTAAAACTACTGAAACTACAAGTACTGATTACAAGAAACATAAAACTACTGATTACAAAAGAACTGAAAGGAAAATATAACTACTGAAAGGAAACCATCACAACTACTGAAGAGGTCTTCTTCAGCTGTTGTGACAACATCTGAAACTTGGTCTTCAGTCTTTGTCTTTAGCTTTTGTCTTCAGACTTTGTCTTCAGTTCTTTAGCTTCAGACTTTGTCTTCAGCTTTTTCACTTCAGACTTTGTCTTCAGCTCTTTCACTTCAGACTTTGTCTTCAGACCTTGTTATCAGTTGATGTCTTTAGCTGTTGCAGACTACTTCAGTTGTTGTAATGTCTGTGGGACTTAAAGGTTTTTCTGATCAGGCTCATTGGTTCTTTTGGTCCAACACTATGCCTTCTAATGGTATTTATGAATTGGTTCATGATTACATATCCTTTAATAACTCGTTATACCAATCAAGTACCAAGGAACTTAAAATGGGTTTAAGTAAATTATATCTTTGGCATTGTTGTCTTGGTCACATAAACAAGAATCGCATTCAAACACGTCAAAAGAATGGTCTTTTGGAAGCAAATGAAGATGGTTCATTTGATAAGTGTGAATCTTGTTTACAAGGAAAGATGACCAAGGAACCCTTTAGTGGCACTAATGAAAGGGTAAAAGATTTATTAGGAATCATACATTCAGATGTATGTGGTCCTTTTAAAGCAATGAAAAGGAATAATGAAAGATACTTCATTACCTTCATCGACGATTATAGTCATTATGGTTATGTGTACTTGTTAAGACACAAAGACGAATCTTTTGAAATGTTCAAAATCTTTAAAAATGAAGTAGAAAATCAACTCAACAAAAATGAAGTAGAATATCCAGGTTTGTAACGACTTACAACAAAGGATATCTCGCCTTAACCCCGAAAGGATGAGAGGTTTAGTCTCGAAGTTGGGTGAGAACACTCACGGAGTTAGAACCCGCTTTTGATAGATGTGGATCCCTTGTTATGGAGATCTACAGGGGAAAATCATGGATGAAGCTCATAAGACTCGATACTCCATCCATCCCGGTGCTACAAAGATGTATCATGATATGAAGAAAGATTACTGGTGGCCGGGTATGAAGCATGATGTAGTGGAGTATGTGAGCAAGTGCCTTACTTGCTTGCAAGTGAAGGGTGAGCATCAGAAGCCATACTGGAAGATCAAACCCTTGGATATACCCGAGTGGAAGTGGTAGCACATCACCATGGACTTCATTATGAAGTTACCACATACGGCAAGGGGGTACGATTCTATATGGGTGATAGTTGACCGTTTGACGAAGAGTGCTCACTTTCTACCGATCTGCGAGACATATTCATCTGAGAGGTTGGCGGATCTGTTCATCAAAGAGATTGTGACGCTTCATGGTGTCCCAGTGTCTATCGTGTCTGACCGTGACACTCTGTTTACATCTAAGTTTGGAAGAGATATCATGACGCTATGGGGATGAGGTTGAACATCAGTACTGCTTATCATCCTTAGACGGATGGTCAGTCAGAGAGGACTATACAGACGCTTGAGGATATGCTCCGAGCATGTGTTATTGATTTTGGAGGAAGTTGGGATGAACACTTACCATTAGCTGAATTCTCATACAACAACAACTATCATGCCAGTATTGGTATGCCACCATATGAGATGCTATACGGTAGGAAGTGTAGAACGCCCGTATGTTGGGGTGACATCGGACAGAAGGAGTTGGGGAACGTTGAAGTGATCGAGGCTAAGAATGAAAAGTTGGAGAAGATCAAGGCCTTTATGAAGACGGAGAATGATAGGCAAACGTCGTATGCTGACAAGAGGCGTAGACCGATTGATTTCAAGGTGAGTGATAAAGTTATGCTGAAGGTTTCACCTTGGAAGGGGATCATTCGGTTAGAAAGCGAGGTAAGCTGAACCTGAGTAGGGCCTTTCCGAATCATTGCTCGAGTAGGAGAGGTGGCCTATAGGTTGGAGCTACCTGATGAGTTAAGTGGGATTCATCCAACATTCCATGTATCTCATCTAAGAAAGTGCCTAGCTGATTAAGATATAATTATACCACTAGAGGTCATTGAAGTGGACGAACGATTCAATTATGTGGAGCAACCGGTGGCCATCATTGACAGAAAAGAGAAGAGATTACGTAATAAACTTGTTCCACTGGTGCGAGTACAGTGGAGGCACAGGAAGGGATCCGAGTCTACGTTAGAGACCAAGGAAGAGATGAGACAGCATTATCCATAACTATTCAAGGAGTGACAGGTTTTGGGAACGAAACCTATATAAGGGAGGTGGACTTGTAACACCCGGAAATTTTAAAACAGAAAAAGAAAAGAAAACAGAAGTATAAAGAAAGAAAGGTGAAATAACCCAAGTTGAGGGGTTAAAGTTGTGCAAGAGGAAAACTTTATTATTATTATCTTTAAAAAGTGGGCATGGCCGCCCACTCTTCTTGCTCTCACCAACTGCTCGACTGCAAAATGTAAAGAACAGAGTTTTCCATCGGTTTTCTAGAGAGAAGAAGAAGAAGATCGTAGAGACGGTTAGTTTTTCTTGTGTTTTGTTTTGGGTGTTTTTGGTGTGTTTAGGTGTTTGAACTCCAAGTGTTCTTGAGTTTGGAGGAGTTTTACTCAAAGGCTGCTTTAGGTGTTTGAACTCCAAGTGTTCTTGAGTTTGGAGGAGTTTTACTCAAAGGCTGCTGTAGGTGAGTTCTAGATCCCCGTTTTTCTGTTTTAAACTTGTTTTAGGGCTGGAAATGCATGTAAACTATTACCTTGCAACTTTCAATATGTAATCGTATGTATTACTCTCTGTTTTATGTGGGTATGTGTGTTTGTGAATGTTTGATCGAATTATGTGGTTGTATGCTTGTTTTATGAGCTTAGTATGCTAGATTTGGGTTAAGAATATGTTAGGATGATGATCGGGAACTGAAATTAGTGTAAGTTAGAACTGGCATAGTGCCCATACGCCTAACTCTGCTTATGCACCTAAGTTTCCCATGCACCCAAGTACTCATGCACCTGCATAGTACTCATGCGCCTGCATAGTTCCCATGCGCCTAAGTTTTTGCCCATACGCCTAAGTCTTCTCATTCACCTAAGTTTTCCCATGCACCCAAGTATCCATGCGCCTGCATAGTACTCATGCGCCTGCATAGTACCCATGCGCCTAAGTGTTGGCCCATGCGCCTAAGTTGTTCCCCATGCGCCCAATTGTTCATGCGCTTGCATAGTGCCCATGCGCCCATATAGCGGTCATGCGCCTAAGTTGCCTTAGAATTTTTCTGAAATTTTGGGAAAATGTAAATTTATGATTAATGTTTTGGAGGGTTATGTTTGTTCATGTTATGCATGTTTGTGGCCTGTTATTGATGTTCCTTATTACGTATTATCACGTGACTTTACGTGGTGTGTTATGCTCTTGTTCATGTTATAAAAGAAGCGGAAGATTAAAGATAATGAAAAGTGGAACATAACGAATGAATGAAAGTCTTGGAAGAAAATTTAAAGAGGTTCACAACTCAATGAAGAGTTGTTAGCTAAACTGTGTGCAATGTAGCGTGCGATCTTGGCTAACCCATGAGGGTGTTCACACAAGGGGGTCAGTCTTGGTGACTGATCCATACGTGTGAAACGGGATCCATGTCGCTTAACCCCAAGACTAAGGTGGCTTCATGCCTAATGATGGGGTATGGCTTATGACAGGATCTAGATAGAAGTGAAAGATAATGAAAAAGTGCGAAATGAATGATTATGAATGATGATAAAAGATAATAATTATATTATCAAGATGTATGTAGTGTGATCACGAATGTAAGTAAAGGAAAGGTTTTTACTAAAGGTAAAGTATTTTATTATTTAACGGTAGAACTCACTCAGTGACGCTGACTTTTTATGCATTTTCAGTTGGCAGGTAGCTTGTTGCTAAGGATGGCACAAGGGTGAAGCTACTTGGCGGGCAAAGACTAGCATCCATCACATGTAATAATAATGATGTTGTTTTGTAATACAACTAAGTGATATTTTGTAATCCTTTAAACAATGATGTATTACTTGGCAAATGTGTTTATTAAAGCATGAAATGGTTTTTGATGAATTATTCCGTTGCAATATTTTAGTTACTTAATAAATCTTAATATGTTTTGATATAAGTGAGGTTGTGATTAACCAACTGTGGGGTTCTTAGGAACGGGGCCTTACACTAAGATGGACAAACACGCATGCATGATTGATATAGTTTAATCACAAGAATTTACTTTTTCAGTATAAGTGCGTGAGCTTACCTGCACATCATTTCAGATCACGTCACACTTTAGTAGCGAGCGAAGTATGCAACTGATCAGAACTAATTTATCTATCTTTTCTCACAAATTGCAAAGACAGATTCAATCCTAAATAATTAACTAACAAATAAACTCTATTTTTTGTGGGTTTTTGTTTTATACTTTTCTCTTATGATTTTTCAATTTTCTTTTTTTGTATTTGCTTTTTTCTTTTTCTATTGAACATGCACACACAATATATATAATCAGGCAGTTAACTTTGACAGTTTTCTCTATAAATCTTCTTATTCAGCTAAGGGAGGGTTCTTTTCATTTTTATGATCCAGACAACTCAATTACTCATAACCAGTTTTAAGCATGGTTAATAAGTCCAATTGACTCAACCAAATACTCAAAACAACCTGGTAAAAAGGCTTTTGTAAATAGGTCAGCCAACTATTTTTTAGTTGTAATTCGAATCAAAATGATTAAACCTTTTTAAGAGTTATCTCTGAGAAAATGATATCGAATTTCAATATGCTTTGTTTTTGAGTGCTGGACAGGATTAGCTATAATAAACATTGCAGTAGTGTTTGTTGGGTATTGAACAAGTTTATCAGAGCCATTTTATCCATATAAAATGAAAAACGCAGCGGATAAAGAGATTAAAAACTTGTTACAGTTAATATATATATAAACCATTTTATATGTCTGATAAAACCCATAATGGCTCGATATATGAAAACCATGCTTACAAACAACCATAGGGTGTTTAGAAGACTACCTCTCGTATGGGTTTGAGGAAGATATTCGAAGAATGGCAGCTTTCAAAGAAGGATGCCTCAAGCAAGTCTACCCTCAAGCCTCCAACAAACACCAAGTTGCTAGGATTTTCACACTTGAACGAATCTCTGTTCTTGGTTTTTTTTTCGACCGATCGAGAGAAAAACCAGAAAACCAGACTTGCACTTTTGAGTGTCTTGTAAGTTATCAGAGAGAGTGGTTGATTGCAATCATATATTGCATGTCCTGTGAAACTGAAATTTCAGACAAGGAGAGAGAGAAAGGTTGGCGGGTCTTAGCCCCTTGGCCCATCCGCATTTCTCAAACATTCACCCGCATTAGTAAATGCAATTCATTAGTAAATGCAGATGAATTGTCTCCATCCGCATTTGTAAATGCGGATGAAGAAATTCCATCCGCATTTCCCAAATGTACATCCGCATTTGTAAATACGGTCGAACAGTTTCCATCACAATTTCCCCAAATACACATCTGCATTAGTAAATGCGGATGAGGAACCTTCATCCGCATTAGTTAATGCGGATGAGTAATCTTCATCCGCATTTCCTCAAAAGCACATCCGTATTAGTAAATGATGATGAGTAATTAAGAAAAGTGGACAAAAGACTATATTGTTGTTTAACCATTTGAATAACAATATAGAATACTCTCTCTAAAATAAATTATCCATATAATTTATTCACAACACAAGCGCAAATATTTAGAAACCCAATTTCTAAATACTTTAAGTGTTAATATTTATTTATATGATCATATCATTAAACAAATATTATGGGTGTTTGTCTAGCTTGTTATTGGGTATGACCCGACTTGGATCAGAACGTACTAGCCACATCAATTCAATATGTGTATTGGGCAGACCGTTTCTAACAATCTCCCACTTGCACAAGATACATAGAGGATTGATTCAAGTAGCAAATACAGCCTAGCAATGGTTTACTACCCCTAATACTCATAACATGGTGCCATTCAATAACATCATCTTCTTCAAGTCCCTTACTTGAAAATGATTTAGGTGAATCTATCATTTATCCTTTTGTTACAAATGTCATATTAAATCTAGAGACACAGAATGATCATTCCTTGTTGATTTAACTTTATCATGCCTTAGACATCTTACTGTCAACGAATAAGAGGAACAAATCCCATCTTGACTACATACATTTCTCACAATCACCTTGTATCACACCTGAACCTAGCCTTGTGCACTGTCCATATTTCAGATAAGCGAAGAACTAGGTCAAAGTATAATATTTAGTGAATATCAAAACCCAAAATATATCTCAGGTCGCAGGATACTATGATATTCGCCTTTACTTAAATTTACTTATGATCAATTACATAATTCCATGCAGTAACATTTGAGAGCGGTTCAGTCCAATATTTGTATCCCATAAATATCTATGACTTTGGTAGCAACCTTTTGCTCTATATTCATACCTTATGAATATCCACCAATCCAATTTCATAATAGTCTTACCTTCATATTTGTTCCCACAAATATGAACCATTACGGACATTTGGAATAATAAACATATTCATGGATCTAAACATGCTAAATTGGAACATAACTCATAGTATCATAATTATATATATAAGTCAAAATAACAATTGTTCCATTGTTTAAATACTAAATAGATCAAATCCAATCACTAGAATATCGAAGTCCTAAGGCACAAGTATGACTCTCATGCTTTGGCCTTTCAAGGAGCTTCGTGAGTCGATCCGTAATATTTTGATCGGTGTGAACTTTGCGAATACATATCTTTCCTTTTTCAACATCATCTCTTATGTAGTTGAATCTCCGCTCAATGTGCCTTGTCTTTTGATGTGCACGGGGTTCCTTGATTTGAGTAATCATACCCTCCTTGTCACAAAAGATCTATAGGGGATCTTTAATGGTAGAGACTACCACTAGGTCGGCAATAAATTTCTTTAACCATGCAGCTTCTTGTGCTGCCAATGAAGCGGCGATGTATTCCAAATTCTGTAGTGGACAATGCTACCATATCCTGCTTTGAACTCTTCCAGGACACTACCCCTCCCTTCATAATGAAGACATACCCTGATTGTGATTGAGAATCATCTCGATCAGTTCGGAAACTCGCATCCATGTAACCCTTTACAACGAGTTCCTCTTCACCAGATCCATATATTAAAAATGTATCCTTAGTCCTCCTAAAGTATTTCAATATACTCTTAACAGCCATCCAATGGCTATTTCCAAGATTCTGCTGATATCTACTCGTCATGCGTAAAGTGCATGACACGTCTGGTCTAGTGCATATCATTGCATACATGATGGATCCTATAGCAGATGCATATGGGACTTCCTTCATCCTTTCTTGCTCATCCTTTGAGCTTGGAAATTGAGATGCACTTAATATTGTCCCTCTTTGAATAGGTACCAGACCTTTCTTAGAGTTCTACATCTTGAACCTTTTCAAAATTTTATCAATGTATGCACTTTGGTTTAAACCTATCAACCGACTTGAGCTATCCCTATAGATCTTTATTCCCAAAATGTAGGCGGCTTCACCAAGATCTTTGAAGGAAAAACAACTTCCAAGCCAGGTTTTAACACCTTCCATGGTTGGAATGTCATTTCCAAATAGTAGTATATCATCAACATACAATACTAAGAATGTGATGATGCTCCCACTAGCCTTCTTATACATACAAGCTTCATCAGCGTTCTTGATGAATCCAAATTTCTTGATCTCTTCATCAAAATGTTGATTCTAACTTCTCAATGCTTGTTTCAAACCATAGATTGATTTCTTTAACTTGCATACTTTATTAGGATGTTTTGGATCGACAAAACCATTGGGCTGAACAATATAGACATTCACTTTGAGATGTCCATTAGGGAAAGCAGTTTTGACATCCATTTGCCAAATCTCATAGTTATAATATGCGGCTATGGCAAATAATATCCTAATTGACTTTAGCATTGCGACAGGCGAGAAGGTCTCATTATAATCAACCCCTTGAGTTTGAGTGAAACCTTTTGCTACAAGTCTTGCTTTATAAGTATCCAAGTTTCCATGCATATCGGTTTTCTTCTTGAAAACCCACTTACATCCAACCGGTTTGGAGTTAAGCGGTGGCACAACCAATTCCCATACTTGGTTGTGATACATGGATTGCATCTCTACGTTCTTGGCTTCAAGCCACTTGTCACAATCGGAATTGGACATTGCATAATGGTACGTAGTTGGTTCATCCGAGTCAACTAGATAGAATCCATTCATGAAAAATCCATATCTTTTGGGTGGATAGCTAGTTCTACCAGATCTGCGAACGTTTTGTGTGTATTGATCAACCACTTGATCATTATCGACAACCTCTTGCTGATTGTTAATATCAACCAAATGTGTATCGGCTTGTGGTTCTTGATCCTCATCAAGTTCCACTGTTCTATTGGTAGTTCCTTCCATAAGGAACTTAGTTTTCAAGAATTCAGCCTTTCGAGTAATAAATACCTTTTGCTCTGCTGGATTGTAGAAGTAATATCACATGGAGTCTTTGGGATATCCTACAAAGTTACACTTAGTGGATCAGCTTTCTAACTTGTTTTGGGTATTCTGCTTAACATAAGCTTCACAACCCCATACTTTTAAATATGATAACGATGGAACTCTTCCACGCCATATTTCAACAGGTGTCTTGTCCTCTTTCTTGGTTGGGGCCATATTCAGAATACGGGCTGGGGAGAGAAATGTGAAACCCCAAAATGATAGAGGCAGTGTGCTTCTAGCCATCATAGATTGAACCATATCGAATAGGGTTCGGTTTCTCCTTTCAGACACACTCTTATGTTGTGGTGTTTCGGGTGGAGCAAGCTGTGAGACAATCCCATGTAACACCCGAAATTTCGTCACAATAAAAAGGAAAGAAAAGTAATTTGAAGAAAATAAAAAGAAGGCAAAGTTGAGGGGTGGTTTGTGTAAATAGTACCAAAAAGTCAAAAGTGGGTGTATAAAGAGCATGGTCGCCCATGCTCTTTCTGCTGCTGCTTTCCGAAGAAGAAAAGAAAGAAAAAAGCTAGTTTTTTGTGTTTTCTCTCGGTCGAATTGTGAAGAAGAAGAAGGAGATTATTCAAGGTTAGTAGGTTTTTGTGATTAATTGGTTCGGTTTCTTTGAGGTTTCAACCTTAGAAACTGATTTCTATGTGTTTTTGGTGTTTGGGTGTTTGTTTTGGCTTGTTCTAGGTGTTTGAACTCTTGTGCACGCAAATTGGGAGGAGATTCACTTGTTTGCTGCAATAGGTAAGTTCTAGGACCCCGATTCTATGTTTTAAAACTTCTTTAGGGCAGAAAATGCATTTAAAATGTTTTACAATCGTTGTATATGATAACTGTGTATGTACGTGTATGAACTTATATGTTCTATGAGGATGTAAGCTTGTTCTAAGAGTTTAGCATGATTGATCTATGTTAAGAATGTATGGGAATGAGGTTTTAGAACTGGTTATAGCACAAGTCTCATTTACAGGTTTGATGGTTCATCCGCATTTACACTGTGATAATTGCCCAAGTGTTTTCTTCACCCGCATTCACTTTTGTTCACCCGCATTCACTTTTGTTCACCCGCATTTGCCTTAATTCAGCCTAAGTATCCATCAACATTTCTTTTTATGCATGCGCATTTGCTACAGTATCCATCAGCATTTCTTTTTATGCATGCGCATTTGCAAAGTGTCCATCAGCATTTCTTTTAATTGCCAAGAATTGATGGATTAGCTACAGGAACTAATGGAAAAGGGGTTTATTAGACTGAGTATCTCTCCTTGGGGTGCTCCGGTATTATTCGTAAAGAAGAAAGACGGTATTATGAGAATGTGTATAGACTACCGGGAGTTGAACAAGTTGACAGTGAAGAACAGATACCCCCTACCAAGGATTCATGACCTATTTGATCAGCTTCAAGGTGCTAGTTGGTTTTCCAGAATAGATCTTCGATCTGGCTACCATCAGATGAAGGTAAAGGAACAAGATATCCCGAAGACAGTGTTCCGCATGCGTTATGGACATTACGAGTTTCTCGTTATGTCATTCGGTTTAACTAATGTGCCAGCTGCCTTATGGATCTGATGAACCGAGTGTGTCGGCCGATGTTAGATAAATCAGTGATTGTGTTTATTGATGATATTCTGATTTATTCGAAGAGCAAGGAAGAACATACCGGACACATACGTGAAGTGTTGGAGACACTTAGAAAGGATAAGTTGTATGCTAAATTCTCTAAGTGTGCCTTTTGGTTGCGGGAAGTTCAGTTTCTGGGTCATATGGTGAATACCGAAGGAATTATGGTGGACCCGGAAAAGGTTGAGGCGGTAATGCAATGGAAGTCTCCAAAGACGCCATCTGAGATTCACAGTTTCTTGGGTTTGGCGGGTTACTACCGAAGGTTTATCCAAGACTTTTCCAAGATAGCCTCACCTTTGACTAAGTTGACATGCAAGGATGTGAAGTTTGTGTGGGGACGAGAACAGGAGGATGCTTTTGAGGAGTTAAAGGCAAGATTAACTCAAGCTCCTGTTTTGACATTACCTGAAGGGAGTGAAGACTTAGTGGTGTATTCGGATGCCTCCTATTCGGGACTGGGTTGCGTGTTAATGCAACGTGGGAGAGTAATAGCCTACGCGTCCCGACAGTTGAAACCCCGGAGGTCAATTATCCCACGCATGATTTGGAGCTCGCGGCTGTGGTCTATGCATAAAAGATTTGGCAGCATTACGTGTACGGGGTGAAATGCACAATCTTCACGGATCACAAGAGCTTGAAATACTTTTTCGAGCAGAAAGATCTCAACATGAGGCAGAGAAGGTGGTTAGAGTTGATCAAAGACTATGATTGTGAGATCCATTACCACCCGGGCAAGGCCAACGTAGTGGCCGATGCCCTTAGCCGGAAGGAGAGACCTGAACCGATTCGGCTAAAGGCGTATCAGTTGGTGATGACCTCAGAGGTGATAACGCAAGTTAAAGAGCTTTAAAATTAGGCGTTAAAAGAAGATCGCCTCAACTCCGAACGAATGAGAGGTCTAGTTGCAGAATTGGGGGAGAATACCCACGGTGTTAAAACCCGCTTTGGGCGAATGTGGATTCCTCGATATGGGAATCTACGTGGGCGAATTATGGACGAAGCTCATAAAACTCGATACTCCATTCATCCCGGTGCTACCAAGATGTATCAAGATATGAAAAAGACTACTGGTGGCCGGGTATGAAACGGGACGTGGCAAAGTATGTAAGTAAGTGCCTTACTTGCTTGCAAGTGAAGGCAGAACATCAGAAACCATACGGGAAGATCCAACTGTTGGATATACCCGAGTGGAAGTGGGAGCACATCACCATGGACTTCATAACGAAGCTACCCCATACTGCAAGGGGGTACGTTGCTATTTGGGTGATAGTTGATCGGTTGACAAAAAGTGCTCACTTCCTACTGATCCGCGAGACGTATTCATCTGAGAGATTGGTGGATCTGTTCAACAAAGAGATTGTAGATCGTCATGGTGTGCCGGTGTCTATTGTGTTAGATCGTGACAGCCGGTTCACATCGAAGTTTTGGAAGAGATTCCATGATGCCATGGAGACGAGACTACACATTAGCACGACTTACCATCCTCAGACAGATGGTCAGTCTGAGCTGATGATTCAGACGCTCGAGGATATGCTCCAGGCATGTGTGATTGACTTTGGAGAAAGTTGGGATGATCAACAACAGTTATCATGCCAGCATTGGTATGCCACCATACGAGATGCTGTACGGTAGGAGTTGTAGAAAGCCCGTGTGTTGGGGAGACATTAGGCCAAAAGAATTGGGAAGCATCGAGGTGATTGAGGCTACGATTATGGAGCTGGAAAAGATCAAAGCCTTTATGAAGGTGGCGAAGGATAGATAGAAGTCGTATCCCGATAAGAGGCGTAGACCCATCGAGTTCAACATGGGTGATAAAGTTATGTTAAAGGTCTCGCCTTGGAAAGTGATCATCCGGTTCCGGAAGAGGGGCAAGTTGAGTCCAAGATACATAGGGCCTTTCCGAATTATTGCACGAGTAGGAGAGGTGGCCTATCGACTAGAATTGCCCGATGAGTTGAATGGGATTCACCCGGCATTCCATGTATCTCATCTAAGAAAATACTTAGCTGACGAAGATATGATCGTACCATTGAATGATATTGAAGTGGATGAACGGCTCAATTTTGTGGAGCAACTAGTGGCAATCATCGACCGAAAGGAGAAGAGATTGAGAAATAAAGTGGTTCCACTTGTGTGGGTACAGTGGAAACACCGAAAAGGATCCGAGTCTACGTGGGAGACCGAAGAAGAGATGAGACAGCATTACCCAGAGTTATTCAAAGAGTGACAGGTTTCGGGGACAAAATCTATTTAAGGGGGGTAGACTTGTAACACCCGAAATTTCGTCAGAATAAAAAGGAAAGAAAAGTAATTTGAAGAAAATAAAAAGAAGGAAAAGTTGAGGGTTGCTTTGTGTAAATAGTACCAAAAAGTCAAAAGTGGGTGTATAAAGAGCATGGTCGCCCATGCTCTTTCTGCTGCTGCTTTCCGAAGAGGAAAAGAAAGAAAGAAAGCTGGGTTTTTGTGTTTTCTCTCAGTCGAATTGTGAAGAAGAAGAAAAAGATTATTCAAGGTTAGTAGGTTTTTGTGATTAATTGGTTTGGTTTCTTTGAGGTTTCAACCTTAGAAACTGATTTCTATGTGCTTTTGGTGTTTGGGTGTTTGTTTTGTCTTGTTCTAGGTGTTTGAACTCATGTGCACGCAAGTTGGGATGAGATTTATTTGTTTGCTGCAATAGGTGAGTTCTAGGACCCCGATTCTATGTTTTAAAACTTCTTTGGGGCTGAAAATGCATTTAAAATGTTTTACAACCGTTGTATATGATAACTGTGTATATACGTGTATGAACTTCTATGTTCTATGAGGTTGTAAGCTTGTTCTAAGAGTTTAGCATGATTGATCTATGCTAAGAATGTATAGGAATGAGGTTTTAGAACTGGTTATAGCAAAAGTCTCATTTACAGGTCTGATGGTTCATTCGCATTTACACTGTGATAATTGCCCAAGTGTTTTGTTCACCCGCATTCACTTTGTTCACCGCATTCACTTTTGTTCACCCGCATTTGCCTTAATTCAGCCTAAGTATCCATCAGCATTTCTTTTTATGCATGCGCATTTGCTACAGTATCCATTAGCATTTCTTTTTATGCATGCGCATTTGCTACAGTATCTATCAGCATTTCTTTTTATGCATGCGCATTTGCTACAGTGTCCATCAGCATTTCTTTTACACGGAATAATTACCAAGTGTTCATCCGCATTAGTTTTTGTTCATCCGCATTTGCAAGTTGTTCACCCGCATTGGTTTTGTTCATCCGCATTAGTTTTTGTTCATCGGCATTTGCAAGTTGTTCATCCGAATTTGCAAGTTGTTCACCCACATTAGTTTAAGACAAGAAATTTTCTGGAATTTTGGAAGATCAAGATTAGGGTTTGACCATGATTGACTTAATGCTTGTATCTGATTATCTTATGCATGTTGTGGGCTATCCTTATGTGCCTATTATGATATTAACATGTGACTTTATGTGGATTGCTTATGAACATAAAGTATTATTATTAATCAAGTGGAAGATTAATATTAACGAAAAGTGGAACATAAGGAATGAAAAGACTTGCAAGTAAAAATTTACAGTAGGTTCACGACCATGTTGTCGTTAGCTCAACTGTGTACGGTTTAGCTAACCCAAAGGATGTATACAGGGTCAATCTTTAAGATTGAGGGGACAACTGTTGCTACCCTAGTACTGGTGCCAGCATATGTGCACCACGGATGGAGTCTATTTATAGACTTCAAGGCTCAGTACCAGGTTTATGCGCATTATATGGGGGGTATAGCACTTTGGTCCATATCGACAGTGAAAGATAATAATAATAAGCAAGAAAGAGAATGGTGATGATGTAAAGGATATGATTTGTATGTATGGTGTGTGATCATATCTGAAAAAAAGATAAGATATTTTCTTTAAGAAGTATTTTGTATACAAATCTATCAATATATTTTTATGATTTTAAAACTAGGACTCACTCAGCAAATCTGACTTTTATGCATTTTCAGTTGGCATGTAATATTGCTGAGGATGGTACTCGGGGAGGCTACTCGTCTGGACAAGGCTGACATCCATTCATGAATATAACATTGTTGTTTTGTAATGCAAACTAATGATCTTTTATGAATAGTGCAACAGCGTTTATAAATAAATGAATGGCATTTAAATGTTTAAATTCTGCTGCAATATGATAACAAATTATGAAATGTTTTATGAATAGTGCTGTGAATGTCCAACTATGAGGTCTCCGGAAATGGGGCCTTACATCCCATAACTCCTAGGATGATCTTGAAAGGCATCACTAAGGTATTCACCTCTTCTATCCGAATGAAGAACTTTGTTGTAAGTCGTTACAGACCTAAAGTGATGAGATATCCTTTGTTGTAAGTCGTTACAGACCTGGATATTCTCACTTGATGCAAAAGAAGCCAATGTGCACAACCTAAACATGAGATCTGGTTATAAGTATATGTCAGGTTAATAAGTTGAGAAAAGTGCTTTCTTGCATATCTTGACGAGAGTTGAGCTCTCTAAGTCTAAGTGTGACTTACATAATGTCATATCTAATTGTACCTTAATCAATCCAATAATTTAAAAAGTAAGTATGCTGATTATCTTGCCAAAAGCACTCATTTTCTGTCCTTAGATCTCGTGTCTCCTCTGCTGCAAGAACGCTGACCTGGAACACACTTGATTAGGATTTAATCACAGTCTATGACTATCCACCATTTTATTTTATTTTATTGTGCTGATCTTAACTGATATGATCTCACTGCAGGCATGTGATTCAATTGTGTGTAGTAGATTTTTATTTTGCTTTAATTTTGATTTTTGCATGACTTTCTATGTGCAGGCATGTTAATACTGATTAGTTTGCTCTACTTGCAAAATAAAAGAAACTTCTAAGTTTATGAACTTAAAAGTTTAGGGGGAGTAAAATTTATAAAAGAGGAAATCAATGGAAAATGTCAAAATGTTGAATGAAAGGATGAAGCTAAATATTCAAGCATGAGTGTGTTTGATATGATGCAAAATGAACCTGAAAATATTTTAAAAGTGAAAATGCTTCTTGCAAACAAAATAAAATAAAAAATGAGACTATTTGTGTTGTAAAAGTTTCAAAATAGAGACTAAAATGACGGGAAATTTTTTAAAAAATAAAAAAATAAAAAAATTGATTCAAAGAGTTTTTCAAAATGTGCTTGGTGGTGTTTGAATCGAAAATTCATGTTTAAAAATGAAAATATGAGTTTCAAATGATTCGTGGTGATTTTAAACAAGAACAGGTTGATATTGTTAAATTTGAGGGTAATTAATGTATATTTTGGGTGATAGTCAAAATTTGGCTAAATATTGAGATAATGTGCGTGAACAGTGCTAATGTGCATAAACAGTGTACAGATGGATGTTGTGAAAATTTCAAAGTGCTAAGACTCATGGAAGGTTTCTCATGCGCCTGAATAGTTCTCAAAAGTCCAAATCAGGAGTATGTTGAATTTCAGGAATTTGTACAAGTGTTGAGCGTTTTGTTCAAGAACATGCGCCTAAATAGTTGTCATGTTGCTGCAAATGGTTAAGTGTTGGGCGTATCAAATTATGCTCATGCACCTGAACAGTTTCAGACTTTCCAATGTGGTTAGACATTTGAAGGTGATGTTTACTCTAAGTGTTAGGCATTTTAACAAGTCTCATGCGCCTGAATAATGCCCAACTGCCTGAACAGTGCCCAAGCTTCTGTATAGTGCTCATGCGTTTGAAGATTTAGTGTGAAACTTAGCCTCATATGCCTTCACAGTGCTCATGCGCCTAAGTAGTTTTAAACTTATATATATACAACACTTGTAGTTTTCATTCACTCATTCACAAACTCAAACACTCTGATTCACTTATTCTCCCACACGATACATTCATTCACTCAACATTCGATTGTTACCTGTTAATCCTTATGATATATAGGTATATTCAATGAATCTAAACATCATGTTGTTCTTAAAACATTTCATTTCATTAGCTATTTCAAACATTGATTGGGCATTTGAACTCTATTGAGGCATTTGAACCCTAGGTGTTTAGAAATTTGAAATCTATGATTTTAATGTGTTATGATAACTGAAATTGAACATCAAATGATTGTTATAACATGTGTTCAAACAGATTGTGAGAATCAAATCTCAATTTCATAAAAATGTGTTCTTGATGTTTCATTGTTCATCAGTTGGTTTTTAAGAACAAGAAATGAATAGTTAGTTCATAAATTTTCATCTAAATTGTTATGTTAATCATCAAAATTCATCTATTCAACTGATATTGAGAAGATTTTAATTGGTTTAGTGTACTTTAAATCATTTGAACTTAAACTTGAATGTGCTCTGCTCTTGATAGAGTGTGTTCGACACTTAGAAAATTTAAGTGTAAAATTTTAGGTTTAAAATTTAAAATGTGCTAACTCAATTGAAATTCAATCAATTTTCATGTTTCATGGTACATTAATTGATTTAATCATAAATTGTGTTGCATCAAAATTGAAACTAGTGTATACTCTGTTCATCTAATGGATTGTACAAAACACTTAGAATTTTTTTTAAGTGTTATTGGTTCAAAATTGATAACACACAATATGATTAAAATCATTGTTATTCAAATATGATTAATATTTTGTTCTATGTAAACAGATGGCAGATCTTAAGTTCGAGCCTAAGCATAACATAGCAGCCTTTCTTAAGGAGGATGTTCGTGAAGCTGTTGGAAATGAAGAAATGATAAGATTTCTATTGAGAACAAAGTATGTGTATGCCATGTGTGCTCAATCAGTTATATATGCTCATCTCATCAAAAGATTTTGGAGTACTGCTGAAACTGCAAGAGATGATGAAGGAAGGAAAGTAGTCAGAGGTTTTATCACAAACTATCGTATGATGAGGTCTTAGAGGAGTCGATTAGAGAAGCTCTAAGACTAGGAGATAATGATCCTCAAGATTTGGATGAACTTACTTTTAATGAGTGTAGAGACACATTTTTAGCCATGGGACATCCAGATCACTTTCCTAAGAAACAGTTTTTCAGAGCAAGAGTATATAATCACTAGAAACTCTAGTGTTATATCTTTCAACATGGTATGTCTAAGAGGAGTGTAGGATAGAACTCATTTCTGTGGACATTGCTTCTCCTATTATAGCTATTTCCATAAACAGAAGGTTTAATATGGCAAAATGGATCATGAATGGCTTTATTTTTAATTTGGAAAAAGGAATCAGGGAAAAATACTTGATGTATCCCAGATTTCTGTAGCTGATTATAAATGAAGAGTATCCTGATTTCCATGCTTATGGAGTAAGTGGTTAAAGATTAATTTTGGAGCATATGATTGAAACCTTATACAAAAGACTTGCTATCGTGACTGGTGCTCAGAATGTTCAAATGTTTGATTACATGAGAGCAGTAGCAAAGGACAATGTGAACATAGATGAAAATCATTTTCATTTGATTGATGATGAACCAGCTGATCCAAATGATTTGATTGAAGAAGTTCCTCAAGGACTTTTTGAGTCTAAAGCTGAGGATGATGATGAAGATAATAAAGATGATGATGAATCTGAAGATGAAGGAAGTTCTTCAAGTGATGATAGAGATGATGATGATGTTGGAGGTAATGAAGTTGAAGAAGTTAATGAAGTTGTAGTTGTTACAGAAGTTGAAGAAGTTGATAATCTGAATGAAGATGTTTATAATGTTGATGATTCAATAGATGTGAATGAAGATAATGATGAAGTCAATGTACAACAACAAATGGAGTGTGATCTTCAAAATGTTGATGTATTTGAGCCTGTAGTACCAGGTAGTTCACCTATTGTACAATCTCCTATTTCAACAGCATAAGAGAATGTTATTGCCGAGGAGTCTTCTCTTGAGGTTATCAAAGTCGTTGCTGATTCACCTACTCATGTGTCAGATGAATGTGAAAGATCAAATCAATATGATACTGCCCTTACTGAGGAATTGAACACTGAGAAGATAATAGAATCTTTGAAAGAAGAGAATATCAATCAGCTTAAGATGATTAAGAAGCTGAAAGATGAAAATGATCAATTAAAAGTAGAATCTTTAAAGAAAGACTTGAAGATTACTGAGCTTGAAGAAGTTCAAGAGATGAATGTAAAGATCTTTGATGTTTTGCTCAGAGATTATGATTTGATGGAAGAAAAATACAAGAAGTTGAAAGAAGATTATGATAAGTTGATAGAAGAGCTTGAAATTATGAAAGATAGCTTAAAATCTCAATATTCTCAACCACAAGAAAAAGACCCTTTAACTTCAAAGAAAGAGGTTATTCCTGAAGTTCAACCTACTGAAGCTAAAAAATTATCTAAGGATGTGAAAGGAAAACGAAAGATAGATGAATTTGATGTTCAAGTATTGGCAGAATCGTCATCCAACCCTCCTTCAAAGATGTAGAAAATTGTTTCTGAAACTCGTAAACAGTTTAAATGACATTTTTGATTATAGGTGTTGTTTAATTTTTATATGCTTGAATCTAATATGTTTTTCTTATGCAGTGAATGTAGATTATCCTTCTTTACAGGAAAGTGCAGAAGCAGACATACAAGGGCAAATCGGAGCACTGGATGATTTAGATCCAGAGTTCTCACATGCTTGGTATGATGAAGTATTGGAGGAAGAAGAAATTGTTGAAGCTACATATTCTTCGGTTGAAGTTGTCACTGAAGACATCCCTTTAGACATTGATGATAGATATAATTATCTGGTCAAGAAGAAATACAATCATGTATTTTTGGATGGTCTAACATTTTCACAAATTAATGAAGAGTATGAGAAATGTATTATAGCAGAGTTAACAACTCCAGTTGATCCAGATGAAATAGTCATTGAACATGGAGAGTCGAATCCGATGCAAGAAAGTATCAACATTGAAGACCTTCCAGCATCAGAATTCCATCATACAGATCCTGAAAATATGACAACTATTAAGCTTAGGTTGTGGCTACAATCAAGGAATTATCCAAGAAAGAGATTGAACAGATTGCAAACCGAGTCTCTAAGAAATTTGGTCAGAAGTTTTCAAGGGACATAAAAGAAAAAAATAAAATGATTATGCTAGACATGGATAATCAACAGTATTTGGTGATTACAAAGACAACTCGAATCTTAAAGCCTCGAGAAATAAAAAAAATGGAGTTAGTGAAAAGTAGTCATGAAAAGAGAAAAGAGTTGATTGATATGTTCCCAGAGATCCGGTTTGTCTTTGTTTATTTCTGTCACCTCGCTGCTTCCTTCACACATAATCTACAGTGCATCCCAGACACCTTTGGCTGTTCCATATTTCTCTAGTCTTTTAAGGACAACCATTTTCAAAACCTGAGTTAGAATGGAGTAGCCTTTGAGATCTATCTTAATTTTCTTCTATTCCTCATCATCAAGATTTAGATTAGGATCCTCGATTGGAATTCTAACAGTTCTGTACTAAGCAACTTGATCAGCATTGAGAGAGACAGGAATATAAGGTCCTTTGCAAATGGATATCAAGTAGTCAGGATCCACACCTGTAATGTAATTTCTAAACCTTATTTTCCACTGCTTAAACTCAGACTTTTGTTTAAGCATTAGAGGTTTAGATGCATGACTAAGTTCAGAAAAGTTAAGAGAATCCGTTAGATTAAACTTGATTTTAGATGGTTTAAATATTGATTAAGTTGATTTTTTATGTCGAGAATGTTCAAACAGTCGAATGACAAGATTGTTTGTCTAGATTCGATGAACAGCGGCAGCAGTATAGTTTATTTTAGCTCGATTTGATGAATAGTCCACTGTTAAGTTGATTTTTAGGTCGATTTTGGTCAATATTTTATGATTATGAGAGGTTTTTCTAATTTTGTTGGGATTCAACAGTCAAACAGTGTTCTTGAGTTTCTGGGTCAAGAGAACAATTGTTGGTGAAGCTTCACGTATTTTCAGTATGAATGCTTATTAGAAGTATGAAACTTGCTAACAAACAACTCAATCACCAGTTCAATCGATTTTCGTTCAAGATCTAAGCTGATATTGAGACGAATTCAAGAGCCGAGGCTTTGATACTAATTGACCAGGTCCGAGATAAGAATCTCAATTGATGTGACTCAACTAGGATCGAATATGATGCTTGAGTCAATGATTATGTAGCGGAAATACAGAATCAATGAACATTAAATGCTGAAAATACTAATAACTGCTTTGTATATTGATATTTGTAAACAAGATACGAAGTGTGCTAGGGTTTGTAGCACAAGAAACTTCCCTCTTCTTACATTTAGTGTATACTATTCTATTTATAGACAGATTCAATGTGTGTACAAAATGACTAAACTACCCTGACAACTATACATCAGAATACTAGTCTAAGTACAAAATAATGATCTGCATTTGTAATGAACATCCGCATTAGTTAATGCGGATGTGTTGATCTTCATCATCATTTCTTCAGTTGTGCATCCGCATTAAGTATATCATTCGCAGTGACTAATGTGGATGACCAAACACTTAGTCGTATTTGGTTCTGCATATCTGCATTAGTAAATGCGGATGAAAAAAAATTTGGCCGCATTTGGTTCTGCATATCCGCATTAGTAAATGCGGATGAACAAATACTTGGCCGTATTTGTTTCTGCATATCCGTATTAGTAAATGCGGATGAACAAGTACTTGACAGTATTTGTTCTTGCTAATCCGCATTGAAAAATGCGGATACCCGATAGTCTTTTTCTTTTATTGTCTTCACCTGTATTGGACTTGGACTTGTGTAGATTTCTTCCAACCTGAACAACCTTCAACCACCTCTTAAATTGGCATGCATGATCCTTTCAGGGTCCAACAGTGTACACTTGAACTGTTTCAACCATGGATGACTAAAGTTAGTCACGCGTTGTGTGATTTAACACTGTATTCACAGCGGATGCCTTACCAACATCATGCACTATGAACACTTGTATGTTCACTAGTGCATAGCAGATGCATGTTTGTTTGTCCGCTATATACACTTAGAGTATTTTGCATGTTTTGATAGTTAACTGTAGCTACAGTGGATGTATGTTTATTCGTCCACTATGACAGTAGTTGTCAAAAATTTTAAAATTTTGTTTGTTTTAAAAATTTTTGCTCATCAGCTATGTAAATTAATACACACATTGTGTAGACTTAGAAAACTTTTTGTTTTGCATGAAAATTATTTTGAAATGTTTCAAAATTTGAATGTTTGTTAAAATTATAAATTTTTAACATGATCAATATACGGATGTTAAAATATCACTCACAAGCAATATTGTGCATGTATATGCGTCAAACTGCTATGTTTGGGGTGCTGGCTTGACTTGGCTTTATTTAAAACTCAAAATTTTAAAATTTCAAATTTTAAAATGTATGATTATACACATATTCTGCTGCCTTTGATATTTCCATGTTCATTTTCTCCCCCTAAATTTTTGCATACTTATAAAAACTTTTTATAAAATGACAAAAATTTGAATTTGTTTTAATGGAAATTATAAAAGTCAAGTTTGATTGTTTGCATGATTAACATTTTGAAAGATAGTACTTTATCTAACTAAGAATGAATGTATTTCATGGTTGGACATGAATCACATGCACATGACATAAGATCATACTAGTCTTAAATCCTTATTGAGTTATGTTGATGAGTTGAGAATAGACATAGACTAATAAAATTTTGATTGTAGATATTGTTATCCACTTAAGCTCATGCATGGTATTAATAATTGATTATAACAGTGAGAGATTATCATGTTTTGGGTGTATAGAGATGATTTGTATGTTCTCCACATCTGATTGTATGTTAAGATCAACCCACATCGAAAGAAAGTACTTTCTATACTTATGACCTTGCTACTTAGGAGTATAAAAGCTCAACTAGTTCCACGTTGTTTGATCCACATTGGGATTCTTTTTCACTTCACTTTGGAAGGTGATCCTCTTTGGGATTCTTTTGATTCATTCACAAGGAATGTAGTCTAAAAGACTTTATTGATTATTCATCCAAGATGGATGTGTTCCTCATTGGAATCTTTTTAGATCATGATGTAGGACATTCAGATCTGTGCTCAGCACAACAAAGAATACTTTAGTGTACTCTAGGTCTATGAAAATCATAACAAAGGAGACACTTGTATAATTAATCAATTTATAAACTGTTTCACTTGGTGTACAGTAGTTACTTTGCATGCAATCTATATTGGATAGACCAATATTCACCATAAACCAAGATGTGTGTTGTTGACCACACAATCATGGGAATTTAGTTCTTCACTGTTGTATGTGATGTTAGATGTCCCATGTTGAGCCTATCCACATATCAAACAAAGTATTGTCAGTCTTTATTAGTGGAAAATGACTCAAGTGAAGAAATAATCCAGTGTACTATCCTTCCTCATGTGTGGTTATGTGTGATTCAAATTGTTTGTTAATTGAAAACATGAATGTTTGTTTGATGTCTTGATTTTGAAAGATGTTTGTTTGATGTTAAACTTGGACTTTGACAAAATCAAGCTTGTTTGATACTTGTGTTCTGAAAACATTACTTGTGTGGTTCATAGTTGATCATACCAAGTGACTGAACCAAGAATTCAAATCTATTTGAATCAAATGGTTTGGTAAACAGGTCAACCAATTGATTGTCTGTGTGAACCTTGATCAACTTTATCATACCTTTTTCTGAGCAATCTCTCAGAAAGTGATATCTAATATCAATATGTTTGGTTTTTGAATGTTGAACTGGATTGTCAGTGATAAACATGGCATCAGAATTGTCAATGTGTATGGGTGTTTTAACAAAATTAAAGCCATAATTAAGCATTTGGTTTTAAATCCAAAGCACTTGAGAACAGCAGGTAGAAGCAGCTATGTATTCTACTTCAGTTGTTGACACAGAGACATTTCTTTGTTTCTTGCACTGGCAGGAGATCAATCTTGATCCAAGGAACTGACAACCGTATGTAATGGATTTTTAGTTGCTGTTGCATCCTCCATAATCACTGTCTGTGTATGCGTATAAAGAGAAAACTCCATCTTTAGGATACCATAGGCCAAGTGCTGGTTTGCCTTTTAAGTATCTGAAAATTCTCTTTACTGCATTTATGTGTGATTCCTTTGGATATGCTTGGTATCTAGCAAACATGCAAACTGCATACATGATGTCTGGTCTGCTTGCAGTTAGGTACATCAGGGAGCCTTTCATAGATCTATAGAGTTTTAGATCAACTAATGTGCCTTCTGGATTGGGTCTAAACTTCAATCCAGTTGCAAATGGTGTCTTGCGTGATGTGCAATCAGACATGTTGTATTTCTTCAATATCTAATTCACATACTTGCTCTGGTTGATAAAAATTTCTTCAGTAGATTGTTAAACTTGAAGACCAAGGAAGAAGGTAAGCTCTCCCATTGAGCTCATTTGGAATTTTGATTGCAGAAGATTTTCAAACTCTCTACGAAGTTGTATGTTGGTGGAGCCAAAAATTATGTCATCCACATAGACTTGAACTATCAACAAGTCTTGTTCTTTTCTCATTAAGAACAATGTCTTATCAATTTTCCCTCAGGAGTACCCATGCTATAGCAGAAACTTAGATAAAGTTTCATAACACTTCCTAGGTGCTTAATGAAGGTCGTACAGAGCTTTATCTAATTTGTAGACTCTGTAAGGGAATTCTGGGTCTTCAAACCCTAGTGGTTGAGCAACATATACCTCTTCGTCTATCTTTCCATAGAGGAATGCACATTTGACATCCATTTGGAAGATAGTGAAGTTCTTGGATAAGGCATATGCAAGGAACACTCGGATGGCTTCGATTTAGCTATAGGAGCAAAGACATCGTCATAGTCAATGCCTTCCTTTTGAGTATATACTTGGGCTATGAGCCTTGCTTTGTTTCTGATAATAATCCCTCTATCATCAAATTTGTTCCTTAATAGCCATCTTCTGCCAATGGCATAGTGACCTTTTAGGAGGTCACCTAATTTCCATACCTCTTGCTTTTTGAATTGTTGTAATTCCTGTTGCATTGCTTCTATCCAACTGTTGTCTTTGAGTGCTCCAGTGATGTTTTTGGGAACAGTTAGTGATAGAAAGCAAGAATACAAGCAAATGTTTTTTGTATCAGATTGACTACGTGTCAATCTGGTATTGAGGTCACCTATGATATTTTCTAAAGGGTGATACTTATAAACTCTGGTTGTTTCAATCTGGTCAACAGGGATTGTTGAATCAAGTTCGGTGATTGTTTGGTTGGGTGATGATGGATGAGCAAGGTTATCTGAGGTTGTTGGTTGGTCTGGTTCTATGGTTTCATTGAATGTTCATAGTGAATCATGAAATAAATTCAAAATTTCATCTTCATGATGTGTATCAGGTAATGAATGATAATCATCAACTTCTTCAACTGTGTCTAGTTGATGTGATGTTGGTTGTTTGTTTGGTTATGTTTGAGTAGTCACTAGAGTTAATGAACATGATATGTAAGGTGATGTTTCTTAGGATGTGTTTGTTTGTTCTGGAGGAGTTGAAACTATGGTACTTGAAAGAGTGATGTTTGTTCTCCTTGGAGGATCCGCAGTTAATGGAACATCAATGGTTGTTGGTGTAACCATTGGATACTCATTGTTATCCTTGGTACCTGAAACATCAAAGTAGGATGTGTCAAATGATTTTGTTAATGAGTCAATATCAAACAACCAGTCTGATCCAATAACTTTCTTAGTGAAAGAATATTCATTAAAAACAACATCTGTTGTTTCTTCCACTATGTTAAGCCTTGGATTATACTCGGTAAGCTTTTAGCTTCCTGAGTATCAACAAACAATCTGTCGTCTGCTTTTTGAGCAAACTTAGTTAATTGTTCTTTGGTGTTTAGTATTGAGACAGAACATCCAAAAGCTTTAAGAAAGCCAATGAAAGGTTTTCTTTTAAACATTAGTTCATATGGTGTTTTGGAATGTTTTTATTATTAATGTTCTATTTGAATGTAGCAAGTAGTATTGATTACTTCAGCCCAAAAGGATATGGGTAATAGAGAGTCAGCTAGCATAGATCTAGTAGCTTCTATCAATGTTTTGTTTCTCCTTTCAACAACTCCATTCTGCTAAGGAGTCCTTGCTACACTGAATTGATGACTGATTCCTTTCTCTGCACAAAAAGAAGAAATGGAGTTATTTTTGAAATTAGTACCCTTATCACTTCTTAAAGATTTAACTTTAATATCTAATTGATTCTCAATTTTAACGATAAAGGATTTGATGATTTCTGATGTTTCTGACTTGTGTAGTAGAAAGAAAACCCAGTAAATCTAGAGTAATCGTCTACTATGATAAGATAGTATTGCTTCTTTCCTATACTTAGGATGTTTGTTGGGCCAAAAAGGTCCATGTGAAGCAATTTGAGTGGTTTGTTGTTAGAGTTTACCAATTTTGTCTTATGGGACACTCTGTGTTGTTTGCCTTTCAGATATGTAGTGTAGTGGTCTGTACAGAAGAATTTCTTTTGTGGTAAACCTATTACTAAGTCACCTTTTACAAGTTGTTTCATTCTGTTAAAACTTGAGTGACCCAATCTTCTGTTCCATAACTGGGAAACATCTTCTAATACTTTTGATAGTAAACATGTTTCAGGGGTTGATGCTGAAACATTATTCATATCAACAATGTATGTGCTGTTATGACGGGGTGTTTTCAAAAGGATATAGTCTTTAGGAATTTGAAAACCCGTCTTGAGGATGTAGTAGTTATTGGAGTCAAAGAGGGTGGCATATCCTTGCCACAGATTTGGGATACGCTAAGACAGAAGGTTGGAACAGTAGTTGACATTTTCAAAATTGATCAGCCCGTTTATTATTGTTTCCTCACCAGTTATCTTTCCACTAGTCTTATCACCTCCAAAGGTTACATTTCCTCCATGTTTGCTTTTAAAATCCCGAAGGAGGGAACAATTGCCAATCATGTACCGGGAACATCCACTATCAACATACCATATGTTGTCAAGCCTTCTTTGATGTTCCTGCAAAAATAAAGAAATTAGTTAGATGGTGCAACCAAAGCCAAGACGGTCTTGGGTTTTCCGTCTTTTCCCATTACGCAAATTTCTTCTAATGTGGCATTGTCTATTGGTTTAGGAATTCTAGGCACACTAGATTTCCTTTTTGTATTCTTAGCTCTGTTTAGAGAAGTGCTTTGTGCTTTTCTCCTGTCAGTGCTAATGTCTGATGTTTGTCTATTCTGAGACTTATGCCTCCTGGTTGGTTGTTTAAAGTTTTCATAAAAGTTTTTGTCTTTGTTTAAAACAACTTTTTTATGAGGAGTTTGTCGTGGTACTCCTCCTTTGTTCTTGCTAGGAACAACTGTCTATTTCTTAGTTGATTTCTCAACCTGAGTTTGTTTGTTTTGCTTCTTGTTTTTCTTGTTGAAAAAGCAGTTAGCAGTATTGTGATTATTTCTTTCACAGATTGAGCAATAATTATGAAAATCACATTATTCAGTGTTATGATTGTTCATGTCATAATACTTGTAATACTTACCATATTTGCATTTTTCTGTGGTGTGTGTGTATTGATCACACCACTCGCAGTATGGTAATTTTGCAGTGCTTTGTTTGTTAATAACCTTTGATTTTAAACTTGACTTTAATGGTACATCAAAAGTTATTGTTGTTTGTTTTGGCTGAACAGGGGCTTTGTCTTTTCCCTTGTTTGTTTGGATAGGCAAAATGATGGAAGATTCAGCATTTCTACCACCAGAGCAGATGTCAAAGCCTTGTGTCTGCTTTTGTTGTTTGAATGTTATGTCAACCACACTTGAAACCTTTTTAGGTTCAGTAATTGGTTGTTCTGACTCATCATACAATAAGTCTTCATCATCTTCATCTGTTGTTTGTTCATTAAACTCATTGTTTTCCCCTTGATAAAAGTCGGTTGATTTTATTTGTGTTGAAGCTTGACTCTTAACAAATTTTACCAAAGGTTTTTTTGATATTAATGATGATTTTGATGATGATGATGATGATTGTTTTGAGTCATCAGTCCTGTCACGTGGGTCAAGAGACTCACCCTGTTTGTTGGTCATAGAATCAGGAAGTGGGATATAATTGTCATTATAAGGTGGGTTAACCTTATTGTATCCTAATCCTGAGGGATCTTTAAAAGCCCGTTGCTGAGTAAGAAATTCTTCAAACTTCTTGTTACACACCTGAAATTTCTGAAGTTTCACTTCAGTTTCAGCCTGTAATGTTTTTGACTGAGTCAATGATTCAGAGAGTTGCTCTACTTGAGCTGCAAGTGTTAATTTTTCAAACATCAATTTGTCCAAATCATTTTGTAATAAAAGAATTTTAGTCTCATATTGTTTTTGTTTTGATTTTAAACTTTCATTTAAAATGTTAGTTTCAATAACTTTCTTAGAAAGTTTGTCTGCGTGTTCTCTGTATCTATTGACTTTATCAATACATGCTTGTGTACAGAGTATCTCCCTTACCTCTTTCAGGATTTTTGAGATTTTATCCTCTATGTTTGCCATGAGGGCATGATCGGGAGATTGGATCTCAGCCTCGTACATACTCCAATCACATTCACCATCTTGTTTGATGATCATTGAGGATGATTTTGAATGTTGATTTGGGCTGTACTGTGTGATTTGAGCCGGGGTTGGTGTAGAAGGAATACTGATAGGAGGTGGGATTTGTCTGTTTGAGTGATAATTGCTTGAGGTTTGCGTCTATTAGTTGTTTCTGTCAACTCTAGGTTGTTGGCATTCTCTGGAGAAGTGTTCATAGAGTTTGTAGTTATAACATCTCACCTTTGTCTTATCATAACCAATTTTGGTTTTCTTATCCATGCTTAACCTCCTGTTCCTTTGTAGGAACTTCTTGGATCTGTATGCAATCAATGCCATTGACCATTGATGATCCATTTCTTTAACCATATCAGGAGGCAATTCATCCAAGTCTTGCTATATGATTTGTGATGGTGTGAGGTTAGCCCCTAGCTAGGCTTCAAAGCTTGTTGAAAAGGCTGCAAAAGCTGCCTTTTTCTCCTCACATTGCAATATGACTGTTAATGCATCCATTGGTTTCTCAAATTTATGAGTGTTTTGAGTCTTTGCTTGGTGCTGTTTGCTGGAGCTGGAAGCATGTGGACGTTGTTTGCTTTTAGGTGTTGCTTCATGGGAAGCATGAACACCAGTCTTCTTGGACTTTTGTTTGTTATGGGATGATTCAAGAGCAGTGAAGAAAGAAGTTTCACTTGAATCCTAAAACTCCTCATCCTCTTCTTCACCAGTGCAAGTTAAGAATGCACTATCAATTTTTTGTAGTTCCTTGAACTTGTATGATTCGACATGTCTCACTATGCTATTATTTCTGGATCTTTCATCTAGTTCTAGTGCCTCCACTTTGGCCACTAGTGCATCTAGAGACAATTCTTCAAGATCCAATGTTGCGTTCATCAGAGAGACTGATTAAGTCCAGCTCTCTAGAAGTGTATGCAACATCTTCTTGTTGATCTCCATAGATTCGTATTTGAGACCATATACAATCATCTCATTTACTAACTGAATAAATCTGTGAAGTTGTTATGGTATTGACTCTCCTTGCACATGATGGAAGGTTTCCTACTGGGTCCTTAATTTTTCTTTCTTGATTTCCCTTATTTCTTCACTTCCTTCACACATGGTGTGAAGCACCTTCCACAGCTCATGTGTTGTTTTAAAATTTTCAACTCGTGTCAGGATTTCAAATGGCAGAGTCATTGCTAGAATGTTGTATGCTTTCATGTCTGTTTTGACATTTTTGAGGTCATCACCAGCGACACTTTTCAAGCTTACTAGTTTTTGTATGTTGTAGTCTGGACCAAGAGTCACAAGTATGTATGGTCTCTCGGTTATGGATGTCCATAGATTCGAGTCTTGGAAAATAATCCAATTTCTGAACATAATTTTCCATTGTTTGAAACTGCCTTGTTCTTTAGTCTCGGTGGTTTGAGACCACTGTTGGATCTGGAAATTTCATCAGACATTTGTGAATCCAAGGATCGAATCAGGAATTATCAGTTTGATTGATCAAATAAAGATCGCGGAATTATCAATATTTGATTTTTAGTTTAATTGTTTGTGAAATTGAAATCGACTAACAAAATATAAAACAAATTGAAAACAGAATAATATAATACAACAAAAAGATTGTTTCAATTGTTTTTTATTGATACAAAATCAATTACAGTGACTAATGATGCTTTGGTGATCTTGTGATCTCCAATGATGTTCTTGATGTTTTGTTATTTTTTGCTATATTGATTGAATAATAGATTGATATCGTTTCTATGAATAAGTGACTCACTATTTTAGTATCGATATCTCTCAATCACGTATTCAATCACCTATTGATTGCTTATGAATCGACTATCAATAGCTTATGTATTGTCACCTAATGAGTGCATCCTTGCCTTATATTTATAGGTAGAGGGATTCACGGTTTACAATGGAAACTGTTACTTTCCTATTTGTGAAGGCTACAACTATGACATTCCTAATATGACATCCTAAGACCTCTGACAGAAAGCAAGTCTTCCATAGATGTTGACTTTATGACATCACTTCAGGAAGCTTGACTTGTTGATCTTGTGTTGGTACTTGATGAGTGCTCATGCAAGTTGTTCTTCCGTAGGAAGTTGGTCTTCCGCAGGAAATTGGTCTTCCGTAGGAATTTATGATCTTTGAACTTTATCCTTAGGAGCAACCCCTTCAGCAGCAGGAGCTTGATCTCTGGACTTGTCCTTTAGTAGATGTTGTGCTTCCGCAGGAGATCTGCGGATGCACATCACTTGTTCAGATATGCTCAAGTGAACATCTACAGAAGAACAAACTTGTTCATCCATAGTTTTTCTTGTACTTGGTTCAACAGAACATCTATGGAGGAACTACTTGTTCATCCGCAAGAGTTCTTTCACTTAGTCAATTTTCCAAATTGACCAAGTATGATGTTTTCCTGTAATCACATAAAATCAACACAAATAATACTTGGGATAACATATATTTCATGCATTACAAAATGATAACGAATTACAGAAGTTCATTATAAGAAATGATTCATCATCTAAACCTATACAAAAGAACTAGACCTAACAATACTCCCCCTTAGGTTTAGATTCTTGTAATCATTGTTTAGAGCTCTTAATTCTTGAACTCTTCTGAAAATTCTTGTGTTGAAGTATTCAATCGCATTCTTTTGATCATCATATAAATACTTGATCTTCATTCTCATCATTTTCTTTAATGTTTTGTAATTCAGTCCAAAAATGTCATCTTTAGTGGTCAGTGTTGCCACTACACTATTATGAGAAACCACTTCGAGATCATCTTGTTCTGACATTCTGAGCTCAGTGATGGTGGGGATTTCAAATCCTATAAGCTGACCTGCTTCAAATCTTCTTTTTTGGTAAGCTTTAGCATGCAGCTTGTTAATCACTTGGATGATATGGACATATAAGCATAAGTCATCTTGAGCTACTTTGTCATTCAATTTTGGAAAATACTTATCATGCAGATAAGCTGTGTAGCTTGGATGTAGCAGTTTGATCTCCATTGGGTCAAATAGCCTTATGATAGAAGCTTTCTTCTGAGGATCATTCCTTTGTAGCACAAGCTCTTTTGTTCTCTAAACATATCCCCATTCTGTGATAAGGAATGAGTACTAATTTCCTTCAATGCTCTTTACACATGCTGAAGTTTTGTCTTCATATTCAAATCTTCTTAAAAATTCATCATCAACTAAGTGAGATGAGCTGGAATGAGACCTTTTCTGCCTCTGTCTTCTTTTATTGTGTTCAGCATCCTCTCTCTTTGCTTCCTTTAACACATCACCTTTAAACTTGTTTCTGAGTTTTGCTATCAGCATAGAAAAATCTCTTCCCCATGGACTGATTGGGTAATTGGTGATAGGGATGTTTTGTAAAGAATACAGGTCTGCATCTGGGAGTGATAGGATTGTCTCCATCCAATGAAAATGTTACACCATCCCAGATGCTCTCTTTATCACAGCATAATCCTATTCAGAATCAAACTTCAATGCTACAAGGAAACAATACGTAGGATATTATTTTGCAACTTTCAGTATGTAACCGTATGTATTACCCTCTATTTTATGTGGGTATGTGTGTTTGTAAATGTTTGATCAAATTATGTGGTTGTATGCTTGTTTTATGATCTTAGTATGCTAGATTTGGGTTAAGAATATGTTAGGATGATGATTGGGAACTGAAATTAGTGTAAGTTAGAACTGGCATAGTGCCCATACGCCTAAATCTGCTCATGAGCCTAAGTTTCCCATTCACCCAAGTACTCAAGCGCCTGCATAGTTCCCGTGCGCCTAAGTTTTTGCCCATACGTCTAAGTCTACACATGCGCCTAAGTTTTCCCATGCGCCCAAGTATCCATGCGCCTGTATAGTACTCATGCGCCTGCATAGTACACATGCGCCTAAGTGTTTGCCCATGAGCCTAAGTTTTTCCCCATATGCCCAAGTGTTCCCATACGCCCAACTGTTCATGCACCTGCATAGTTCCCATGCGCCCACATAGTGCTCATGAGCCTAAGTTGCCTTAGAATTTTTCTGAAATTTTTGGAAAAATGGAAATTTATGATTAAGCTCTGGAATGTTTTGAAGGGTTATGTTTGTTCATGTTATGCATGTTTGTGGCCCGTTATTGATGTTCCTTATTTCGTATTATTACATGAGTTTACGTGGTGTGTTAATGCTCTTGTACGTAAAGTATTATTATAAAAGAAGCGGAAGATTAAAGATAATAAAAAGAGGAACATAACGAATGAATGAATGTCTTGCAAGCAAATTTAAAGATGTTCACAACTCAATGAAGAGTTGCTAGCTCAACTATGTGCAATGTAGCGTGCGATCTTGGCTAACCCATGAGGGTGTACACATGGCGGGATCAGTCTTGGTGATTGATCCATACGTGCGAAACGAGATCCTTGTCATTTAACCCCAAGACTGAGGTGGCTTCGTGCCTAATGATGGGGTATGGCTTATGACAGGATCTAGATAGAAGTGAAAGATAATGAAAAAGTGTGAAATGAACGATTATGATCAATGATAAAAGATAATAATGATATTATGGAAAGGTTTTTACTAAAGGAAATTTTTATTATTATTTAAAGCTAGAACTCACTCAACGACGCTGACTTTTTATGCATTTTCAGTTGGCAGGTAGCTTGTTGCTGAGGATGGCACGAGGGTGAAGCTACTTGGCAGGCAAAGACTGGCATCCATCTCATGCAATAATAATGATGAAGTTTTGTAATACAACTAAGTGATATTTTGTAATCCTTTAAACAACGATGTATTACTTGGAAAATGTGTTTATTAAAGCATGAAATGGTTTTTGATGAATTATTCCGCTACAATATTTTATTTACTTAATAAATCTTAATATGTTTTGATATAAATGAGGTTGTGATTGACCAACTCTGGGGTTCTCGGGAACGGGGCCTTACATGTCTCAGCGTTTGACTACAGCATTTGAGCAATCTTTTCTCACCTGAAGTTCCCAACCCTATTCCTTGTCAACCAGTCCATTTGTACAACCATGCCGAGACTTACAAGCCCAGAGCGTACAAGATCTATTCTAGTGGCATAATCTTCTAATAGCAAGTGACATCCCAAATTATCTCTCAATTCAATACAAGACTACCATTAGCCCATTACATAACACATATTCACATAACTTGGGGTGAAGTCTGACCACAACCACATTCAAGTCCTGCTGTTATATATCCTTTCACGACCTTATCCTTTTGTCCACTTTAATACCAGTTAAAATACCCAATTCCCTAAAATCCTCCCACCTTCACTAGCTTTCTTGAAGCACTAATATGAACCATTACGTAGGTTTAAGTACATATCTTTACTATTGCACTCTAATTGGTTGGGGATGTTGTAGCAATCACCATTCCACACAACTTGTAGAACCAGACCTCAGATGTTCCTCTCGATGCTCCTTGATTTAGAAGTCACGAAATGTGGTACCATTTTGCTAGATTATGGATTTGGTAGGTATAGACAAATCCCACCATTGCATAATTGCAAGTCTCAAAATCAAACTTTTGCATCCAGTAGATAAGATGGTTCTCTTTAGTTACCAATGCTTAAAGGTAGTCCAAAGTCAAGGCCATCACAACCTCCTTACATCACTTGAAGTTGGGTTCTCCAGCACGTCCGTGTTTTGCCCATCAATGAGGAGGCAACACTCTTTACCTATTGATTCTCAGCATAAATCTTAGTGTTCATATCCGTTTCCATTTTCTCAATGCAACGGGCCAGGGATGTTGCGGCAACTTTACCGTCAAACCCCTTTAGCTTGCATGTCATGAACTCCATGCATGCATAACCAATCCTGTCACCAATACTATTTCCTGTAATGATATCCGTTCCACCATGTCTAGTTCCAATCCTCTAGGATCATCACATAGCCCGGTTCAGGCACACCCCTAGTATATCGTAGGTGCTTATATATAGGGTTCCCCGTAGCGTTCCCACCATACCAACGATATACAGAGGACAACGCCTAAACTGGTTACATGACACCTGTTTACTCCATTAAGTATAATGATAGAATATCCCAATAGCCAATGCCCCAAGTCTTAAGATCAGTTTGAACAAAGCAACATAGATACATGGAGTCTCACCTCTCTATTTCAACTCTTAAAATACCAAGTATATTTTGAACATGTAGTCAATTTCAACGATCTCGGAAACAAAAGAAGGAGCAACGTCACATAGATACTAGACTAAAATGTCAGAGTATGATTCCCATGAAGGCTCCCATCGATTTGTACTTATGCAAGGATAAAAGAGATAGGTGTTTCCACACCATTGATTATAATAAGAACAGGAACAATGTCCTATGTATAGAATGGAAGATTCATACTAACTATGACTTTTATCTCACGAAAGGGTTTGCCAGATTTTTCATGCATTACAAATATCAATTACGTGTGTACCTGTAATGGTAATTTGCATTGCATGGTCACCCCTAGCTCCTCCAACCAAAGTTAACATGTCTTGTTAAGTACAGAGTGTTATCTATGATTGGAGAATCAAGGATATGATCACTAACTAAAGGTTAAGTAACAAAAGTTGTATACAGGAATCGATTGAGAAAGCATTCACTTGGGTAAGGGACTGTCAAAAGAGTCCATTTAGTATAGTCCAAAATCCAATAAAGCATTCATCTGACCTGAGTACGACATAGCCCTTGTCTGTTGTTGTGATGTAAGCTAGCATGTCCATCTCTAAATATTTAACTCACAAGATATAAATAAGGACTCATACAACATAGCTAACTCCAGTAGATACACATACCAAAGTTTGGCTTAACAACCTAAGTCCTTTAAAGAATCCTTATAGCCACACTTAACAATCCAAATCAAATAATAATCAAGCGCATAATGAGAGAGGTCCTTACCTAATGCTTTCTCAAGGCATGCACAGATAATACAACGACCACAGATCTCCAAATAAGAAGATCACAGATAACACATAAGGCAGGCTACAGAGCAAAATAGATAATGCACATAAAACGTTCACGTGTATAACAGTACACACATAATCCTATGATGCATACTATATGTGGGTACTTAGGTTATAGTCTAGGTCGAATAACCACCTAATTCCCTATAACCAATGGCCCTGATACCAATCTGTCACACTGTAAAGCCCCGAATTTTCTATTGAAGGCAAAGTTCTACCGCAAGAGAGAGAGTTCTCGTGCGAGTGATAAAGTTCTCGTGTGGAGGCAGTTTTCGCATGAATAGAAGTTCTTGTGCGAGAACAGCTGCGAGGAGAGAGAGACACTATAGATAGGCCCATGCACCCAATCTTCTCTACTTCATGCGAAAAGTCCTGCTGTTGTGCTTGTGAAGAAAGAAGTTGGTGTTTGGTGGTGTCTAAGGTATGTATTCGTCGATATTCAATGTATTTATGCATGTATGAACCATATGTAATGATATTGCACAGGATTATATAGCTTCTGCGTGAAACACTCTTGGTTTTGTATTGTTCGTGTACAAAGTATCGCAAGGTGAGTTCTAGACCCCTCTTTTGCGTGTTTTATCATGTTTTGGGGCTAATATGCATACCTAAATGAATGTTTTGTAAAAGAATGATGTTTATAACTGTTATTACATGTTTTGGGTGTTAAAGTGGTTATAGGAGTGATAACTTGTGGATAAAGTTATGTACAGTAAAAAGTTATCGCGCCAGAGGTAAGTTCTTGCGAGAAATGTGATATTGGCGGCTGACAGTTATCTGTTGAAAGTTCTTGCACGAATGATGAATTTCTCACATGAATGATGATGTTCTCACACAAAGGTGGAGTTGTCACTCGAAGTAAGAAGTTCCCGCGTTAATATGGGTTCTCGCACGAAAACTTTGGACTGTTACGTGTAGATATTATATATATATATATATATATATATATATATATATATATATATATATATATATATATATCATGATAGTTAAAGGTTAAAGAACGATGATAATTCACATGTGAAACGCTAAGGAACAGTTACCCTGTTACCCGATAAAACACAGCTGTGAAAACGTTAAAGCACTAAAGAAGTCTTGCAAGCAACTGATAGGAGATATGCTTGGTGCATTCTCGCATAGGAGCTACACGTCGGTGTGCTCACATAGGGGTATACTTTGGGTATGCCTGTGCCATTAAAGGAGATATGCTTGGTGCATTCTCGTATAGGAGCTACACATCGGTGTGCTCACATAGGGATATACTTTGGGTATGCTCGTGTCGTTAAAGGAGATATGCTTGGTGAATTCTTGCATAGGAGCTACACATCACTATGCTCACATAGGGGTATACCTTGGGTATGCCTGTGCCGTTAAAGGAGATATGCTTGGTGCATTCTCGCATAGGAGTTACACATCAGTGTGCTCACATAGGGGTATACTTTGGGTATGCCCGTGTAGCTAAAGGAGAAATGACATTTGTTGGGTTCTCACCTAGTAAAGGAACTAAGCTTCATGCTAAGTTCAAAGGAAAAAGTAAACGATTAAGCTAAAGTAAAAAGATAATGTATGGGTAACGTGATGCTAATGTAATTGTTAATGTGTGGGTAACGTAACGATAAGAAAATGATAAAAGGAAAGCTAATGTTAAAGTTTGGTTATCGAACGAGTTTGATGATGATGTTGATGATGAACGAGGTTAAAGTTTTTATGATGATAATGTATGATACAGTTTTGTTATGTAAACCTAGAGCTCTCTCAGCGTCGCTGAGTTTTGTAAGCATATTAGATTGACAGGTATGCTATACTTTTTGGGGGTGAGCTTGGCATGGATGGGAGAGAGCTATCTGGTACATGCTCGAGACTGGCATCCCGGCATAGAGCTTTAGTTAGATTGCTAAAGTGATCTTTTGATGTAAATGTTTAACGATAGAAATTTTTTGTACGTTTCGCTACGTATATTAATGAAATTTGATGTTCGAGAACTTGTGTTTCTGATGTCCAAATCCAACTGTGGGGTTTCCCGGAATGGGGCCTTACAAGTTGGTATCAGAGCCATAGTTTGAGAGATTTAGACACTCCGATGTCTAGACTCGAACTGAGAATGGGATCGATTAAGGGATGCCAGTGCCAGTAGCTCCATGCCAGAAAGGTTACGACTGTTAGAGGTTCCTTGAGGTTATAGTACTATTAGTTAGATTGAGAGTTGATGTGACTCAGGATGGGAAATGTTTAGGACATGAAGAGTAAATGTTAGAAACTTACATTACTTAACATGATCTGAACTATTACCCGGAATGATAATGTTAGCCTTTTGTATCTTATAGCAAGCTATGGCTGGAAGAAAAGCTATTCGAGGAGGTGCTCGTGTTGGTAGGGGTAGACCACCAGTCACCAGGAACCAAGGGCAGATGACTACGGAGGTGCCTGTGGACTCTATTCACACTACTAGCGAGGAAACTCTCATCACTCTGAAGAGAGGATTACCTTGGAGCCTATTGTTAGGGAGGCTATCGCCGAAGAGGTCCACAAGATCCTTCAGGACATCATGCCTTTGATCATGATTGATTCCATGAAGGAGGTAACCAAGGAATGGAAATTGGAGGCAAAGAACAAAGCTAGCAAGAAAGATAGTAAAGGTACCGAGGAAGGCTCGGGGAAGGATGGGAGGGACGAGGGGGATGAAACCGATGGGGATTTAGCCAAAGGGTGTTTGTATCGCATCTTCAATGGGTGTAATCCTCCATCCTTGTATGGAAAGGGTGGTGTTATTGCTACTCTCCAGTGGGTGTTTGAGATGGAAGCGGTGATTGAGATCAGTGAATGTAGAGCCGACCAGGCTGTGAAGTTCGTAGCTCACTCATTTGTTGACAAATCTATTCATTGGTGGAACACCATTAAGTAGAATAAAGACTCTCGTCAGTTAAAGAACTTGAAGTGGAATGACCTGAAAGAGATGGTGATGAGAAAGTTCTGCCCTCAGAATGAGATCGACAGGGTGGAAAGGGAATTTTTGGGTATGACTCACAGGTAGTACACATCTCGCTTCAACAAGATGGCCAGGTTAGTGCCTCACCTAGTGAGTATTGAGCAGAGGAGGATGAAGTGTTATATGCAGGGTTTGCCTTCAAAGGTTAGGACGTATGTGAAGGCAAGCGGGCCGAAGACCTTCGAGTCTTTGGTGGAGTTGAGTGGGATAGTGTACGATGATGTGGTAACTGATGAGCCCATTGAGGGGGCAAAGAAGAAGAGTTGGTCAGGAAATATGAAGCGAGAGAGAAATGAGAGGTCTGCTGCTCAGGCCAAAAAGATGAAGGTAGAATTGTCCGGTGATTGCCGGAAATGTGGGAGAAAGCATGCTAGTGAATGCAGGCTCATTTCGAGTCTGTGTTTCAGATATGGAAAGGTGGGGCATTTCTCCAAGGATTGCCCTAATCTGGTAAAGTGCTACAACTATGGCAAGTTGGGACACTACAGCCGAGATTGTAAAGAGGCGCTAGTGGTTGACTCGTCCAAAGGGAAGGAGACTGAGAAGGAAAATAAAGCTGTTGACAAGCCAAGGGCCAAGGCTAGGGCTTTCACGATGACTAGAGAGGATGCCAGAGTGGAATCTGATGTTGTGTCAGGTATGTTCCCAGTTAACAACATACTTGCTTCTGTTCTGTTTGATTCTGGTGTAAGTAAGAGTTTTATGACTGCCACCTTCTGTGATATGATGAATGATAAGGCCAAAGAAATATATCATGTGTTTGAAGTAGAGACTGCCATTAAAAAGACTACTAAGATAACCAAGGCCTTAGAGGATTATAGCATAGAATTAGAAGGTCATAAATTCCCAGCTAGGTTGTTTGTTATGACCCTAGGAGGATTTGACGTGGTGTTGGGTATGGACTGGTTAGCTGCCTACGAGGCTAACATAGTTTATCAGAGGAAGATGATTCAGATGAAAGCACCTGACGGTAGCTTAGTCATGATTTACGGTGACAGGATCTGCGAAGTTCCGAAGATGATTTCTATGATAAAGGCAGAGAAGTTTATGAGATGAGGGTGCGGAGCATTCATGGCATACGTTAAAGATGCTAAGGCTGAAACTATAAAGTTGACAGATGTGCCCGTGGTGTGTGCTATCTCGGATGTGTTCCCTGGTGATTTGACAGAGGTACCACCCGATCGGGAGATAGAGTTTTAGATTGACCTTGTGCCAGGAGCTCAGCCTGTAGCTAAAGCGCCGTATCGTCTGGCTCCGTCAGAGTTGAATGAGTTGTTAGCCCAACTACAGGACCTTCTTGATAAAGGATTTATCAGACCAAGCATTTCTCCTTGGGGTGCTCCGGTGTTGTTCGTGAAGAAGAAGGATGGTAGCATGCAAATGTGTATAGACTACAGGGAGCTGAATAAGCTCATGATGAAGAATAGATAACCGTTTCCTCGGATAGATGATCTGTTCGACCAGTTGCAAGGTACGAGTTAGTTCTCGAGGATCGATCTTTGGTCGGGTTATCACCAGCTAAAGGTTAAGGAATAGGATATCCCAAAGACTGCGTTTCGGGTGTGATATGGGCATTATGAATTTCCCGTGATGCTGTTTGGTCTAACCAATGCTCCTACAGCATTCTTGGACTTGATGAATAGGGTTTGTCAACCGATGCTTGACAAATCTGTGATAGACCATGCTTGTCACCTCCTAAAGGTGCTAGAAACTCTAAGAAGGGAGAAGTTGTATGTGAAATTCTCCAAGTGCGCATTTTGGTTACACGAGGTACAGTTTCTGGGTCATGTGATTAACCCGGAGGGAATCTTGGTTGATCCTGTTGAGGTGGAGGCGGTGATGAAGTGGAATTCGCCAAAAAAGCCATCTAAAATCCGAAGCTTCCTTGGATTGGCGTGTTATTACCAGAGATTCATCCAGGATTTTTCCAAGATTGCCTCGCTGTTGACCAAGTTGATGATAATGATGTGAAGTTTGAATGGGGCGACGGTCAAGAGAATGCATTCGTGGAATTAAAGAGAAGATTGACACAAGCTCCAGTGTTAACGCTACCAGAAGGGAATGAAGACTTGGTTTTCTACTCTGATGCTTCTTATCAAGGGTTAGGGTGAGTGCTAATGCAGCAAGGTAAAGTCATAGCGTACGCATCTCAACAGTTAAACATTCACCAGGTGAACTACCCTACCCATGATCTGGAGCTGGCTGCTGTGGTATTCGCGTTAAAGATATGGAGACACTACTTATATGGTGTCAAATGTATGATTTTTACGAACCACAAAAGCTTAAAGTATTTCTTCGAGCAGAAGGATCTTAATATGAGGCATAGATGATGGTTGGAGATCATAAAGGATTACGACTGTGAGATTCATTATCACCCGGGTAAGGCTAACGTGGTAGTTGATGCCCTAAGCCGGAAGGAGGACCGGGAACCAATTCGGGTGAAATCTTACCAGTTGATTCTGACTCCTGATGTGATAAGGCAAATCTGCGAAGCTTAGAAAGAAGCTCTAAAGCCCGAGTACGTTTATGAAGAAAGGATGAAGGGGCAGATCGTGAACCTGGAAGAAAACGCTAATGGTGTCAAAACTAGGTTTGGGCGTATGTGGATTCCTAGACGTGGAGGTTTGCGAGAGAAAGAGTTGGATGAAGCCCACAAGACTTGCTACTCCATTCACCTGGGAACCAACAAGATGTACCATGATCTAAAGAAGATTTTACTGGTAGCCGGGAATAAGAGCCAACGTAGCAAGGTATGTAGAAAGGTGCTTGACCTGCCTCCAGGTTAAGGCCAACCATCAAAGGCCATACAGGAAAATCCAACCCTTGGAAATTCCCAAATGGAAGTGGGAGCATATTACTATGGATTTCATAACGAAGCTACCTCGTACAACTAAGGGTTATGATGCAATATTGGGCATAGTAGACAGACTGACAAAGAGTGCTCACTTTCTACCCATCCGAGAGACGTATAACTTGGAGCGGCTTGCCGAAGTGTTCATCAATGAGATAGTTGCCCGTCATGGTGTGCCAGTGTCGATTGTCTCTGACTGGGATACGCAGTTTACGTCCATATTTTGGAAGAAGTTTAATGATGTGATGGGAACTAGATTGCACATCAGTACAGTATACCACCCACAGACGGATGGCCAATCTGAAAGGACTATCCAGACCTTGGAGGACATGCTTTGGGTGTGCATCATAGACTTTGACGGGAGCTGGGATAGTCATCTACCGTTGGCAGAGTTCTCATACAATAACAGCCACCATGCCAGTATTGGTATGCCCCCGTATGAGAAGTTGTATGGTCAAAGGTGTAGGACCCTGATATGCTGTGAAGAGATCGATCAGAAGGAGTTAGGGAGTATTGAGGACATCGAGACGACCAATGAGAAGTTGGGCAGGATTAAAGCCTACATGAAAGCCAATAAAGATAGACAAAAATCCTATGCCGACAAACATCGAAGACCAATTGAGTTTAACGTTGGTGATAGAGTGATGCTAAAGGTGTCACCTTGGAGAGGAATCATTCGATTCCAAAAGAGAGGAAAGTTGAGCCCTCGATTTATTGGGCCTTTCAGGATCGTAGCCCGCGTGGGGGAAGTGGCGTATAGGCTGGAATTACCAGACGCATTGAGTGGAATACATCCTATCTTCCGTGTATCACATCTTCATAAGTATCTAGCGGACAATGATGCTCATGTTCCATTGGAAGATGTGGAGATTGATGAAAGACTGAGCTACGTGGAACAACCCATGGCAATAATAGATAGAAAGGAGAAGCGACTGAGGAATAAAGTAGTTCCAGTCGTCCGAGTGTAACGGAAGCATAGAAAGGGGTTGGAGTCCACTTGGGAATCCAAAGATGAGATAAGACAGCATTATCCTCAGTTGTTTGAAGAATGACTGGTTTCTGGGACGAAACACAAATAAGGGTGGTGGACTTGTAACGCCCCGAATTATCAATTGAAGGCAAAGTTCTCGCGTGAGAGAGCGCGTTCTCACGCGAGTGATAAACGTCTCGCGTGGAGGTAGTTTTCATGTGAACAGAAGTTCTCGTGCGAGAACAGCTACGAGGAGAGACAGACACTATAGATAGGCCCATGCACCCAATCTTCTCTACTTTATCCGAAAAGTCCTGCTGTTGTGCTTGTGAAGCGAAAAGTTGGTGTTCGGTTGTGTCTAAGTTATGTTTTGGTTGATATTCGATATATTTATGCATGTATGAACTGTATCTAATGATATTGCACATGATTATGTAGCTTCTGCTCGAAACACTCTCGGTTTTGTGTTGTTCGTGTGCAAAGTATCGTAAGGTGAGTTCTAGACCCCTCTTTTACGTTTTTATCATGCTTTGGGGCTAATATGCATACCTAATGAATGTTTTGTAAAAGAATGATATTTATAACTGTTATTGCATGTTTTGGGTGTTAAAGTGGTTATAGGAGCAATAACTTGTGGATAAATTTGTGTACATCAAAAAGTTATTATGCGAGAGGTAAGTTCTCGCACGAATTGTGATTTTGGCGGCTAACGGTTATCTTTTGAAAGTTCTCGCGCGAATGATGAAGTTCTCACACGAATGATGATGTTCTTGCGCGAAGGTGGAGTTGTCGCTCGAAGTGAGAAGTTCTCGCGCGAATGTGGGTTCTCGCGCAAAAACTTAGGACTGTTACGTGTTATGTTACCTCGTAAGCGTGCGTTAATAATGACATAATGATGAACTTAATGCTAAAGAATTAAAGTACGTATGTAGATATATTATATATATATATCATGATAGTTAAAGGCTAAAGAATGATGATAATTCACATGCGAAACGCTAAGGCCTAGTTACTCTGTTACCCGATAAAGCACTGCTGTGAAAATGTTAAAGCGCTAAAGAAGTCTTGCAAGCAACTGATAGGAGATATGCTTGGTGCATTCTCGCATAGGAGCTAGACGTCGGTGTGCTCACATAGGCGTATACTTTGGCTATGCCCATGACGTTAAAGGAGATATGCTTGGTGCATTCTCGCATAGGAGCTACACTTCGGTGTGCTCATATTGGGGTATACTTTGGGTATGCCCGTGCAGCAAAAGGAGAAATGGCATTTATTGTGTTCTCACCTGGTAAAGGAACTAAGTTCAAAGGATAAAGTTAACGATTAAGCTAAAGTAAAAAGATAATGTATGGGTAACGCGATGCTAATGTAATTGTTAATGTGTAGGTAACGTACCGATAAGAAAACGATAAGGGGAAAGCTAACGTTAAAGTTTGGTTATCGAATTAGTTTGATGACGATGTTGATGATGAACGACGTTAATATTTTTATGATGATAATGTATGATACAGTTTTGTTAAGTAAACCTAGAGCTCACTCAGCGTCGCTGACTTTTGTATGCATATTAGATTGACAGGTATGCTATACTTTTTGGGGGTGAGTTTGGCATGGATGGGAGAGAGTGCAGGACCGTTAAAGGGTACTTAAGCTTGCACTTAGTTAACACACTTAGGAGGATCTTAAGTTCATTTAACAATTCAAATAGGGAACTGTGAATTTTTACTAAAGATAAAAGACAAACACAAGTAAAAACAAGAACAAGAACACAAGATAAAATTTTCAAGGAAGTTGTATATTGCTTCTCTAGTTCTATTACAAGTGTTGTACAAGTATATTTGAATACAAGAACCGGAGACTACTTATACTACATCCTACAACCTTCAATATGCAAAAAGACAGTTGGAAGTGACTAATCAAGACAACAAGATCAGCCTAAAGTCAAAAGGCAGATTGTCTTTTGACTAGTGACTATGATATGCCATAGCTCACTTACTTTCCTATTACAAAAAACCAAAAAGGAACAAAAACAGAAACCTGCAGGCAAAGACCTTATCTACTTTATCATAAAGCATGGAAGTTTCACCAAATGATGATAGTTGGTGAACCACCAGAGCATGCAGCGGATAGTAAGTTGCTTTATGATAAAGTTGATGGAAAAGGTTTCTTTTCTCTCTCTTCAGAAGAAAATCAGTTTTGTCTTTAATCAGCTTCAGAAGACTTTGTCTTGAGAGCTTTGGAAGACTTCATCTTTTACCTTCGAAAGAGTTGAGTCTTTGGCTTCGGAAGACTTTACACTTATAATATTTTTCTAAGTTAAGTGTAAAGCTTCCGAAGCAGTTTCTTCTGAACTTTGGCTTCGGAAGATTTTACATTTAGCATTTCTCTAGAGTGTGTAAAACTTCCAAAGCTGGTTCTTCTTTGTTCCAAAGTGCATGTTGGAAGACTTGGTTGTTTTGGTATCCTTTGGTTGCATCAGCCTCTTAACTTTAGAGGTTCCTATAGAGAGCTATCTGGTACATGCTCGAGACTGGCATCCCGTCATAGAGCTTTAGTTAGATAGCTAAAGTGATCTGTTGATGTAAATGTTTAACGATATAATTTTTTTGAACGTTCTGCTGTGAATATTAATGAAATTTGATGTTCAAGAACTTGTGTTTCTGATGTCCAAATCCAACTGTGGGGTTTCCCGGAATGGGGCCTTACACACATCCCCCCGCTTATAGCGGAAACATGAGGATGTAAAGGACAGGATCATCATAAAACATTGTTAATTAATAGAGATGAATTAAATGATGTAAGACCGACGTGTCATGACGTCACCCGACAAAAATGGAGACTTGTGTCGTAGTTAGTCAATCTCACGACAAGCATAGTCAAACAGTCAAATGAAGTTTAAATTCGACAACCCGGGAACAAGTAAACAAGACATGATCAACAAAGGTATTTCCAAACGAACATAATACTAGTAACACAAGACAAGTCTCTAAAATGTATTTCCTTAGAGTCATCGCTAAGGCCAGCAACTCTAGCTACGCTCAATGATTATTACCTGAAAAGATATGCTCAAAATGTCAACATATTGTTGGCGAGTTCACAGGTTTAAATAATAAACAAAAATTAATGCTGTGGAATAGTTTGGTAGGACATAAGTGCGTATAGTTATAAGCAAGCAATATCACATGTAAGCATGAGCCTCACAACTAAGCCTATGATGTACACACAGATCTTGTCGGAACATATTCACCCTATGGCCCATTTGTGGCCACTGTCAGTCCCAACTATTATACTAACAAATAAGGGTGGGGTGTCAGCCCAATAGTACTATTAATACCTGTCCGTCGGCTCTAACACCGGAGTTAAATAGTTATGAATAAAGAACCACATAGAAAACTTATGCATGTGCCAGATTTAAACTAGCAAAACAGTAACACATAGTCCCAAAAGAATAATTGATTTCACCGCTGGAAAATGTTGAGCATACTTTTCTCCCTTGATGTTTATAAAATAATTGTAAGAAAACGGGCCGCGAAACTACCTCGAAATAGCAAAGTCCCAAAGTCCACGGTAAGAATGTCAAATCACTATAGAACACAAAACACCAAATAGATTACTAAAGGCCAAGTTGACCTAGTTGGGTGTAGTCCTCGATGTCCAGTCCTTAATGTTCATTCCGATTATTTTTTTTAGTAAAACTCCATTTTTTGTCCATTGCTAATATTAGCATCCCAAGTCCCGCCTCATATTTTAGTCCAATAATTATGTATTAGATCGTTAACGTCCCTCGATGAACCTTTACCAAACCATTATTAATAAGTTATAAAATTTTATTATTTAAAACCTTATACATCTTACATTTACTTGTTTAACCCACTCATTGTTTTTATTCAATAATATACCGCAAATTCTTATCACTTAAACTTGTAATATAAACTCAGCTTGAATAGCTGATCGCACACTAGTCTTGCGTAGACTATTTAGAGGTCAAAATAGTAACAAAACATCACATAATAGATGTCAAATGAAAGCTAAGACATCAAACTAACTTCCGGAAGAAGAATCAACTCAAACAGGTCATGACTGAAGAAGATACGACGCGATGAACACAGCCTAACATTCTGTTCGGATTTGACAGATTTGACCCTTGAACTTGGTTACTGACTTTGAAGGACAAAACGATATCAAAAAGGTACGAGACCACTTGGGTTGGATAGACAACTCATTGAACTTAACTTTAGATGAAAAGTTTGACTAAATTGAAATTTTTATGATCACAATACGACCTGCACAAGATAACCCATTTTTCTGACAATAAACTGTCCCAACTCAGATTCATCCATTTTCACTCTCTCGGTTCCAATTTTTATACGATTATCAATTAGATCAACTATTTTAACGCCCCAATCGATCCCATAATAATAAATTAATGATTTTTAATAATTAATTAGGATCCAAAAGCGTCCATTAAGTCCAGATTTCAAGAGGTTACAATCCCAAATCAAAAGATCAATGAACAATCAAGAATAAATGCACTAGGGTTTTACCGATTTGTAAATCCGTCACTTGAACGCCCAGATCTTACAAGAGTTATCGCCCAAACAAAGAAAAAGAAGAAGAACAAGTGAAGAATCTTAGTATAGGATGATGAATGTCATCATATACAATGATAAAATCAAGATAATATCTATTTTTCTTAACGGAGAATGAAGGAATGAACGATTCGAATCAAGATTTGATCTTGAATGAAACAATACACAAAAAATTAATGGTTTGTTGAATGTGGATGATGATTTTCGATGGATCAAGGAGAAGAACAAGGAGAATTGGTTATGGTTGCTAGGGTTTCCAAGGAGAGAGCTTTTTGGTGAATTAGGATTGCAAAAATGAAGAGAACAAGGGGGAAAGGCCCCCTTGTTGATTCTCAGCCGATTAAGGGGAGGGGCAAGGGCCTTCGGGCCCTTGGCCCGTCACGTCCATTCTTGTGTCGTCTCGTTCCGCGTGTCATTCAATTTTACGCTTTTAAATTCTACGCGATTAAATGATTCCAACGAACTACTATATGTCATAAAAATTACTAATTTTGATGTTTTTTTAATTAGTTTTAAGCTTATTTCTTAGTCTATAGAAAAGTCAACTAAGGCTCAATTTCTAATGTACGAAAATGTAAACTCTAAGGTTTCACGTTTTATCAGTTCATGATCAAATCCAATGCCCACGACCATCAACCTAAGTCAAATTTAGTGCTCACCCCCTAACCCAATCCCAGGCCCATTAACACATGTTAGGCCCATTAGCACGCATTTGGCCCAGAATGTACAATTTTAGCACTTAGCGTGTGTACAAGTGTCTAACACTCTATTCGCAAATCAAGTTAACGCTAGGTTAACCTTCAAGTTAAAGCCCACGTTAAACAAAGTCAATGTGAAATAGTCCAAGTCAATGGTCAACAAACCTATTTTGGTGACGGATGTTACAAATGAGCACTGACATCAATACACTCGTGCCCCAAACTCATCTAGAACATTTCACAACCAACTTCAAACACTTTTGCCTCAAAAACCCACCGATTGAATCAAATTACAATTGTTGATTCACAGGATACTTTATTACCATCTAGGAAGGAAACCAGGTGTAAAGAAACTAGAAACTACTCGTATTCACTCAAAAGAATCGAGAGTAAACTTACATGGTTAGAATGAAAGAAATCATACGTCAAACAAGAAACACAATGTGTGATCGTTGAAAAAGAACTCAAATCAAGGTAACACGATTAAATAAATAAGATTTACTTGTATTTTAATCAAAATGGTGCCACTATAGATTGGTGCATCAAAGTATTTAAGAAAGCTTAACTAAATAAATGAGAAATGAACTAGTTATATAAAAACATAAACAAAAATAGTTCACGCATGGATAGTTTGTTGCTTTTCGTAAAAACCTTGAATACTATGGAGTTTTGATTCTCAGGCCTTCTGAACACACTCGTGAATGAAATTAATCATATCTAATTATAATACGCATTGGAATCATACAAATTATCATAAATGAAACACAGTATCTATTCTGTAGATCAAACCAAAACTGAACATGAAACCATAAAAATGAGCACTGAAATCAATACATTCGTGCCCAAACTCATCGAGAACATTTCACAACCAACTTCAAACACTCTTGCCTCAAAAACCCACCGAATGAATCAAAATGACAACTGTGGATTTATAGAATACATTATTACCATCTTGGGAAGGAAACCAGGTGTAAAGAAACAAGAAAGTACTCGTATTCACTCAAAAAGAATCGAGAGTAAAATTACATGGTCAGAATGAAAGAAATCAGACGTCAAACAAGAAACGCAATGCGTGATCGATGAAAAAGAATTCAAATCAAGGTCGATTTAATAAATAAGATTTATAGTATTTTAATCAAAATAGTGCCACTATAGATTGGTGCATCAAACTATTTACAAAAGCTTAACTAAATAAGTGGAAAAATGAACTAGTTATACAAAAACCTTAAACAAAAATAGTTCACGCATGGATAGTTTGTTGCTTTTTGTAACAACCTTGAATACTATGAACTTTTGATTCTCAGGCCTTCTGAAGACACTCGTGAAGAAATCTAATCTTATCTAATTATAATACGCATTGGAATCATACAAATCAATCATAAATGAAACATAGTATCTATTCTGTAAATCAAACCAAAACCGAACATAAACCATACGAATGAGCATTGAAATCAATAAACTCGTGCCCCAAACTGCTCCAGAACATTTCACAACCAACTTTTTTTTGGGTAAAGGGTTTTACCCCGGTGATTCTATTATTAACAATCAAATAACGTACAAGTAGTGTGGATGGATTCTACACTAGTTCTTATATAGGACATCCCCCTATACAAGTGGATCCAGAAAAAACCAAAACGCAAAGTACTCTAGCCTACCCATAACAAAGTACACGGTAAGCAATACACAAAAAAAAAACTATTTCAGCCTCTGTCATCCATGAGAATCAGAAATCTTCTATTTTGCAAGTGTAGCTCGAACTCGATTGTTGTCTCTGAATTTGAGGCTCATCAACTTTGACCGGACTGTCGAAAGAATAATCTCGCTTAGCACTGTAGAGGACCGAGCTTGATTTTGAAAAATACGCAAGTTAATCTCACTTAGCACTGAGAAGACCGAGTTTGATTTTGAAAAATACGCAAGTTCCCCTCTTGCCAAATATAGTATGCAGCAGTAGCTATCACCAATTTTTGAACAATAATTGGAAGAGATTTCGATCCCTGGTTCGTTAGAAATTGCTCTTTTACATCCCTCCAAGCAGGAGAACACCTCGACAAATTAGTTTTCTCCTTAATCAATATCCATAGATTAGAAGAATATGAGCATTCAAAAAACAGATAAGGATTAGAGTCATATTTAGAGGTGCATAACACATAACATAACATATTCATGTTCCCTCTTCTAGTTAAGGGCCACCATAAGATTCTATCTTGTGTTAACAATTTCTCTTTCATCACCAACCAGAGCAGAAACGCATGTCTAGGAATGCATTAAGGAAACCAAATGCATTTATACCAATCAACCTTAGGCTCCCTGTATCGAATGGAATGCTAGGCCATAGATGTAGAGAAACAGTGCAACTTATTCTCAAACAACCAGTGAACCTTATCTTTTATCTCCATGTTTATGACAGGGGTTCTAAGTTTTTAAGACTGGGAATAAATCATACCAAGCACCAGGACAACGCCAAACCCTATTTTGAACAATATCAGCGGCAGTAGAGTTTGTAGAGAATCCCGCATTATAGATCTCCCGATGCGATACAATTGATTGAAGCGGACCAATATTATTCCAAATGTCATACCAAGCTGAAGTAGAGGTTCCATCACCTATAGAGTTGTAAAAATAATGTCTAAGCACGGGGTGCATGCTTAAAAGCTTGTGCCAACCCTAAGAACCATTAGAAGGGACTTTAATCACCCAGAAATTCTTCCGAGGTAGACGATGAAGATGAACCCATTCTACCCATAGAGACTCTCATTTTATAAGAATACTCCAGACATGATAAGCTATTAAAGCAATGTTCATCTCCTTAATTCTGTGTATGCCCAACCCGCCTTCTTGCTTAGGCAAACACACTGCTTTCCAAGCCCACAAGAACCTCCTTTACTTGGCTTCAAGCTTCGTTATAATGCTATCTGGAAGGATAAACACTTATAACCAATAACACATGCATAGAAGATAAAACTGAAATAATAAGATGACATCTACCGGTAAATGATAAATTTTTATTCTTCCAATCCATGAGTTTAGTATCCATCCTTTCTAGGAGCATATTACAATCATGAGCACGTAACCCTGAAGATATAAGTGGAACACCAAGATATCTAACCGGTAAAGTGCCTTCCTCAAAAGGCATTATGGACATGATAGCTATTTCAATCTGTTGTGGAACATTACATGAAAAAATAGTGCTTTTTTGAATGTTAGGAACCAGACCTGAAAAACCATCAAACAATTTTAATCCATCCAAAATGCAAGTAACGGAATAATTATCACCTCTGAAGAACATGAATAGGTCATCCGCAAAACAAAGGTTGATCAGCCTTTGCTTTTCACACAAGTGATGGAACCAGAACCTCGTATCGTTCCTAGAAGTATGATCTAGAATTAACTTAAGGACCTCCATCACTAAAGTGAACAGATAAGGAGACAAAGGGTCTCCTTGCCTAAGGCCTCTTTTTCCTTTGAAGTACCCGCGAAGCTGACCATTAATCGATAAGGAAAAAGAAAGCGAGGCAACATAGACCCAAATCCAATCCACCATTCTGATATGAAAGACAAATGCCAATAACACATCCTTCAAAAATTTCCAATTCATCGTATCATAAGCTTTTTGAATATCAATCTTAAAGGTACATCTAGGAGGACCCGTCTAACGATGATAGTTATGCACAATTTCCTGAGTTAAAAGAATATTATCTGTGATCCTTCTATCAGGAATAAAAGCTGATTGATTAATACTCACAATACCCTTCAACCCATTTTTGATTCTGATTGCTATTTCTTTGTAATGCACTTGTAAAGCACATTACAACAAGTAATGGGTCTAAATTCACCAATACGAGAGGGGATCGAAATCTTTGGCACAAGAGCAATTATGGTATGATTTATTTCATTCAGAAGTTTCCCTGAGATGAAAAAATCCATAACAGCCCCTGAAACATCAGGGCCAGTAATTTCCCATGATTTTTTAAAAAAGGCTGAAGAAAAACCATCAGGATCAGGGGCTTTATTATCATCAATGGAGAACATAGCCTTTTTAATCTCCTCTATGGATAATATCCAAGGCTAAATTTTCATCCAACTTCTTCGAGAAAAACGAATCAAGAACCCGAGAAGGGTGGTCATCGGTTCCAAGGAACTTCTCGTAATGCTTAACAAAAGCTTTCAGGATTACTATCCCCTTTTGCTAAGTATTGAATCTTTGATTTTTGTTTGAGGAATCTCTCTTCATCTAGGGAAGCTTTATTGAATTTTTGAAGAGGGTCAGTTTCTTTTCTTCTAAGATTCATATCTCCTGGATCCAAATCAATATCTTGCTGAATAATTTCAAGAGACGTTCTGAGATCACATACCTTCTTTTAGAGGTTACCTTGTTTAAACAAAAGAGAATGAAGGGGATATTTCAACGACTTATGCTTTTTCACCACCTGAAATTGAGGGACACCAATAATTTGCTTATCCCATGCCTTTAACACAATTGATTTGAAATCATCATTATATACCAGAAAGTTCACAAATTTAAAGGGAGGGTGTCTAGATTTCATCATAGAGGGAATGTTAAGCACACATGGGCTATGATCCGACACTCTATAAGGATGGAAATCACTCTAGCTTCCTTAAAACAATCCATGATGGCAATATTTCCCTAACCAGATCAATTTTCCTTAATATACCCCCACCACTCATAGGTTTTTGATTCCAAGTGTATCGCGGGCTATTCGCATTAATATCCTCCATTTCAATAAGAGCAACACACTCTTTAAAATCCCTCATACTAGAATTTATAGCAGATGGACCTGAATAACTATCCTCTAAATTCAAAGTAGAATTAAAATCACCTAACATGATCCACAGCCCAGCTTGAATAAAGGCTTTTTGATATGAAAGATCTTCCCACAAGTCCCTTCGCAAGATATACGAGTTATTGTATAGATAAATGAACAAAAAAGAAACTTACCCAAACCTTTAAAAGTAATTTTACAATGAATCACTTGTTCTTCACGAGAAAGAATCATAACCTCCATGATTCCAGGATCCCATCCTATCAAAATTCGAGTCCCCTTAGAATAATGAAAACCTTTTGAAATCCACTACCATCTATTATTCACAGCTTTGCTTACCAGACCCAATTTATCCGCATTCACATGAGTTTCCAAGGATGAAACTCCAATTTAGGTTTTGATACTACAATTCTTGATTTCTTACCTTTCTTCTTACTCCTCACTTCAATAAAACCATCTTGATCCATAGGCTTTGGTTTAGGCTTTGAATTCATAATAGGCCTCTTAGAACAAGAGTCACTTAAATGACCAAAAACACAACAGTACCCACATCTATAAGGCTTCCACTCATATTCCACATACATCTTATGTTTAGTAAACCCTTCCCCATCCACTTCCGGAATAGATATATTTAACTCCTCATTGAACTCATTTTCAGTAGAAATTTCAATGAGAGCTTGGGCATAGCTACTCAGTCCCAAGCATCCAAACACATAGAATATTAAAGGAGTCAAGTAATTTAGGCTTACCAATTGACGAAGCAATCAAGCTAAGACCATCATCCGAATAAGCAGCTAAGGGAACATCATGAATTTTCGCCCATACTTGAACCGGCTTTATGTTTTCCTTAGCTAGATTAGCAGAAGGATACCATATACTAAGAAACAAAGGTTGGCCTCTAATCATCCTGGGACCACCTTCAATAGCAACCATCATACCCGATTGTTCAGCAAATATGAAGAAGAAAAACCCATTTGCATTCATCATGATTTTCAACAATCCAAACTTTCTCCAATTTTGCTTCACAAAATATTCCACCATAGGATAAGCTAGGCGGTCACCTAAAAAGTATCCATAAAGAGTGTTTGCAAATCTATCTTACGCCAGCTTCACCGACTCTTTAGGAAGACCGAAATCAATACCATCCTTTTTCAATGAATTCTCCATATGCCTAAAGTTAACCTCTCATTTAGTAGTTGTTGAATTTAACCGTTTAGCATATGATCCCTTGTTGTGATTTGCATGATGTTCCAAAGCCTTCGTTTCACAAGTTGGCTGTACGGGAACTTTTGTGGTAGGATTTTGCATGGATGAATCACCTTGCACATTAATTTTTGAGCTAGACATAACAGAATCCATACCACTTTTCAAAATACCTTTTGATGGTATGTAATTTCCATCAATGTTCTTGACTTTGGAAGCAATCTTCGAAGCCATGAAGCAGTCGATAAAGAAATCCAATCGGTCAAGAAAGGAAACCCTAATCCGAAAGATACAATCCTCATAAACCCTTAAAAGGTTAATAGGATTCATACCAATCAAGCTAAACTATAAAAATAGTCGCGATTGATGACAGACTTACTAAACAATCAGGAAAAGGAGGAAGTATACGGAAACTAACTCACAAACAAAGTAACAATCGAAACCCTAACCAGACTCGGACCGTCTCCGCTAACAATGCTAGTATTACACATTTTTGTGATCAAAACACGTATAATCGTAGGATTGTTACATACAGAAGGCAAGACTGATTAAGATTGTAGCCAAGAAAACAAGAAAAATGACCAAGATCACAAGAACACCGAATGAAAACCTTCGATCCGGCCAAGAAACCCTAGATCGCTCGAAACCCTAATCGTGAGAAGGCAAGAATGATTAAGATTGGAGCCAAGAAAGCAAGAAAACTGATCAAGATCACAAGAAAACTGAAAGAAAACCTTCAATATGGCCAAGAAACCCTAGATCGCCCGACATCCTAGATTTTTCACAACCAACTTCAAACACTCTTGCCTCAATACCCACCGAATGAATCAAAATGACAACTGTGGATTCACAGGATACTTTATTACCATCTATGCAAGGAAACCAGGTGTAAAGAAACTAGAAACTACTCGTATTCACTCAAATATAATCGAGAGCAAAATTACATGGTTAGAATGAAATAAATCAGACGTCAAACAAGAAACACAATGCATGATCGTTAAAAAGAACTCAAATCAAGGTAGCACGATTAAATAAATAAGATTTACTAGTATTTTAATCAAAATGGTGGCACTATAGATTGGTGCATCAAAGTATTTACGAAAGCTTAACTAAATAAATGGGAAATGAGCTAGTTATACAAAAACATTAAACAAAAATAGCTCATGCATGGATAGTTTGTTGCTTTTCGTAATAACCTTGATTACTATACAGTTTTGATTCTCATGCCTTCAGAACACACTCGTGAACCAAATAAATCATATCTGATTATAATACGCATTGGAATCATACAAATCAATCATAAATGAAACACAGTATCTATTCTGTAAATCAAACCAAAACCGAACATGAAACCATACGAATGAGCACTGAAATCAATACACTCATGCCCCAAACTTATCCAGAAGATTTCATAACCAACTTTAAACACTCTTGCCTAAAAAACTCACCGAATGAATCAAAATGACAACTGTGGATTCACAGAATACTTTATTACCATCTAGGGAAGGAAACCAGGTGTAAAGAAACAAGAAACTACTCATATTCACTCAAAAAGAATTGAGAGTAAAATTACATGGTCAGAATGAAAGAAATCTGACGTCAAACAAGAAACGCAATGCGTGATCGATGAAAAAGAATTCAAATCAAGGTAACACAATTCAATGAATAAGATTTACATGTATTTTAATCAAAATGGTGCCACTATAGATTGGTGCATCAAACTATTTACAAAAGCTTAACTAAATAAGTGGAAAAATGAAGTAGTTATACAAAAACATTAAACAAAAATAGTTCACGCATGGATAGTTTGTTGATTTTGGTAACAACCATCAATACTATGGAGTTTTGATTCCAGGCCTTCTGAACACACCTGTGAAATAATCTAATCATATATGACTGTAACACTCATTGGAATCACACAATTAATCATAAATGAATGTAAGGCCCTATTCCAGGAAACCTTACAGTTGGATTTGGACATCAAAAACACAAGTTCTAGAACATCAAAATTTCATTTATATACGCAGCGGAACATACAAAATTTCCAGAAGCGTGAGGAAAAAGAACAGGGAATAAAGGTGTTTAAACATTAACATCAAAAGATTGCTTTAGCTATCTATCTAAAGTTCTATGACAAGATGTCAATCTTGATCATATGCCAGGTAGCTCTCCCATCCATGCCAAGGTCACCCCAAAATGTATAGAATACCTATCAATCCAATATGCAGACAAAAGTCAGCGACGCTGAGTGAGCTCTAGGTTTACTTTAATGAAACTTTATCATTTACTTTAGCTTTAATAATTTACTTTATCTTTGAACTTAGCACAAAGCTTAGCTCCTTTATCAGATGAGAACACAACAAATGCCCCATTCTCCTTTAGCAGGCGGGCATACCGAAAATATAGCCCCTATGTGAGCACACCGATGTGTAGCTCCTATATTAGAATGCACCAAGCATAACTCCTTTAACAGGTGGGCATACCCAAAGTATAGCCATATGTGCACACTGATGTATAGCTCCTATGTGAGAATGCACTAAGCATATCTCCTATAGTGGTGCTTGCAAGACTTCTTTAACGCGCTTCAACATTTTCACAGCTGTGCTTTATCGGGTAACTAGGTAACTTTTCTTGAATTATTTTTCAAGTTCTTTAATGTTTCACACGAGACATTATCATCGTTCTTTAGCCTTTAACTTTAGATATATATATATATATATATATATATATATATATATATATATGTACTTTAATTCATTAGCATTAAGTTCATCATTAAACCGTTATTAACGTACGTCGTATGGGGGGTAACATAACACGTAATAGTCCAAGGTTTTCACGTGAGAGCATCCACATTCATGCGAGAAATTCACCCTTTGCTCGAAACCTCATTCTTCACGCGAGAACATCGTCAGTCATGTGAGTACTTTTGAAAAGTAACCACTTGACGCGAAAACCTACTATTCGCGCTAGAACTCGCTCCCCGTGCGATAACTTTTTTGCTTCACGAAACTTTATTCACAAGTTATCGCTTCTTTAACCACTTTAATGCTTAAAACGTGCAATAACAGTTTATATTATCATACTATATCAAAACATTCCTTTAGGTATGCATATTAGCCCCAAATCATAGAAACACCTAAAAAGAGGGGTCTAGAACTCACCTTATGATATCTTTGCACACGAACAACACTTAAACTGAGAGTGTTTTGAGCAGAAGCTATATAATCATGCGCAATATCATTACATACGGTTCATACATGCATAAATACATCGAATATCGATGAATATATACCTTAGACACCACCTAGCACCAACTTCTCTCTTCTCAAGCACAACAGCAGGACTTTTCGCATGAAGTGGAGAATATTGGGTGTCTGGGCCTATTTATAGTGTCTTTCTCTCTCTCCTCCCAGCCGTTCTCATGCGAGAACTGCCCTCCATGCTAGAGCCTTATGACTAGCGCGAGAAGTCAACCCTTCACGTGAGAACTTCACCTTCATTCAAAAATTCAAGCGTTACAAGTCCACCCCCTTATTTGGGTTTCGTCCCTGAAACCCGCTATTCACCAAAACAACTAAGAGTAATCTTGTCTCATCTCATCTTGAGATTCCCAAGTAGACTCCGACCCCTTTCTATGCTTTCACTGTACTCAGATGAGTGGAATTATGTAACACCCTAAAAGTTTTAGCATGAAGAAAAGAAAAAAAGCAAGGGAGAAAAAGGCAATTATTGTAAAACAAGGGGTTAAAAGCGAGCAAGGGCCAAACTTGCCTATAATGGGTTCAAAAAGGTGTTAAGGCCGCCCATGCTTCTCTCTCTCATATAAGAAAGTCTTGACTGAAGCAAGGACCAGAAGTTTCACCTGATTTTAGTGAGAGAAAGTCTTCAAAGGTAAGATTCTATGGTGTTCTTCTCGGTTTCAGTTGAGTGGCTTCTGGACCGATTCTTAAGTGTTTTTATGTGTTTGGCTGTGTGTTTTGGTGTGTATAGGTGTTAGAACTCCAGGTTGCTCTGGGGTTTGGAGGAGTTTTACACGAAAGTAGTAGAGGTGAGTTCTTGATCCCCTCTTTTAAATGTTTTTTGCTTATTTGGGGATGGTATTGATACTTAACTAGTGTCTTCAAAACAAGTTATGGTTTTTCATGTATGGTACGGACGATTATGATGGTATAGTTATGTTATGTGATTCTCTTGATGATCGTTTAAAGTTTATGATGTTCTAAGTGTTAGACGGATAGATCTAAGCCGTGTTCATATTAGAATGATAATTGGGAACTCGTAATTGCATAAGTTTCATTGCAGGTTAGTTTTGTGTTCATCCGCATTTAACAGTTAAGTCTTTTGTTCATCCGTATTTGCTAAGTCTTCATCCGTATTTGCTGAGTCTTCATCCGCATATGCTAACTCTTCATAAGCATTTGCTAAGTGTTCATCCGCATTCGCAAAGTGTTCATCCGCATTTGCCAAGTGTTCATCCGCGTATACTAAGTCTTCATCCGCATTTGTTTATGCTCATCCGCATTTGTTCTACCTGCATTTCTTTGGACACGGGATATTTTCTTAAGACGTTCATCCGCATTTGTTATCCGCTTTACTTTGGGGACTTAGAATTAATCTGAAATTTAGGAATAGAAAAGAAGTTTTAAGTATTAGTGATTAAGGAACGATTATGCTTGTTTAATGTTTCTTATGTTTATTTCTCTTCTTATGGCCTGCGGTCATGGATGATATTTATTATGTTTCATGGTATGTGGTTAATAAAAACAACGAGTATTTTCAAAGTATTATTACTAACCAAGTGGAGACATAGAAATAAAAAGAGATAGTGTAACCTAATGAATGTTACCCCTGGGCCCTTATGATGAATGAAAAGCCTTGCAAGCACAATGAATGGAGGTGCACGACCTTGTTGTCGTTAGCTCAACTGATGTGCGACTGTATAGCCCATGAGGATGCACATCTGGGGTCTAATCCTTGTGATTGACCAATGTATGATGAATGAGACCCGTATTCATGAGCAGGCTTTGTGCCTAGCAGTGCGGGTCAACTGTTGATGTGTTAGCTACCATGATAAACGTTTTCCGAAAGGGGTTCGGCATCTGTTGCCAACCAACAATGTAGGCTCTTGCTTTGTGAAATCCTAGTTAATGAAAGAGAAAGATAAAGAAAGAAAGATAATGAATCTCTTAAAGATTGATTACGTATATTGATGAATGATAACCAAATGAAGTTTATAATGTGTATTTTCTATTTTATTAAACTAGGACTCACTCAGTAATGCTGACTTTTTATATGTATATCAGTTGGTAGGTAAAGATGTTGTTGAGGATGGCACGAGGTTGAAGCTACTTGGTGAATTGAGACTGGCATCCATTTGTATTTTTGTCTTGTAATGTAACTAAATATTCTTTTGTAACTCTTAACAACAATGTATTATTTGGCAAAAATAATCATTAATGCAAGAAATGTTTTTTTTGGTTAAGTTATTCCATTGCGATTGTTCTCCTATAATAATGTGATTTAAGGTGATTTTAATAATGAATGATGCTATGAATGACCAACTGTGGGGTTCCTAGGAACGGGGCCTTACAAGTTGGTATTAGAGCCAAAGTTTAAGAGAATTGGGTAAATTCTTTTTCAAAACCTAAACTTAAACTAAAAATGGGACCAAATGAAGGAATGCCAGCCCAAGTAGCTCCGTGCCATCAGGTAATTTTTCATGAATATAACCGGCATTACGTGCGTGTGCTATTTGATTTATGTGTTTAGTAGATTTGGATACTGATGTAGTCTGGATAGGGAATGCTTGGGGGATGAAGAATAAAGTAAGTGGCTATTCACAACTGGCCACTGTAATTAGGGACTTACTATACTTGACAAAATCCGAGCTATTACCTTGAATAACCTTGTTAGTGTATGAATCTTATAGGGTGTGGATCTTATGGAGAGTAGGAAAGCTGGGAAGGCAACCCGAGGCGGTGCTCATGGCGGGCGTACTACTGGGCCACGTGTCACCCGAAGCAAGGCTAAGGCTCCTGACACGACTCATGAGGACACCGATCTTCATAGCCACCAAGAGGGTGAAGGATCAGCCACCCTCAAGTCTACCGTAAAGGAAGCTATTGCTGATGAAGTTTACAACGTCATGCAGAAAGTGTTGCCTTCAGTGGTAACCTAGGTGTTGAAGGCTGTAAAGGATGGTGAAAAGACCAAAGATGCAGGGGAGAAGGAGAAAGCTGATCAAGAGCCATCTAGTCCCAAGGTGGTTATTCATGATGCTGATAGTGAGGGGGAGAAGGAAACTGCTAAGGGGTGCACCTATGGGGCGCTTCAGAGGTGCAAACCCCCGACCTTTGACGGTAACGGCAATGCTACTGCTGATCATCGTTGGGTTCGAGAGATGGAGGCGGTTTTAGACATCAGTGAGTGCCGGGAGGATCAAAAGGTGAAGTTTTCCTCCCATTCTTTCATTGACTTGGCATTATGCTGGTGGGACAACATTTCCAAGCCGAGGGGAAACGGTCTGTTGCAAGGATGAGGTGGTCGGATTTGAAGGAACTGGTACTGGAGGAGTATTGTCCACATCAGGAGTTGGACAAAATTAAGAAGGAGTTCTTGCATTTGGAGGCAGGAAACATGACTCATCAAGAGTATACCTCCAAGTTCAATGAACTAGCAAGACTGGTGCCAGATCTAGTAACTCCAGAGTCTAAGAAGATTAAGAGGTACATGCAGGGTCTGCCCATGGATATCAGGAGGAACATGATAGCTACTAGATTGAGCACTTTCAGGTTTGCAGTAGACCTGGCTGGGAGGTTGTATGATGAGAGGGATCTGGTGCCAATTCAGAGGAAGGTTGAGAAGAGTTTGAACAAGAATGGTAATCGAAGAGGTTCAGGGGTGACCACTATGGGATCGGGGAAAAGAAGATGAGGATTGATGATCGCCGCTCAGGATTGAGTAAGGGGAATCATAGGAGGGAATGTAAGAAGAGTGGGAAAACTCACATGGGTGAATGTAGAGTGGGGTCGAACCGGTGTTTTAAGTGTGGAGGCAAAGGTCACTATGCTAAAAAGTCCAGGGTACCGCGATGTTTTCAATGTGGGGAGGTAGGCCACTTGGGCCGAGATTGCAAGAAGGGTGGAGCAGGGAGCTTAAGGACGCAGACTATGGGTGAGAAAGGGAGGAGTAAGAGTACCAAAGCAAAGGCAAGGGCATTCAACATGACCCGGTAAGAAGCCAGAGTGAACCCTAAAGTAGTTTCAGGTATGTTTTTGTAAACCAATTTTATGCTTCTATGCTCTTTGATTCGGTTTCTAGTAGAAGTTTTGTATCTACTACCTTTAGTCATGAAATGCATGGTAATAATAAGAAGATAGATGTGCCCTTCTATGTTAAGACAGTGATAGGAAAGTCTACCAAAGTGACTGATGTAATAGACGATTGCCTCGTAGAGGTGGACGGTCGTAAGTTTCCTACTAGATTGTATGTGATGGTCCTAGGAGGTTTTGATATGGTGTTAGGGATGGATTTTTTGGCGCCTACGAAGCGAACATCGTGTGCCAAAAGAAGACAGTTTGTCTGACTGCGCCCGATGGCAGTTTGGTTACGATACATGGAGACAAGGAGTGCTTTACACCGTGAGTAATCTCGATGATTACAGCAGAGAAGTTTATGAGACGCGGGTGTGGTGCTTACTAGGCCTATTTGAAGGATGTGAATGCTATTGTGCCTCAGCTGTCAGGCGTGCCGGTGGTATGCGATTTCCTCGATGTGTTTCCCGATGACTAACTCGGGATATCACCTGACCGCGAGATCGAGTCCCAGATTGACCTGATACCTGGTGCCCGACCTGCTGCAAAGGCGTTGTATCGTCTCACTCTCTCTGAGATGAAGGAATTGATGATCCAGTTTCAATAGTTGTTAGATAAGGGGTTCGTCCGACCGAGTATCTCTCCCTAGGGCGCTCCGGTCTTGTTTGTCAAGAAGAAGGACGGTAGCATGAGGATGTGCATCGAATACCGTGACTTGAACAAGTTGATGATGAAGAACAAGTACCCACTACCGAGGATTGATGACTTGTTTGATCAGCTCCAAGGCGCCAGCTGGTTCTCAGGAATAGACCTCCGATCTGGTTATCATCAGCTAAAAGTTAAAGAGTAGGATATCCCAAAGACCGCATTTCGAACACGATACGAGCATTACGAATTCCTCGTTATGTCTTTCGGATTAACCAACACACCAGCTGCTTTTATGGATTTGATGAATCGGGTGTGTCGGCCGATGTTGGATCAATCAGTGATTGTGTTTATCGATGATATCCTGATTTATTCGACGAGTGAAGAAGAACACGCCAGTCACATTCACGAGGTATTGGAGACATTTAGAAGAGAGAAGCTGTATGCTAAGTTCTCCAAATGCACGTTCTGGTTGCGGGAAGTTTAGTTTTTGGGTCATGTGGTTAATTCTGAAGGGATTATGGTGGACCCGGCAAAGGTGGAGGAGGTTATGCAATGGAAGACTCTGAAGACGCCATCCGAGATCCACAGTTTCTTGGGTTTGGCGAGCTATTACAGAAGGTTCATCTAAGACTTCTCCAAGATAGCTTCACCATTGACTAAATTGACCCCGTAAGGATGTGAAGTTCGTATAGGGTCAAGTGCAGGAGAATGCTTTTAAAGAGTTAAAGACAATATTGACTCAAGCTCTTGTCTTAATGTTATCCGAAGGGAATGAAGACTTGGAGGTCTATTCAGATGCTTCTTATTTAGGATTGGGTTGTGTGCTGATGCAATGGGGAAGGGTTATAGCCTATGCATCCTGACAGTTGAAGATCCATGAGGCTAACTACCCTACTCATGACTTGGAGTTGGTGGCTGTGGTCTTTGCATTAAAGATTTGGAGGCACTACCTGTATGGGACGAAGTGCACCATCTTCACTGATCACAAAAGTTTGAAGTACCTCTTCAAGCAGAACGATCTCAACAAGAGGCAGAGGAGGGGTTAGAGTTGATCAAAGACTATGATTGTGAGATCCATTACCATCCGAGCAAGGCCAATATGGTGGCGGATGCCCTTAGCCAAAAGGAGAAACCCGAGCCAATTCAAGTGAAAGCCTATCAGTTGGTTATGACCTCCGATGTGATGAAGCAGATTAAGGAATTTCAGGGTGAAGCGCTGAAAGAAGATCAGATTAACTCCGAAAGGATGAAAGGTCTAGTCGCCGAGTTAGGGGAGAACACTCTTGGTGTCCGTACTTGATCGGGGCAGATATGGATTCCTCGTTATGGGGGTCTGCGTGAGAAGATCATGGATGAGGCTCACAAGACTCGATACTCAATTCATCCCGGTGCTACAAAGATGTATCGTGATATGAAGAAAGATTACTGGTGGCCGGGAATGAAGCGCGATGTGGCGGAGTATGCGAGTAAGTGCCTTACGTGTTTACAATTGAAGACGGAGCACCATAAGCCATACGGGAAGATCCAACCCTTGGATGTACCCGAGTGGAAATGGGAGCACATCACCATGGACTTCATTACGAAGTTACTGCGTACGGCAAGGGGATACGATGCCATTTCGGTGATAGTTGATCGTTTGACAAAGAGTGCTCACTTTTTACCGATCCGTGAGACGTATTCATCTGAGAGTTTGGCGGATCTGTTCATCAAAGAGATAGTGACTCATCATGGTGTACCGGTGTCTATCGTGTTGGACCGTGACACTCGGTTTACATCTAAGTTTTGGAAAAGATTTGATGATGCGATAGGGACGAGGCTACATATTAGTACGGCTTACCATCCTCAGACACACGGTTAGTCAGAGAGGACAATTCAGATGCTGGAGGATATGCTACGAGCATGCGTCATTGATTATAGAGGAAGTTGGACAAACACTTACCGTTAGCCGAATTCTCATATAACAACAGTTATCATGCCACTATTGGTATGCCTCCATATGAGATGCTATACGGTAGGAAGTGTAGAACGCCTGTATGTTGGGGTGACATCGGGCAGAAGGAGATAGGGACCATTGAGTTGATCGAGGCTATGACCGAAAAGTTGGAAAAGATTAAGGCCTTTATGAAGGCGGCAAAAGATAGACAGAAGTTGTATGCCGACAAGAGACGTAGACCGATTGAATTCAATGTGGGTGATAGAATCATGATGAAGGTCTCGCCTTGGAAAGGGATCATCTGGTTTAGGAAGCGAGGAAAGTTAAGTGCAAGGTACATAGGGCCTTTCTGAATCATTGCCCAAGTAGGAGAGGTGGCCTATCGACTGGAGTTACCCAATGAGTTAAGTGGGATTCATCCGACATTCAGTGTATCTCACCTAAGAAAGTGCTTAGCCAATGAAGATATGATCGTGCCACTAGAGGATATCGAGGTGGATGAACGGCTCAATTATGTGTAGCAGCCAGTGGCCATCATTCACAGAAAAGAGAAGAGGCTAAAGAATAAAGTGAGTTCCACAAGGGGAGGGAAAAAGGCAATTATTGCAAAACAAGGGGTTAAAAGTGGGCAAGGGCCAAACTTGCCCATAATGGGTTCAAAAAGGTGTTAAGGCCGCCCATGCTTCTCTCTCTCATGCGAGAAAGTCTCGGCTGAAGCAAGAAGCAGAAGTTTCACCTAGTTTTAGTGAGAGAAAGTCTTCAAAGGTAAGATTCTATGGTGTTCTTCTTGGTTTCAGTTGAGTTTGCAGCTTCTGGACCGATTCTTAAGTGTTTCTATGTGTTTGGTTGTTTTTTTGGTGTGTTTAGGTGTTAGAACTCCAGGTTGGTCTCGGGTTTCGAGCTGTTTTACTCGAAAGCAGTAGAGGTGAGTTCTAGATCCCCTCGTTTAATTGTTTTCTGCTTATTTGGGACAGGTATGCATATTTAACTGGTGTTTTCAAAACAAGTTATGGTTTTTCATGTATGTTACGGACGATTATGATGGTATAGTTATGTTATGTGATTCTCTTGATGATCGTTTAATGTTTATGATGTTCTAAGTGTTAGACGGATAGATCTAAGCCATGTTCATGTTGGAATGATGATTGGGAATTGGTAATGGCATAAGTTGCATTGCAGGTTAGTTTTGTGTTCATCCGCATTTACTAAGTCTTCATCCGCATTTGCTAAGTCTTCATCCGCATTTGCTAAGTCTTCATCCGCATTTGCTAAGTCTTCATCCGCATATGCTAACTCTTCATACGCATTTGCTAAGTGTTTATCCGCATTTGCTAAGTGTTCATCCGCATTTGCCAAGTGTTTATCCGCATATACTAAGTCTTTATCCGCATTTGTTTATGCTCATCCGCATTTGTTCTACCTGCATTTCTTTGAACACGGGATATTTTCTTAAGACGTTCATCCCCATTTCTTTGGGGACTTAGAATTATTTGTTCATCCGTATTTCTTTGGGGACTTAGAATTATTCTAAAATTTTAGGAATAGAAACAAAGTGTTAAGTATTAGTGATTAAGGAACGATTATGCTTGTTTAATGTTTCTTATGTTTATTTCTCTTCTTATGGCCTGCGGTTATGGATGATATTTATTATGTTTCATGGTATCTGGTTATTAAAACAATGAATATTTTCAAAGTATTATTCCTAACCAAGTGGAGACATAGTAATAAAAAAAGACAGTGTAACCTAATGAATGTTACCCCTGTTCTCTTATGATGAATGAAAAGCCTTGCAAGCACAATGAATGGAGGTGCACGACCTTGTTGTCGTTAGCTCAACTGATGTGCGGCTGTATAGCCCATAAGGATGCACATCTGGGGTCTAATCCTTGTGATTGACCAATGTATGATGAATGAGACCCGTATTCATGAGCAGGCTTTGTGCCTAGCAGTGTGGGTCAACTGTCGATGGGCTAGCTACCATGATAAACGTTTGCCGACAGGGGTTCGACATCTGTTGCCAACCAACAATGTTGACTCTTGCTTTGTGCAATCCTAGTTAATGAAAGAGAAAGATAAAGAAAGAAAGATAATGAATCTCTTAATGATTGACTATGTATATTGATGAATGATAACCAAATGAAGTTTTTAAAATGTATTTTCTATTTTATTAAACTAGGACTCACTCAGCAACGCTGACTTTTTATATGCATATCAGTTGGCAGGTAAAGATGTTGCTGAGGATGGCAAGGGCTGAAGCTACTTGGTGAATTGAGACTGGCATCCATTTATATTTTTGTCTTGTAATGCAACTAAATATTCTTTTGTAACTCCTAACAACGATGTATTATTTGGCAAAAGTAATCACTAATGCAGGAAATGTTTTTTTTGGTTAAGTTATTCCACTGCGATTGTTCTCCTATAATAATATGATTTAAGGTGTTTTTAATAATGAATGATCCGATGAATGACTAACTGCGGGGTTCCCGGGAACGGGGCCTTACAAGTTGGTATTAGAGCCAAAGTTTAAGAGAATTGGGTAAATTATTTTTCAAAACCTAAACTTAAACTGAAAATGGGACCAAATGAAGGGATGCCAGCCCAAGTAGCTACGTGCCATCATGTAATTTTTCATGAAGCTAACCGGCATTACGCGCGTGTGCTATTTGATTTATGTGCTTAGTAGATTTGGATACTACCCAACTCCTTGTGTCCGATTTCCCCCCAAAAAACAGGGGTTCTACACTTCCAGCCATAGAGCATCTCATACGAAGGCATATCAATACTGGCATGGTAGCTGTTATTATACGAGAACTCTTCCAACGGTAGGTGACTATCCCAGCTCCCACCAAAGTCTATGATACATGCCCGAATGTCACACCCCGAGCCCAAGATGGGTGGAATGTCACAGACTGGCAATACACATGGCAGCGGAAATTAACTATCTTAAGGGCACACAAGGAGAGAAATCACATGGCATTACATTAAAATAACATCACCGGGCCATAACAGACTAGCCCAATTCAAAAGTATGAATTCATCATAGAAACTTCAAATGTTTAACAGACATCAAATTAAATTGTCTAAAATGTTTCAAGGTCAAGTAATTCCATTGGTAGTCACCATGCTATGCCATCCATGGAAGGTTTCCAACATAATCCAAGCTTCCAACAAGGGTTACCTGAAACATGCTCAAAAAGATTTTGTGTCAACTTTAAAATCCATAAATTAATTTTAAAAACATAAGTATCACTGTTGTGGGGTCATAATCAACCCATCACTTAGTCCCGGCTAGCCTCTTCTAAACTTGTGTTATTACTGGTTAACCCATAGGGAGAACTGAGTCTCAAACAGTGTACGATACCTGCCGAGTGGTACACCATAGTATCTAATAAAACCTGTTACATGATACAAAAGACCCCATAGGATCTCAATTTGGTACCCTTCCTATTATGTCATTGGGTTATGACGGAAGGCACTGTGTGTGGGGGATTCACCAAGTAGATCTACCCATATAGAACAAGCGGTTCACACAAGAATTAATGATTGTGATACAAGTAAGTGCAGGTTCTAACATTAACCATAACATATAAGTATCTCATAATGGCACATGAATAATTTTAGTTCAGTCATAGCATGCTTCATCCTAAAACAGTAGTAAAAAGGGAACAGTAAAACTCACCTTAAAGTTAAACAATAGTTTCCTCAAGTACAGAGAAGGTCCAGGTCCTAGCACCCTATTAACAGGATACATGTAGTAATTTATATGTTCTTAGACTATTGAAAGTGTAACTAAGTGTATTTTATGATCATAAGTTCATGAGGCTTCGTTTCTTAGGAGTTTGCATCAAAAATATTCCTTTTTAGGAAAGTTTGGGTTTTAGCATATGAATGATAAGTTATATGACTCTATAAATTTGTTTTTATGACAATAAGTTTAATAAGAGTGTCTGGTCATATGATTACTAAAACTTAGTTATATATATGGAATTTACACTTTGGTCCCTCAAGTTTCTAACTTTATAATTTTTACCACAAAAGTTTGCTTTCTTTCCATTACTTGACCCAATAATTCACCAAATTCATTTTTAACACTAAAATACTTATTTTAGGTCCTGGAAATTTTTAAACTTGCAACTTTTATGTTTTGACCATTTTTGAGAATTTTACTACCTTTCGGGTCCTTAGTTTCATTTATTTAGTCCATAATACTATACCTTTTTACCTATTCAACAACTACCATGATTTTTATATGATTAGTATTACCAAACTACTGGAATAAAAGTTAGCTCATGGATTTTTTCATTCATAGCACCACATGTTGCATTTAAGGGTGAAATACCATATTTACACATGTGTAATCGTCATGGTTTGAGCTTAAACATCATCAAAACCTTTTGTAACTTTTAAGACAGATTATTAAGATGTTCATAAACTGTTTTTGAGTATGATGATAACATGCGTTGAGGGGCTTTTCAAAACAGGTGGGTTTTTGGTGCTAAAACACATGAAAAGGAGTGTTTTTTGGGGTGAAATCGGGTGCCTGAACCCTTGGTCCATGTAAACACTTTAAAATATACCTTATATGAAGTCATGAATTCCCCAAAGATAGTGGCATGGCCGCTGGTTTCTGTTTTGAACAAGAAAAGTGAGACTTATGGTAGAAAAGTAGGAACAAACACAAGAAATGATTTTGTTTGGGTGAGCTGAAGCTTACACTTTGGAAGTTTGTGCTTTTGGAATGATTTGTAGCATTTGAGGGCTGTTGATTCATGAGCTTGAGCTAGAACACCTTGTTCTTGCAAGAACCTTGTGTGAAAACTCACTTAGCTCGCCTTCCGGCTTTGTTTGGGTCTTTGTCTAATGTTGATGAATTTATCTTCTAAATCTTGTTGCAATGAAGACGAGAGTGCTGGATATCTTGGGAGAGATGGATGCTTTGAGAGCTAGAGAGAGATGGAGAGAAGAGTGGAAGTTTGCATGTATGGGGAGAAGAGAGGGTTGAGTGTGGGTGTGGTTTTGAAATAGTCAAGGGAGAGGAGTGTGTGGTGGGTGGGAGCGGTCGAATGAGAGGAGGGTGTTTGTTTTATATATATATTTTTTTTGTATGTTATTATGTAGTGAAATTGTTGAAAATTTTAGTCTTATAAGTTTTTAAGTGGAATAATATATATGCATGTATGTGTGCTGAAGATGTGTATGTATACGCATATTTTATTAATTAAATTTATAACTCTAACTTTTCTAAGATCACTTAGATTCTACACCAAAAATTTCAGAAATAACCTAAGTGTCCTCAACGCATGAATAAAGTATACAGTAGACAACTTAAATGCTAAGTGTTCACAGCGAACAGCCTTTGTCCACAGCGGATGACTAATGGTCCACAGCAGATGAATAGAACATTAAGTATGTCCACAGCGGATTGCCATTATCCACAGCGGATGACTAATGCGGATGAATGTCTTCAGAAAATATTTTTAGTGTCCAAAGAAATGCAGGTAAAACAAATGCAGATGACTGTAGCAAATGCGAATGAACAATGTAGCAAATGCGGATGAACACTGTAGCAAATGCGGATGAATACTGTAGCAAATGCGGATGAAGAAAAGACTTAAACTGCTAAATGCGGATGAACACTATAGCAAATGCGGATGAACAAAAGACTTAAACTGTTGTATGCGGATGAATACTGTAGCAAATACGGATGAACAAAAGACTTAAACAGCTGAATGCGGATGAACACTGTAGCAAATGCGGATGAACAAAAGACTTAAACTGCTAAATACGGATGAACACTGTAACAAATGCGGATGAAAAAAAGACAAACTGTTGAATGCGGATGAATACTGTAGCAATTGCGGATGAATACCTGCAAATGCGGGTTATCATTTTGTACTTTCAAACATCGCTCAATAATTTCTAGACTATGGCAAGTCATAAAAGAATCTTCTAAGGAAATCAAGCATGAAGTCAATTAATATGGAAGACAAAAATAATATTAATAATAAAATGGAATACTGCTAGATTACATTAAGGTTTAAAGTAGGGCTTAAACCCGGTTGTTACGTTCTCCCACCGTTTGGAAAATTTCTCGCCGAAATTTTAGTTTCGATTAGATTCCGAATACGTAGGTTTAAAGAGATGCGGATACTTTTTTCTCATCTCATCTTCTCGTTTCCATGTGAACTCGGTTCCTTGCCTAGAGTTCCATCTTACTTTAACCCTGGGTATGCGACTTCGCCTAAATTTCCTGACCATTCGGTCGGTATCTCTGTAGGCTCCTTCACAAAGTTCAACTTGTTATTTATTCTGGCATCCTTTAATGGTAATTCCAAGGCTTTGTCTGTGAGACAATTCTTCAAGTTAGACACATGAAAAGTGTCATGTATGTGGCTCAACTCTTGAGGTAGCCTTAATTGGTATGCTACCAAGCCAACCCTTGACAAAACTTCAAATGGTCCAATGTATCTTGGGCTTGGCTTGCCTTTCTTGCCAAATCTGACTGCGCCCTTCCATGGTGTGACTTTTAACATCACTGTATCACCCACTTGAAATTCCAAGGGCTTTCTTCTTCTGTCTGTGTATTTCTTCTGACGATCTCTGGCTGCTCTCAATCGTTCCTTAATCTTAAATACATTGTCTGTGGTTTCCATTATGATATCGGGTCCTATGACTTGGCTATCCCCAATCTCATTCCAGTTTAATGGTGATCGACACTTTCTACCATATAGGGCTTCATATGGAGCTGCTTTTATACTTGCATGATAAGTATTATTGTAAGAGAAGTCCATTAGGGGAAGGTGGTTATCCCAACTTCCATGGAAGTCGATCACGCAAGCTCTTAACATGTCCTCCAAAGTCTGAATGGTTCTTTCACTATGACCAACGGTTTGAAGGTGGTATGCAGTGCTTAAGTCAAGACGGGTCCCCAAAGCCTGTTGGAGAGATCTCCAAAATCATGAACTGAAGCGACTATCACGGTCTGAGATAATCGATAGTGGCATTCCATGCCTGGTCACTACTTCATCGATGTATAGTTGTGCAAGCTTCGATAAGTCATAGTCTTCTCGAATAGGTAGGAAGTGAGCTGATTTGGTAAGCCTATCCACGATTACCCAAATGGCATCATGCCCTCAAAAGGTTCTTAGTAACTTTGTAACAAAATCCATCGTAATATTATTCCATTTCCTCTCTGGGATTTCGGGCTGTTGTAAAGTTCCTGACGGTTTTTGGTATTCGGCTTTTACCATCGCACATGTTAGACATTTCCCCACATAGGTGGCATTGGATTTCTTTAATCCGGACCACCAGAAGAGAATCTTTAAGTCTTGATACATCTTGTCACTTCCCGGGTGAACCGAATATCTAGATTTGTGGGCTTCATCTAGGACTATCTATCTAATTCCGCCATATTTCGGTACCCAAGTCCTTCCTTCATACTTAAACAACCCGTCATTACACACTTCTAAACATTTTTCCTTTCCCGTTAACATCTCCTCAGTTAGTTTGTCCCCTTCAGAGCTTCCCTTTGTGCTTTTTTTAATCTAGCGATATGGCTAGTATAAATGCTCATTCTCAAGGCACGGACGCGAAGGGGCTTTTCCCTTTCCTTCTTACTCAAGGCATCCGCCACCATATTTGGGTTACCGGGATGGTACCGGATCTCACAATCGTAATTGCTCAGCAATTCTACCCATCTTCTTTGGCATATATTTAACATTTTCTGATCCAGAATATGTTCCAAACTTATGTGATCGGTATAGATAACACACTTGGTACCATAGAGATAGTGTCTTCACATCTTGAGTGCAAACACCATGACGCCCAATTCTAGATCGTGTGTAGTGTAGTTTCTCTCATGCTCATTTAATAATGTAGACATGTAAGCAATCACTTATCTTGCTGCATTAACACACATCCCAGTCCCTGACACGAGGTGTCACAATAGACTACGAAATCCTCAACGCCTTCCGGTAGGGCAAGGATAGGTGCACTGCATAACTTCTCCTTGAGTAATTCAAATGATTTGCTCTGTTCCTTTCCCCATGTGAAGTTTGTATCCTTTTTGGTTAGATAGGTTAGTGGTTGTACAATTCGCGAGAAGTCCTTGATGAACCTCTGATAGTATCCAGCCAAACCAAGAAATTGTCTTATCTCGTTAGGAGTTTTAGAATTTTCCAGTTTTTAATAGCTTCTATTTTTTATGGATCCACTTGAATCCCGTCTTTATTCACCACATGCCCTAGAAACTGGATTTCGCACATCCAAAACTCATATTTAGAGAAGTTTGCATATAATTGCTCGTTCTTGAGCAATTCAAGAATCACTCTAAGATTCTTCTCTTGCTCTTCCTTGCTACGGGAGTAGGTCAAAATATCATCAATAAACACAATCACAAACTTGTCTAGATATGGGCGGCATACCCGGTTCATAAGATCCATAAATCCCGCTAGTGCATTAGTCCGTCCGAAGGGCATGACTAAGTACTCATAGTGTCCATATCTAGTTCTAAACGATGTCTTGGGTATGTCCTCTACCCTTTTCTTTAGTTGATGGTATCCCGATCTTAAATCTATCTTGGAGAAATAGCTGGCTCCTTGTAGTTGATCGAATAAGTCATCGATTCTCGGAAGAGGATAACGGTTATTTATTGTAAGCTTGTTCAAATCCCAATAATCAATGCACATTCGTAGGGTTCCATCCTTCTTTTTAACAAATAGTACCGGTGCACCCCACGGAGAAATGCTTGGTCGTATAAATCCTTTGTCTAGCAACTCTTGGATTTGTAGCATTAGCTCTTTCATCCGGGTGGAGCGAGTCCGTAAGGTACCTTGGACACTAGCACGGAAATAGGCACTAGATCAATCTGGAACTTGACCTATCTAGTTGGAGGGAGTCCCGGCAAATCCTCGGGAAATACTTCCGGGTACTAAGACACCACCAGTATATTGTCGATTTTCTTTTCTTCTCTCGTTTTCATCACGTAGACTATGAAAGCTGAGCATCCCTTGTGGAGACTCTTGGTAGCCTTTAGGTGGGATATCATGGGGTATAGCGTGTTGCTTCTATCACTGTGAACCATCAGTGTCTTTCCGTCAATTAAAGGTATTTTAAGCAAACACTTGTCACACACGATTTCAGCCTTATTTTTAGCTAACCAATCCATTCCCACGACCACATCGAATCCTCCTAACGTTATAGGCATCAAGTCTATCTTAAATGGATTACCCTTTAATTCTAGGGTGCAGTACTTGATGATTTCATTACTTTCTATTATGTTACCGTCGGCTAATTCTACGGTATATGCATCGGTTAGGGTACGAGCTTCTAAATCAATCAAAGATCTAAAGGTAGTGGAAACAAAACTACCTATCGCTCCAGTCTCAAATAGAACGGTAACAGGATGGTTGTTTATGAGAAACGTACCGTTAACCACATTCAGTTCCTTACGAGCACCATTTGAATCCATCACGAACACTCTTCCCTTGGGTTTGTTAGATCTGGCATCCTTATCCCTTTCTAGCTTAGGATATTTGTTCCTCATGTGTCCTGGATCCCCATACTCGTAACATTGCTTTTTACTCCTATTAATCACGTTTACCAATTACATGAAATTACTATAACACGCTACAAGACATGTATAGTTGTTTCATTCGAGTAACATGGAGCTAACAAATTCCATAAGGCAACAAGATTAATTTCTTGGGAATATACTATTGCATATACCCACTTTAAGCACCCTACAAAGGTTAGTATCACAAGAGGAAATCCATAAATAATTAAATGTAGCATCGATCAAGCAAAACAATAGTAGTGTTATAGTATCACAAATTAGAAGGTGCCATCACCCCCATAAGATAATAATAGTGTCTGAGATAAAGAAAATTATTTCTTCAAATAGTTCTAAACCTAATGCCAAACAATCTGATATCACCCCCATCTTCATTACCACTTCTTCTTTAGCCACCCAAACCAGCCCGAACCCTTCTTCTTATGCTCCTGCTCCAAGCGTTGAACACCTTGAGATGCCATCATTGCCTGGAACTGGGTGGACTGTGAGGTCCATGTGGCGTGCTGAAGAGTCACCTCGTGACACTGAATAGTCCTAAGTATATCACTCTGTGTGGGGTCTCGCAGACCAAAATCACTAGCCCTATGGCTGGACTAGAGTAGGGGTCTCCAGGAAGAACACTCGGGTTGTCATACATGCTACGCCTAGGCGGCATCCAATACACGTCGCGCGGTTGGCGTCTGGGCGGGTCAATCATGAAGTCAATTAACATGGAAGACAAAAATAATATTAATAATAAAACGGAATACTACTAGATTACATTAAGGTTTAAAGTAGGACCTAAAACCCGGTTGTTACCCCGAAGCATGTCCTCTAAGGTCTGGATAGTCCTTTCGGACTGTCCATCCGTCTGTGGGTGATATTCTATACTGATGTGCAGTCTCGTTCCCATCGCATCATTGAACTTCTTCCAAAATTTGGATGTAAACAACGTATCTCTGTCAGAGACAATCGACACCGGCACACCATGACGGGTAACTATCTCATTGATGAACAATTCGGCTAGCCGTTTCGAGTTATACGTCTCTCGGATGCGTAGAAAGTGAACACTTTTCATCAGTCTGTCTACTATGACCCATATGGCATCATAACCTTTAGTTGTATGAGGTAGCTTCATTATGAAATCCATGGTAATATGCTCCCATTTCCATTCGGGAATTTTCAATGGTTGGATTTTCCCGTATGGCTTCTAATGTTCAGCCTTAACCTGGAGACAGTTCAAGCACTTTTCTACATACCTTGCTACGTCGGCTTTCATTCCCAGCCACCAAAAATTCTTCTTTAGGTCTTGGTATATTTTGTTAGTTCCCAAATGAATGGAGTAGCGGGTCTTATGGGCTTCGTCTAACACTTTCTCTTGTAGACCTCCACGACTAGGAATCAACATATGCTCGAATCTGGTTTTGACACCATCGCTATTTTCTTCCAGATTTGCAACCTGCCCTTTCGACCTCTCCTCATTAACGTGTTCGCGTCCTAGAGCTTTTTTTTGAGCTTCATAGATTTTCTTTATTACATCAGGAGTCACAATCAACTAGTAAGATCTCACCCGAATTGGTTCCCGGTTTTCCTTCCGGCTTAGGGCATCAGCTACCACGTTAGCTTTACCCGGGTGATAACGAAACTCATAGTCCTAGTCTTTTATGAGCTCCAACCATCATCTCTATCTCATATTAAGATCCTTCTTCTTATAGATATACTTTAAACTTTTATGGTCCATAAAAATCATACATTTGACACCATAGAGGTAATGTCTCCATATTTTTAATGCGAATACCACAGCAGCCAGCTCTAGATCATGGTTAGGGTAGTTCACTTCATGATTCTTTAACTGTCGAGATACGTGCGCTATCACTTTGCCTCACTACATTAGTACGCACCCTAACCCTTGATAAGAAGCATTGGAATAGACAACCAAGTCTTCATTCCTTTCTGGTAGCATTAACACTGGAGCTTGTGCCAATCTTCTCTTTAATTCCACAAAAGCATTCTCTTGACTGTCGCCCCATTCAAACATCACATCCTTCCTTGTCAACTTGGTCAGCAGTGAGGCAATCTCTGAAAAATCCTAAATGAACCTCCTATAATACCCCACAAATCCGAGGAAGCTTTGAATTTCAGACGGCATTTTAGGCGAATTCCACTTCATCACCGCCTCCACTTTAGCAGGATCAACCATGATTCCTTCTGGGTTAATCACATGACCCAGAAACTGCACCACTCGTAACCAAAACGTGCATTTGGAGAATTCGCATACAACTTCTCCATCCTTAGAGTTTCCAGTACCTCACGGATGTGACACGCATGGTCTCCCCCATTCTTTGAGTAGATCAGGATATAGTCTATGAAAACTATCGATGATTTGTCGACCATCGATCGGCAAACCCTATTCATCAAGTCCGTGAATGCTGCAGGAGCATTGGTTAGACCAAACAACATCACGAGAAATTCATAATGCACATATCGCGTCTAAAACACAGTCTTTGGGATATCCTTCTCCTTAACCTTTAGCTGGTGATAACCAGACCAAATGTCGATCCTCGAGAAACAACTTGCACCTTGCAACTGGTCGAATAGATCGTCTATCCGAGGTAACGGGTATTATTCTTCACCGTGAGCTTATTCAGCTCCCTGTAGTCTATACACATTCACATGCTACCATCCTTCTTCTTCACGAATAGCACCGGAGCACCCCAAGGAGAAATGCTCGGTCTGATAAATCCTTTATCAAGAAGGTCCTGCAGTTAGGCTAGCAATTCATTCAGCTCTAACGAAGCCAGACGGTATGGCGCTTTAACAACGGGCTGAGCTCCTAGAAGGAGGTCTATCTGAAACTCTATCTCCTGATCGGGTGGTACCTCTATCAAGTCCTCAGGGAACACATCCTGGAAGGCACACACCATGGGCACATCTATCAACTTTACAGTTTCAGCTTTAGCATCTTTAATATATGCCGAGAATGCTCCACACCCTAGTCTCATGAACTTTTCTGTCTTTCCTTTATCATGGATATCATCTTTGGAACTTTGCAGCTTTTATCGCTGTAAATCGTGACTATGCTACCATCAGGTGCTTTCATTTGAATCATCTTCCTCTGGCAAACTATATTAGCCTCGTAGGCGGCTTACCAGTCCATACCCAACACAACATCAAATCCTCCTAAGGCCATAACAAACAACCTAGCGGGGAATCTATGACCTTCCAATTCTATGCTACAATCCTCTAATGCCTCAGTTGTCTTAGTAGTCTTTCCAATTGCAGTTTCTACTTCAAACCCATGATGTATTTTCTTGGCCTTAACATTCATCACATCACAGAAGGTAGCAGCTATGAAAATTTTACTTGCACTAGAATCAAAAAGAACAGAAGCAAGTATGTTGTTAACCAGAAACATACCTGACACAACATCAGGTTCAACTCTAGCCTCCTCCCTTGTCATCATGAAAGCCCTAGCCTTGGCCCTTGGCTTGTCATCGGCTTTCTTCTCTTTCTTAGTCTCGTTTCCTTTAGCCGAGTCAATCACTTTCGCCTCTTTGAACTCTCAGTTGTAGTGCCCTAACTTGCCACAGTTGTAGCACTTTACCAGATTAAGGCAATTCTTGGAGAAATGCCCCGTCTTCCCACATGTGAAACATAGGCTTGAACCAAGCTTGCATTCACCAGATGACTCCACCTTTATCTTTTTGGCCTGAGTAGCAGACCTCTCGTTTCTCTCTCGCTTCACATTCCCCGACCAACTCTTCTTCTTCGCCTTCTCAACGGGCTCATCACCCACCACATCATCATACACTATCCCACTCAGCTCCACTAAAGACTTTAAGGTCTTCGGCCCGCTTGCCTTCACATATATCCTAACCTTCAAGGGCAAACCCTGCATATAACACTTAATCCTCCTCTCGTCAGTACTTACCACATGAGGCAGCAACCTGGCCATCTCGTTACTGCCTGTGGGTCATACTTCCAGCTTTAAATCCCAAGAATTCACTTTCCACCATGTCGATCTCATTCTGAGGGCAGAACTTCCACATTACCATCTCCTTCAGGTCATTCCACTTCAAGTTCCTGAACTCACATGGGTCTTTAGTCTGCTTGATGGTGTTCCACCAATGAATAGCTTCATCCATAAATGAGTGAGCTGCGAAGTTCACAGCTTGGTTAGCCTTGCACTCACTAAATTCAATCACCGCCTCCATTTCAGACACCCACTGGAGAGTGGCAATAGCACTACCCTTTCCATCCAGGGGTGGAGGGTTGCATCCTTTGAAGATGCAGTATGAACACCCTTTGGCTAAATCCCCATCAGCTTCGTCCCTCTCATCCTTCCCCTAGCCTTCCCCGGTACCTTCACTACCTTTCTTGCTAGCCTTGTTCTTTGCCTCCAACGTCCACCCCTTGGTTACTTCCTTCATGGCCTCATTAATGATCGAAGGCATGATGTCCTGAAGGATCTTGTGGACCTCTTCGGTGATAGCCTCCCTAACAACAGGCTCTAAGGTAATCCTCTCTTCAAAATGATGAGAGATTTCCTCGCTAGCAGTGTGAACAGAGTCCACATACACCTCCTTAGTCGTCTGCCTTTGATTTCTGGTGACTGGTGGCCTACCCCTACCACCACGAGCACCTCCTCGAGTAGCTTTTCTTCCAGCCATAGTTTGCAATAATATACGAAAGGCTAACATTATCATTCCAGGTAATAGTTTAGATCATGTTAAGTAATGTAAGTTTCTAATGACAGTGGCCAGTTGTAATTAACTACTCACTTTACTCTTCATGTCCTAAACGTTTTCTATCCTGAGTCACATAAGCTCTCAATCTCATTATGAGCAATATAACGTCAAGGAACCTTTATCAGTCATAACCCTCTTGGCATGGAGCTATTGGCACTGGCATCCCTTAATTAATCCCGTTCTCAGTGCGATTCTAGACATCGGAGTGTCTAAATCTCTCAAACTATGGCTCTGATACCAACTTGTAAGGCCCTGTTCCAGGAAACCTCACAGTTGGATTTGGACATCAGAAACACAAGTTCTCGAACATTAAAATTTCATTAATATACGCAGCGGAACATACAAAATTTCCATTGTTTAAACATTAACATTAAAAGATCGTGTTAGCTATCTATCTAAAGTTCTTTGTCAGGATGTCAGTCTCGATCATATGCCAGGTAGCTCTCCCATCCATGCCATGCTCACCCCAAAATGTATAGCATACCTGTAATTATAATATGCATACAAAAGTCAGCGACACTTAGTGAGTTCTAGGTTTACTTTAACGAAACTTTATCATTTACTTTAGCTTTAATCGTTTACTTTATCTTAAAACTTAGCACAATGCTTAGCCCCTTTAGCAGATTAGAACGCAACAAATGCCATTCTCCTTTAGCAGGCGGGCATACCCAAAGTATAGCCTCTATGTGAGCACACCAATGTGTAGCTCATATGTGAGAATGCACCTAGCATAACTCCTTTAGCAGGTGGGCATAGCCAAAGTATAGCCCCTATGTGAGCACACCGATGTGTAGCTCCTATGTGAGAATGCACCAAGCATAACTCATTTAGCAGGTGGGCATACCTAAAGTATAGCCCCTATGTGAGCACACCGATGTGTAGCTCCAGTCGCGCGAGACCTGCCCTTCACGCGATAACTTTCTGACTCACGTTAGAACTCAACCCTTCATGCGAAAAGTTCACATTCATTCAAAAAATTTAGGGAGTTACAATGAAATACAGTATCTATTACCATCAAGGCAAGGAAACAAGGTGTAAAGAAACAAGAAACTTCTCGCATTCACTCAAAAAGAATCGAGAGTAAAATTACACGGTCAGAATGAAAGAAATAAGACGTCAAACAAGAAACACAATGCTTGATCGATGAAAAAGAACTCAAATCAAGGTAACACGATTAAATAAATAAGATTGACTTGTATTTTAATCAAAATAGTGCCACTATAGATTGGTGCATCAAAGTATTTACGAAAGCTTAACTAAATAAATAGGAAATGAACTACTTATACAAAAACATTAAACAAAAATAGTTCACGCATGGATAGTTTGTTGCTTTTGGTAACAACCATCAATACTATGGAGTTTTGATTCTCAGGCCTTCTGAACACACTCGGTAAACAATCTAATCATATCTGAGTATAATACTTATTGGAATCACACAAATCAATCATAAATAAAACACAGTATCTATTCTGTAAATCAAACAAGAACCAAACATGAAACCATACGAAGGAGCATTGAAATCAATACACTCGTGCCCCAAACTCATCCAAAACATTTCACAACCATCTTCAAACACTCTTGCTTCAAAAATCCACCGAATGAATCAAAATGAAAGTCGTGGATTCGCAGAACACTTTATTACCATCAAGGCAAGGACACCAGGTGTAAAGAAACAAGAAACTACTCGCATTCACTTAAAAAGAATCGAGAGTAAAATTACATGGTCAGAATGAAAGAAATCAGACGTCTAACAAGAAACGCAATGCGTGATCAATGAAAAAGAACTCAAATCAAGGTAACACAATTAAATAAATAAGATTGACTGATATTTTAATTAAAATGGTGCCACTATAGATTGGTGCATCAAAGTATTTAAGAAACCTTAACTAAATAAATGGGAAATGAACTAGTTATACAAAAACATTAAACAAAAATAGATCAAGTATGGATAGTTTGTTACTGTTGGTAACAACCATCAATACTATGGAGTTTTGATTCTCAGGCCTTCTGAACACACTCGTGAAACAATTTAATCATATCTGATTAAAATACTCATTGGAATCACTCAAATCAATCATAAATGATACACAGTATCTATTCTGTAAATCAAACAAAAACCAAACATGAAACCATATGAAGCAGCACTGAAAACAATACACTTGTGCCCCAAACTCATCCAGAACATTTCACATCCAACCTCAAACCCTCATGCATCAAAACTCTACTGAATGAATCAAAATGACAACTATGGATTCACAGAATACTTTATTACCATCTAGGGAAGGAAATCAGGTATAAAGAAACAAGAAACTACTCACATTCACTCAAAAAGAAACGAGAGTAAAATTACACGGTCAGAATAAAATAAATCAGACGTCAAACAAGAAATGCAACGCGTCATCAATGAAAAAGAACTCAAATCAAGGTAACACGATTAAATAAATAAGATTTACTTGTATTTTAATCAAAATTTTTGCACTACAGATTGGTGCATCAAAGTATTTACAAAAGCTTAACTAAATAAATGTGAAATGAACTAGTTATACAAAAACATTAAACAATAATAGTTCATGCATGGATAGTTTGTTTCTTTTGGTAACACCAATCAATACTATGAAGTTTTGATTCTCAGGCCTTCTGAACACACTAATGAAACAATCTATTCATATGTGATTAAAATACTCATTGGAATCACATAAATCAATCATAAATGAAACATAGTTGCTATTCTGTAAATCAGACCAATACCGAACATGAAACCATACAAAGGAGCACTGAAATCAACACACTCGTGCCCCAAACTCTTCCAGAACATTTCACAAACAACTTCAAACACTCTTGGCTCAAAAATCCACCGAATGAATCAAAATGACAACTGTGGATTCACAGAATACATTATTAGTATCTAGGGAAGGAAACCAAGTGTAAAGAAATAAGAAAGTACTCGTATTCACTCAAAAAGAATCAAGAGTAAAATTACACGGTCAGAATGAAAGAAATCAAATGTCAAACAAGAAAAACAATTTGTCATCAATGAAAAAGAATTCAAATCAAGGTAACATGATTAAATAAATAAGATTTACATGTATTTTAATGAAAATGGTGCCACTATAGATATGTGCATCAAACCATTTATCAAACCTTAACTAAAAAAATGGAAAAATGAACTAGTTGTACAAAAACATTAAACAAAAATAGTTCACGCATGGATACTTTATTGCTTTTCATAACAACCTTGAATAATATGGAGTTTTGATTCTCAGGCCTTCTAAACACACACATGAACCAATCTAATCATATCTCATTATAATACTCATTTGATCACACAAACCAATCACAAATGAAACACAGTATCTATTCTGGAAATCAAACCAAAACAAAACATGAAACCATACGAATGAGCACTGAAATCAATACACTCAGGCCCCAAACTCATCCAGAATATTTCACAACAAACTTCAAACACTATTGCGTCAAAAACCCAACAAATGAATCAAAATGACAACTGTGGATTCACAGAATACTTTATAACCATCTAAAGAAGGAGACCAGGAGTGTAAAGAATCAAGAAACTACTCGTATTCACTCAACAAGAATCGAGAGTAAAATTACACAGGCAGAGTGAAAGAAATCAGAAGTCAAACAAGAAACGCAATGCGTGATTGATGAAAAAGAATTCAAATAAAAGGTAACATGATTAAATAAATAAGATTTACTTGTATTTTTATCAAAATGGTGCCACTATAGATTGGTGCATCAAAGTATTTACGAAAGCTTAACTAAATAAATGGGAAATGAACTAGTTATACAAAAACATTAAACAATAATAGTTCACGCATGGATACTTTGTTGCTTTTGGTAACATCCATCAATACTATGGAGTTTTGTTTCTCAATCCTTCTGAATGCACTCGTGAAACAATCTAATCATATCTGATATTAATAATCATTGGAATCACACAAATCAATCATAAATGAAACACAGTGTTTATTCTGTAAATAAAACCAAAACCGAACATGAAACCATACAAAGGAACACTGAAATCAATACACTCGTGCCCCAAACTTATCCAGAACATTTCACAACCAACCTCAAACCCTCGGCATCAAAAATCCACCAAATGAATCAAAATGACAATTGTGGATTCACAGAATACTTTATTACCATCTAGGGAAGGAAAGCATGTGTAAATAAACAATAAACTACTCGCATTCACTCAAAAATAAATGAGAGTAAATATACATTGTCAGAATGAAAGAAATCAGATGTCAAACAAGAAACGCAATATGTCATCGATGAAAAAGAACTCAAATCAAGGTAACACGATTAAATAAACAAGATTTACTTGTATTTTAATCAAAATTTTTGCACCATAGATTGGTGCATCAATGTATTTACGAAAGCTTAACTAAATAAATGTGAAATGAACTAGTAATACAAAAACATTAAACAAAAATAGTTCACGCATGGATAGTTTGTTGCTTTTGGTAACACCAATCAATACTATGGAGTTTTGATTCTCAGGCATTCTGAACACACTCGTGAAACAATCTAATCATATCTGATTAAAGTACTCATTGGAATCACACAAATCAATCATAAATGAAACATAGTAGATATTCTGTAAATCAGACCAAAACCGAACATGAAACCATACGAAGGAGCACTGACATCAACACACTTGTGCCCCAAACTAATCCAGAACATTTCACAAAAAACTTCAAACACTCTTGGCTCAAAAATCCACCGAATGAATCAAAATGACAACTGTGGATTCACAGAATACTTTACTACCATCTAGGGAAGGAAACCAGGTGTAAAGAAACAAGAAAGTACTCGTATTCACTCAAAAAGAATCAAGTGTAAAATTACACGGTGAGAATGGAAGAAATCAGACGTCAAACAAGAAAAACAATGCGTGATCGATGAAAAAGAATTCAAATTAACGTAACACGATTAAATAAATAAGATTTACATGTATTTAGTGAAAATGCTGCCACTCAAGATTGGTGCATCAAACTATTTATCAAAGCTTAACTAAATAACTGGAAAAATGAACTAGTTATAAAAAACATTAAACAAAAATAGTTCACGAATGGATAGTTTGTTGCTTTTCGTAACAACCTTGAATACTATGGAGTGTTGATTCTAAGGCCTTTTGAACACACACGTGAACCAATCTAATCATATTTGATTATAATACTCATTGGAATCATACAAATCAATCATAAATGAAACACGGTATCTATTTTGTAAATCAAACCAAAACCGAACATGATACCATACGAATGAGTACTGAAATCAACACATTCGTGCCCCAAACTCATCCAGAATATTTCACAACCAACTTCAAACAGTCTTGCATCAAAAACCCACCGAATGAATCAAAATGACAACTGTGGATTCATAGAATACTTTATTATCATCTAGGGAGGGAAACCATGTGTAAAGAAACAAGAAACCACTCGCATTCACTCAAAAAGAACCGAGAGTAAAATTACACAGTCAAATTGAAAGAAATCAGATGTCAAACAAGAAACGCTTTGCGTGATCGATGAAAAAGAACTCAAATCAAGGTAACACGATTCAATAAATAAGATTAATCAAAAAACCACCAAATGAATTGAAAAGACAACTCTGGATTAACAGAATACTTTATTACCATCTAGGTAAGGGAACCAGTTGTAAAGAAACAAGAAACTACTCCTATTCACTCAAAAAGAATCAAGAGTAACAATAAAACGGCGGAATGAAAGAAGTCAGACGTCAAACAAGAAACGTAATGCGTGATCTATGAAAAGAACTCAAATCAAGGTAACACGATTAAATAAACAATATTTACTTGTATTTTAAGCAAAATGGTGCCACTATAAATTGGTGCATTAAAGTATTTACGAAAGCTTTAGTAAATAAATAGGAAATGAACTAGTTATACAAAAACATTAAACAAAAATAGTCCATGCATGGATAGTTTGTTGTTTTTCGTAACAACCTCTGAAACTATGGAGTTTTGATTCTCAAGCATTCTAAACACACTCGTGAACCAATCTAATCATATCTGATTATAATACTCATTGGAATCACATAAATCAATCATAAATGAAACATAGTATCAATTCTATAAATCAAACCAAAACCGAACCTTAAACCATATGAATGAGCACTGAAATCAAAACACTCATGTCCCAAACTAATCCAGAATATTTTTACAACCTAGTTCAAACACTCTTGCCTCAAAAAACCACCTAATGAATCGAAATGACAACTGTGGATTCATAGAATACTTTATTACCATATAGGAAAGGAAACCAGGTATAAAGAAACAAGAAACTACTCGTATTCACTCAAAAAGAATCGAGGAGTAAAACTACACGGGCGGAATGAAAGTAATCAGATGTTAACAAGAAACACAATGCGTGATCGATGAAAAAGAACTCAAATCAAGGTAACACGAATAAATAATATAAGATTTACTTGTATTTTTATCAAAATGGTGCCACCATAGATTGATGCATCAAAATATTTACGAAAGCTTAACTAAATAAATGGGAAATGAACTAGTTATACAAACACATTAAACAAATAGAGATCATGCATGGATAGTTTGTTGCTTTTCGTAACCACCTCCAATACTATGGAGTTTTGGTTCTAAGACCATCCCATCTAAACACACTCGTGAACCAATCTAATCATAGCTGATTATAATATTCATTGGAATCACACAAATCAATCATAAATGTCCCACAGTATCTATTCTGTAAATCAAACCAAAACCGAACATTAAACCATATGATTGATCACTGAAATCAATACACACATGCCCCAAACTCATCCAGAACATTTCATAATTAACTTCAAACACTCTTGCTTCAAAAAAACTGAATGAATTATAATGATAACTATGGATTCACAAATACTTTATTACCGTCTAGGCTAAGAAACCAGCTGTAAAGAGAGAAGAAATTACTCGTATTCACTCAAAAATAATCGCGAGTAAAATTACATGTCAGAATGAACGAAATCAGACCAAACATGGAATGCAATGCGTGATCGATGAAAAAGAACTCAAATCAAGGTAACACGATTAAATAAATAAGATTTACTTGTATTTTAATCAAAATGGTGCCACTATAGATTGGTGCATCAAAGTATTTACGAAAGCTTAACTAAATAAATGGGAAATGAACTAGTTATAAAAAAACATTAAGCAAAAATAGTTCACGTGTGGATAGTTTGTTGCTTTTCGTAACAACCTCCAACACTATGGACTTTTCATTCTCAGGCCTGCTGGACACAATCATGAAGCAATCTAATAATATCGGATTATAATATTCATTGGAATCACACATATCAATCATAAATGAAACACAATATCTCTTATGTTAATCAAACCAAAACAAAACCAGAAACCATATGAATAAGCAATAAAATCAATACACTCGTGCCCCTAACACATCCAGAATAATTCACAACCAACTTCAAACACTCTTTCCTCAAAAATCCATCGAATGAAACAAAATGACAACTGTGGATTCAAAGAATAGTTTATTACCATCTAGGCAAGGAAACCAGGTGTAAAGAAACAAGAAACTACTCGTATTCACTCAAAAAGAATCGAGGAGTAAAACTACACGGGCGGAATGAAAGTAATCAGATGTCAAACAAGAAACGCAATGCGTGATCGATGAAAAAGAACTCAAATCAAGGTAAGCACGAATAAATAATATAAGATTTACTTGTATTTTTATCAAAATGGTGCCACCATAGATTGATGCATCAAAATATTTACGAAAGCTTAACTAAATAAATGGGAAATCAACTAGTTATACAAAAACATTAAACAAATAGAGTTCATGCATGTTTAGTTCTTAAATTTCATAGTAAAAGAGTAAAAAAGAGTAAATTAAATAAATAAGGCCCCTGTAGATCGCCTTCAAAGTAACGCTCCACCAGCTTAGGTATAGCACTTTTCCATATCCTCTTACTAGCTAGGCAAAGACTTTCTGATAGGCATTGTTGAGAAAAAGATGGCTTTTCCCGGATGAAATGCAAATTGGATTCATGGAACAGGAGAAGGATTTCCCATTCCTTAGCCCTTGCTTTCGTCACTTGTCATTCAGGTACTAGTATCTGTAAATCAACTCCACTCTTTCTTGTACCTGGCACTAGTAAAATTGTATCTCGGTTCATGGCATGTTAAAACGACTCAAAGTAGCTGTCTCCGCCCCGCTATTCCTTCTTCTAGAATAGAGTAAGCTTCCCTTCTTTCGCTGCCTCTAGCTTTTTTGGGAGATCTAAAAAAATATCCAAAACCTCCTCGGTAGAGGCCTGATTCTATTCCTTAGCTAATGAGTTAGTTTAACAACCTTCAGTAACTCCTAATTAGCTACATAACAAGAGAGATCTTAAGGTTATTCACATTCTCCTACTCAATAACTTGGACTGTTAATTCGTGGATGTTCCACTTTTCGTAACCACCTCCAATACTATGGAGTTTTGGTTCTAAGACCATCTAAACACACTCGTGAACCAATCTAATCATATTTGATTATAATATTCATTGGAATCACACAAATCAATCATAAATGACCCACAGTATCTATTCTGTAAATCAAACCAAAACCAAACATTAAACCATACGATTGAGCACTGAAATCAATACACACATGCCCCAAACTCATCCAGAACATTTCACAATTAACTTCAAACACTCTTGCTTCAAAAAAACTGAATGAATTATAATGATAACTATGGATTCACAAAATACTTTATTACCATCTAGGCTAAGAAACCAGCTGTAAAGAGAGAAGAAATTACTCGTATTCACTCAAAAAGAATCGCGAGTAAAATTACATGTCAGAATGAACGAAATCAGACCAAACAAGGAATGCAATGCGTGATCGATGAAAAAGAACTTAAATCAAGGTAACACGATTAAATAAATAAGATTTACTTGTATTTTAATCAAAATAGTGCCACTATAGATTGGTGCATCAAAGTATTTACGAAAGCTTAACTAAATAAATGAGAAATGAACTAGTTATACAAAAACATTAAGCAAAAATAGTTCACATGTGGATAGTTTGTTGCTTTTCATAACCACCTCCAATACTATGGACTTTTCATTCTCAGGCCTGCTGGACACACTCATGAAGCAATCTAATAATATCTGATTATAATATTCATTGGAATCACACATATCAATCATAAATGAAACACAATATCTCTTCTGTAAATCAAACCAAAACAGAACTAGAAACCATATGAATAAGCACTAAAATCAATACACTCGTGCTCTAACTCATCCAAAATATTTCACAACCAACTTCAAACACTCTTGCCTCAAAAATCCATCGAATGAAACAAAATGACAACTGTGGATTCAAAGAATACTTTATTACAATCTAGGCAAGGAAACAAGGTGTAAAGAAACAAGAAACTAATTGTATTCACTCAAAAAGAATCGAGAGTAAAATTACACAGTCAAAATGAAAAAAAATCAGATGGCAAACAAGAATGCAATGTGTGATCGATGAAAAAGAACTCAAATCAAGGTAACACGATTAAATAAACAAGATTTACTTGTATTTTAATCAAAATGGTGCCACTATAGATTGATGCATCAAAGTATTTAGAAAAGCTTAACTAAATAAATGGGAAATGAACTAGTTATACAAAAACAGTAAACAAAAATAGTTCACGGATGGATAGTTTGTTGCTTTACATTACAACCTCCGATATTATGGAGTTTTGATTCTCAGGCCTTCTGAACACACACATGAACCAATCTAATCATATCTGATTATAATACTCATTGGAATGACACAAATCAATCATAAATGAAACTCAGTGTCTACTATATAAATCAAACCAAAACCAAACCTGCAACCATACGAATGAGCACTGAAATCAATACACTCGTGCCACAAACTAATCCAGAACATTTCCCAACCAACATCAAACACTCTTGTCTCAATAAACCACCAAATGAACAAAATGATAATTGTTGTTTCGTATAATACTTTATTACCCTCTAGGCAAGGAAATCTAGGTGTAAAGAAACAAGAAACTACTCCTATTCACTCAAAAAGAATCGAGAGTAGAATGAAAGATATCAAATGTAAAACAAGAAACGCAATGCGTGATCAATGAAAAAGAACTCAAATCAAGGTAACAGTTCAATAAATTAGATTTACTTGTATTTAATTCAATATGGTGCCACTATAGATTGGTGCATTAAAGTATTTACGAAAGCTTAACTAAATAAATGAGAAATGAACTAGTTATATAAAAACATTAAACATACTACGGAGTTTTGATTCTCCGGCCTTTTGAACACATTGTCAACTAATCTAATCATATCTGATTATAATACTCATTGCAATCACATAAATCAATCATAAATTAAACACAATATCTATTCTGTAAATCAAACCAAAACAGAACCTGAAACCATATGAATGAGCATTGAAATCAATACACTCATGCCCCAAACTCATCCAGAACATTTCACAACCAACTTCAAACACTCTTGCTTCAAACAACCACCAAATGAATCGAAATGATAACTGTGTATTCACATAATACTTACTACCATCTAGGCAAGGAAAACTAGATGTAAATAAACAAGAAACGACTCGTATTTACTCAGAAAAATTGAGAGTAAAATTACACGGCTGAATAAAAAAATAAGACGTCAAACAAGAAACGCAATGTGTGATCGATGAAAAGAACTCAAATCAAGCTAACACGATTAAATAAATAAGATTTACTTGTATTTTAATCAAAATGGTGCCACTATAGATTGGTGCATCAAAGTATTTACAAAATCATACCTAAATAAATAAATAATGAATTAGTTATACAAAAACATTAAACAAAAATAGTTCACGCATGGATAGTTTGTTGCTTTCCGTAACAACCTCCAATACTATGGAGTTTTGATTCTTAGGCCTTCTTAACACACTGATGAACCAATCTAACCATATCTGATTATAATATTCATTGGAATCACACAAATCAATCATAAATGAAACACAGTATCTATTAGGTAAATCAAACCAAAACGGAACCCGAAAACATACGAATAAGCACTGAAATCAATACACTCGTGCCCCTAACTCATCAAGAATATTTCACAACCAACTTCAAACACTTTTGCCTCAAAAACCACCAAATGAATCGAATTGACAACTGTGGATTCCCAGAATAGTTTATAACCATCTAGGCAAGGAAAACCGGGTGTAAAGAAACAAGAAACTACTCGTATTCACTCAAAAAGAATCAAGATTAAAATTACACGGTCAGAATGACAGAAATCAGACGTCAAACAAGAAATGCAATGCGTGACCGATGAAAAGAACTCAAATCAATGTAACACGTTAAATAAATAAGATTTACTTGTGTTTTAATAAAAATGGTGCCACTATAGATTGGTGCATCAAAGTATTTTGTAAGGCCCCGTTCCCGGAACGCTTACAGCTTGACCGTCATCGCATAAAATATTTAAAGCATACATTACTTTTGCAGCGAAATTTAAAAAACTTTCATTAGTAATTAAAAACATGTCATCACATTGCATCATTGTTACATTTCAAAATATGACATTATAACAAAACGTGGATGCCAGCCTCAAAACGTTCCCAGTAGCGTATGTATCCATGCCTGCAACTCCTCAGCATCAACAAAATACCTGCCAACTATCATGCATACAAAAAGTCAGCGACGCTGAGTGAGTTCTAGTTTTATAAATAAAATACTTTACTTTCTTTAAATCATAACTTTCACAATCGTACGCGATCACACATTATACGTACACATTGATAATATTTATTATTATCTTCATCATCGTTCATTCGTTTGTTCATTACATCTTTTACCATTAATCAGATCCTGTCTCATGCAATACCCCAGACTCATGTCCGAAGACCGATACTGTGCCGGGGCCTGTAAACAAACCCCCGACTCATGTCCGAAGACCGACACAATACTGGGGTACGCGACAAGGAACCCGTCTCATGTCCGAAGACAGATACTGTGCCGGGGCCTGTATACAAACCCTCGACTCATGTCCAAAGACCAACACAGTACCGGGGCATGCATCACGACATCATTCAGGTCAACCTCAAGGATTAGACCCCTTCGAGTCATTATCAGACTCCCTGTGTGCATCCTTCGGGTTAGTTAAACCGCACACAGTTGAGCTAACGACAACATGGTCGTGCACCTCCATTAATCTCTTGCAAGACTTTCATTCGTTCATTGCGTTCCACTTTTCATTATCGTTATCTTTCACTTCGTTACATAATACTTTACGTACGCACATTCATACATCACACCACGTAAAGTTTTGAAAACCGTTTAACGAAGAAAGATAACACATCATACACACACATACACATCATAAACCTCATCCTATCATCATGCATACATCAAGCATAAGCCATCAGACCACAACAGGACCTATCTCAAACATCTACCTCTTAAAACCCCTTAATAAATCCTAAGTCCAAAATGACACACATGGAACATTTCAGGCACATGAGCATGAAAATTCTAAGTATAAAACAGTCTGGGCGCATTAGCACTATGCCTGCTTAGGCGCATTACCACTATGTAGGCACTTCAACACTTAGGCGCATGGGCAACTCTGGGCGCATGGGCACTATTTGGGCGCATGATCAACACTTAACCGCATCAACACTTATTCTGGGCGCATGAACTACTGTTCAGGCGCATGTCCATTATTTGGGCGCATGAGGACAGTTAGGCGCATGAGATAAGTTGGGCGCATGAGAACTTTCTGAACATTTCTAAACTACCAAAAACACCCGATTAACATTCTAACACCACCCAAACACAGATCTAACATACTAAGGCCCTTAAAACATACTAATAACAATTCTAACTACCAAAACAATATCAAACTTACTTTCTCAGAACAATAGTCGAACAACATGCTGAAACATTCGGTTAACTATTTAAAACGTTTATTCGGTATGCATAATAGCCCCAAGAAGTTGAAAATCAGTAAAATAGGGGTTCTAGGAACTCACCTGAAGCAAAGCTTCGAACTAGGCACTTCCACTAGAAAATCAACTCCAATACTATGGAGTTTTGATTCCCAAGCCTTCTGAACACACTCGTGAACCAATCTAATCATATCTGATTATAATACTCATTGGAATCACACAAATCAATCATAAATGAAACACAGTATCTATTCTGTTAATCAAACCAAAACCAAACATGAAACCATACGAATAATCACCGAAATTAATACACTCGTGCCCCAAACTCATCTAGAACATTTCACAACCAACATCAAACACTCTTGCCTCAAAAAACCACCAAATGAATCGAAATGACAACTGTGGATTCACAAAATACTTTATTACCATCTAAGGAAGGAAACCAAGTGTAAAGAAACAAGAAACTACTCGTATTCACTCAAATAGAATCGAGAGTAAATTACAAGGCAGAATGAAAGAAATCTGACGTCAAACAAGAAATGCAATACGTGTTCGATGAAAAAGAACTCAAATCAATGTAACACGATTATAACAAGTAAGATTTACTTGTATTTTAATCAACATGGTGCCACTTTAGATTGGTGCATCAAAGTATTTACGAAAGCTTAACTAAATAAATGGGAAATGAACTAGTTATACAAAAACATTAAACAAAACTGGTTCACGCATGGATACTTTGTTGCTTTTCGTAACATCCTCCAATACTATTTAGTTTTGATTCTCAGGCCTTCTAAACATACTCGTGAACCAATCTAATCATATCTGATTATAATACTTATTGGAATCACATAAATCAATCATAAATAAAACATAGTATCTATTCTGTTAAATCAAACAAACAAACATGAAACCTTATGAATAAGCACTGAAATCAATACACCAGTGCCCAAACTCATCCAAAACATTTCACAACCAACTTCAAACACTATTGCCTCAAAAAGCCACTGAATGAATCAAAGTGACAACTATAGATTTACAGAATACTTTGTTACCATCTATGCAAGGAAACCAGGTGTAAAGAAACATTAAACTACTCGTATTCACTCAAAAAAAATCGAGAGTATAATTACATGGTAAGAATGAAAGAAATCAGACATCAAACAAGAAATGCAGTGCGTGATCGATGAAAAAGGACTCAAATCAAGGTAACACGATTAAATAAATAAGATTTATTGTATTTTTATCAAAATGGTGCCACTATAGATTGGCGCATCAAACTATTTACAAAAGCTTAACTAAATATATGGGAAATGAGCTAGTTATGCAAAAACATTAAACAAAATAGTTCATGCATGGATAGTTTGTTGCCTTCCGTAACAACCTCCGATACTATGGAGTTTTGATTCTTAGGCCTTCTTAACACACTCGTGAACCAATCTAAACATATCTGATTATAATACTCATTAGAATCACACAAATCAATCATAAATGAAACACAATATCTACTGTATAAATTAAACCAAAACCAAACATGAAACCATACGAATGAGCACTAAATCAATACACTCGTGCCCCAAACTCATCCAGAACATTTCTTAACCAACTTCAAACACTCTTGCCTCAAAAAACCACCGAAAGAATCAAAATGACAACTATGGATTCACAGAATACTTTATTACCATCTATGCATGGAAACCAGGTGTAGAGAAACAAGAAACTAATCTTATTCACTCAAAAGGAATCGAGAGTAAATTACAGTCCGAATGAAAGCAGATTCCATACAAGAAATGCAACGTGTGATCAATGAAAAAGAACTTAAATCAAGGTAACACGATTAAATAAATATGATTTACTAGTATTTTAATCAATATGGTGCCACTATAGATTGATGCCTCAAAGTATTTCCAAAAGCTTAACTAAATAAATGGGAAATGGACTAGTTATACAAAAACATTAAACAAAAAATAGTTCATGCATTGATAGTTTGTTGCTTTTCGTAAGAACCTCCGATACTATGGAGTTTTGATTCTTAGGTCTTCTTAAGACACTCGTGAACCAATCTAATCATATCTGATTATAATACTCATTGGAATCAAACAATGTAACGACCAAAAATTTCAAGAAGTAGAAACAAAGAATGTTTTCGCGCAAATGGAGGTTCTCGCATGAGAACCTCATGCGAAAAGTTTGAGCTGGGTATAAATAGCTGAGAACACCCAGTCTGACCCTATTTTCGCACGAGAAGTGCTGCTGTTAGAGAGAGAATGCGGCTGTGTAGAGAGAGAAAGTGAAGAATCCAAGTGTTTGAGGTATGTAACTTGTGTATTAACTAGTGTTATGTATTAAGAATGGATTATCGATGAATATAACGCATGGTTATGTAGTTTTTGCTTGGTAAAGGCTTGGGGAAGGTTGTGTTTATGCTAGAACTTCAAGAGGTGAGTTTGTAGTCCCCTTTTTACGCAAGTTTTTATGTTTTGAGGCTATTATGCATGCTAAAACATTTGAAAATGCTTGTTTATATAGAGAACCTATGGCCTTCCAACTCTATGTCACAGTCTTCTACCATAACAGAAATCCTGATTAACTTACCAATGAGAGTTTCTACATCGAAGGGCTCTTCAATCTTCCTACTCCTAGCAGGCAACTTATCATAGAAGGCAGCAAAATAAAACTCCTACTAGCACCAGAACGAAAAGCACAGAGGCACAAGTTCGGTATACTAGAAATGTACCTGACATCGCGTTAGGGTCCATTCTAGCCTCCACCCAAGTTATAGAAAATGCTCTGGCCTTCAACCTCCGCCCGCCTTCTCAGTCCCCTTCTTCGCCCCGGAGCTCTCAGACCTCGGCTTCTTGCAGTCCTTGTTCATATGCCCCACGTGACGTGATAACTCCTTGCCATGTGGCCCTCCTTCCCACACTGAAAGTAGGCGTTCGATTCCCACCTACATCCTCCTACAAGCCCCTTCCCGCACTTCTCACACACCTTCACTCCTATCTTGGTTGCAGCCACCTTACGTCCCCCTACCTTCACCCTTTTACCCTTGGGAGGGAAACCACCACTACCACTACGTTTTCTACTCCAATTCCCCCCCCCCCTCCTCTCATCTTCCCTTACAGCCCTAATGACCCAGTCACCACAGATGGCAAAATCATGTGCATGACTTGGTGAACTCCCTCAACTACAGCCTCCTTCACTATGGTCATCAGGTTAACACTTCCATCCCCACCACCATGGTGATGAAACTCGGGCTCTTCAGGAGCCGCTTCAGTAGTCCTATCCCGATCCTTCATGACACGTGGTCCAACACCACATCCACCACGACATCCACCTCTAGAAGCCCCCGAAGATCGACCACCAGCCATCCTCTAAACATTATAAGATTCAAACACCAACTCGGTCATTCAAGGTAATAGCTCAGATTATGTCAAGTATAGTAAGTCCCTAATTACAGTGGCCAGTTGTGATTAGCCACTTACTTTACTCTCATCCCCCAATCATTCCCTATCCAGCCTACATCAGTATCCAAATCTACTAAGCACAAAAATCAAATAGCACACGCACGTAATACCGGTTAACTTTATGAAAAATTACCTGATGGCACGTAGCTACTTGGGCTGGCATCTCTCCATTCTGTCCTATTTTCAGTTTAAGTTTAGGTTTTAAAAAAATAATTTACTTAATTCTCTTAAACTTTCGCTCTGATACAAACTTGTAAGGCCTCGATCCCGGAGACCCCACAGTTGGTCATTCATAGCATCATTCATTATTAAAACTCATTTAAAATATATAAACATAAGAAAATATTGCAGCAGAAGAATTATCAAAACCATTTCATGCATTTATAGTTACTTTTGCCAAGTAATACATCGTTGATTAACATCACAAAAGAGTACTTAGCTGTATTACAAAATAACGACATTCTTCTTGCATGAGATAGATGCCAGTGTTTGCTTGCCAAGTAGCTTCAACTCCGTGCCACCCTCAGCAACCACATTACCTGCCAACTGGAAATGCATATAAAAAGTTAATAGTATAGAAAATATACTTTTGTAAGCTTCACTTGGTGATCATTCATCATCATACATAATCAATCATTAAAAGATTCTTTATCTTTCTTTCTTTCATTATCATTCACTTTCATTGCCTAGTTTTGCGCAAAGCAAGAGCCTATATTTTTGGTTGGCAACAAATGCCGAACCCCTATCGGCAAACGATTTTTGGTAGCTAACCCATTTGATAGTTGACCCACACTGCTAGGCACGAAGCCTGCTCATAAATACGGGTCCCATTGGTTTGGTCAATCCCCAGGATTAGACCCCAGATGTGTATCCTGAATCAGTCACACATCAGTTGAGCTAACGACATCGAGGTCCTGCACCTCATTCCATTGTGCCCACAAGGCTTTTCCATCGATTATAAGGGCCCGGGGGTAACATTCATTAAGTTCCACTGTCTTCTTTTATTTCTTTGTGTCCACTTGGTTATGAATAATACTTTTAAAATATTCACTGTTTTAATAATCTTATACCATAAAGTATAATAATAACTATCCATAACAAGCAGTCTATAAGAAGAAAATCAAACATTAGAAACATTAAACAAGCATAATCTTTCCTTATTCATCAGTACTTAACACTTAAATTCTATTCCCAAAATTTCAAAATAATTATAAGTCCCCAAAGAAATACGAATGAACAATACTAATGCAGATGAACAAATGCAGATAAAAGTCTTCAAAAAATATTCTAAGCGTCCAATGAGAACAGATGCAATTGGTAGATAGCAAATACGGATGAAGACTTAGCAAACGTATGAGATGCAAATGCGTATGAGGACTTAGAAAATGCGGATGAGGAGTTAGCAAATACGGATGAGGACTTAGCAAATGCGGATGAGGACTTAGCAAATGCGGATGAGGACTTAGCAAATGCGGATGAGCATAAAAACTAATTTGCAATTCAACTTATGCCATTACTAGTTCCCAATCATCATTCTAACATGAACACAGCTTAGATCTAACAGTCCAATACTTAGAACATCATAAACATTTAATGATCATCAAGAGAATCACAAAACATAACTACATTAAAAACCATAACTTGCTTCGATAACATCAGTTAAATATGCATACCAGCCCCGAATAAGCAGAAAACATTTAAAAGAGGGGATCTAGAACTCACCTATTGCAGCCTTCGAGCAAAACTCCACTAAGCTCGAGAGCACAAGGAGTTCAAACACCTATACACACGTAAAGAAGCAGCTAAACACATAGAAACACATAAAACCCGGTGCAGAAGCTGAAAACTCAGCTGAAATGTAACAAAAATGCAAGTAAACACTCACCTTCACCAATTCTTCAGTTCCTCTCACTAGAAACCTATAAACACAAAATTTTTCTTTCTTCTTTCTTGTTTCAGCCGAAAGTAGTGTAGAGGAGATGGTGTAAGGGCCGCCATACCCCTTTTAAACATAAAGTAATAATGTTTTGTCCTTTTGTACACTTTAGCCCTCCACTAATGCAAAGTCTCCTTTCTTTCTTTATTCTTCTTTGCTTTTCCTTTTAGTAAATTTCCGCGTCTTACAAGTCCACCACCCTTAAAAAAGTTTCGTCCCCGAAACCTGTCACTCCTCGAACAGCTATGGGTAATGCTGCCTCATCTCTTCCTCAGTTTCCCACGTAGACCTGGATCCTTTCCTGTGCTTCCCTTGTAATGTCCTCGAGTGGCACATTCATGTCCTCGTCAGCTAAGCACTTTCTGTATTGAGATACATGGAATGTCGGATAAATTCCACTTAACTCATCATGTAGCTCTAACTTGTAAGCCATCTCTCTAACTCGAGCAATGATTTGGACAGGCCCTATATACTTCGGGGTTAGCTTTCCTCACTTCTTAAACCGGATGATCCCTTTCCAAGGTGCAACCTTCCATATAACTCTATCGCCCAGCTTGAATTCGATCGGTCCATGTCTCTTGCCGACATACGATTTCTGTCTATCCTTTGTTTCTTCCATAAAGGCGTTGATCTTCTCTAACTTTTCGGTCATAGCCTCGATCACCATAATGCTCTCCAGCTCCTTCTACCCAAAGTCACCCCAACATACGGCATTCTACACTTCCTATCGTATAGCATCTCGTAAGGAGGTATACCAATGCTGGCAGGATATCCATTGTTATACGAGAACTCGGCTCACGGTAAGTGTTCGTCCCAACTTCCACCAAGGTCGATTATGTATGCTCGTAGCATATCCTCCAGCGTCCGAATCGTCCTTTCCAACTGACCATCCATCTGGGGATGATAAGCCATTCTGATATGTAGCTTCGTCCCCTCGCATTCATGGAATCTCTTTTAAAAACTTAGATGTAAACCAAGTGTCACGGTTAGACACTATAGACACCGGTACACCATAACGAGTCATAATCTCTTTGATGAACATATCCGCCGATCTCAGATGAATACGTCTCATGAATCGGTAGAAAGTGAGCACTCTCTGTCAGGCGGGGAACTATCACCCATATAACCTTCTTATCCTTACGGGTCGTCTTAGTCAATGGTGAAGCTATCTTGGAGAAGTCTTGAATGAATCTTCCATAGTAGCCCACCAAACCCAAGAACCCACAAATCTCAGATGGCATCTTTACAGACTTCCATAGCATCACCATCTCAACCTTCGCCTGGTCCTCCATGATCCCTTCAGGATTAACCACATGACCCAGAAACTGAACCTTGCGTAACTAGAACGCACACTTGGAGAACTTCACGTACAGCTTCTCCCTTCTAAGCGTCTCCAGCACCTCCCGAATATGTCCAGCGTGCTCTTCTTTGCTCTTCAATAAATCAGGATGTCATCGATAAACACAATCACTAATTTATCTTGCATAGGCCGACACGCCCGATTCATCAGGTCCGCAAAAGCAGCTAGCGTGTTTGTTAAACCAAAATACATAACAAGAAACTCGTAGTGTCCGTAAAGCATACAAAATGCTCTTTTGGGATCCTGCCCCATCACCTTTAGTTGGTGGTAACAAAATCGGAGATCTATCCTTGAGAACCAATTGGTACCTTGAAGCTAATCAAACAAGTCATCAATCCTCGGTAACGGATACTGATTTTTCATAGTCAACTTATCCAGCTCACGGTAGTTGATGCACATCCTCATGCTACCGTCCTTTTTCTTTACAAACAAGACCGGAGCACCCCAGGGGAGATACTCGGTCGGATAAACCCATTATTCAGCAACACTCACAACTGGACCATCAGTTTCTTCACCTCAAAGGGAGCTAGTTGATACGGTGCCTCGGCATCGGGTTGGGCACCAGGTATCAAATCGATCTGGAACTCGATCTCGCGGTTTGGTGGCACATCTGGAAGATCCTCCGGGAATACGTCTGGAAAGTCACACACGACCGGTACGCCGGACAATCGTGGTACTGACGCATCCACATCTTTCACATAAGCCAGGTAGGCACTACCTCCACGCCTCATGCACTTCTCGGCCACCGCCATTAAAATTGCCTTCGAAACCGTACTGACCCTATTGCCTTAAATCATCACCGAACACCCATCAGGTGCGGTTCATCAAATCATCTTCTTGTGATGCACAATATTTGCCTCATAAGCCGCTAGCCAATCCACCCCTAAAACCACATCGAATCCGTCTAGGGGCAACATGAATAATTTAGCAGAGAACCTATAGTCTTCCAACTCTATGCCACAATCTTCTACCATAACAAAAATCCTGATTGACTTACCAATGACAATTTCTACATCGAAGGGCTCTTCAATCTTCCTACTCCTAGCGGGTAACTATCACAGAAGGCAGCAAAATAAAAATCCTACTAGCACCAGAATGAAAAGCACATAGGCACAAGTTCGGTTTACTAGAAATGTACCTGACACCGCGTCGGGGTCCACTCTAGCCTCCACCCAAGTTATAGTGAATGCTCTGGCCTTCGACCTCCGCCCGCCTTCTTAGTCCCCTTCTTCGCCCTGGAGCTCTCAGCCCTAGGCTTCTTGCAGTCCTTGCTCATATAACATTTCACCACGCGATAACTCCTTGCTATGTGGCCCTCCTTCCCACACTGAAAGCAGGCGTTCGATCCCCACCTACATCCTCCTACATGCCCCTTCCCACACTTCTCGCACACCTTCACTCCTATCTCGGTTGCTGCCACCTTGCGCGCCACTACCCCACTACCATCTTCTTACAGCCCTAATGACCCCAGTCACCATAGCCGGCAAAATCATGTGCATGACTTGGTGAACTCCCTCTGCTACAGCCTCCTTCACTATGGTCATCAGGTTAACGCTCTCATCCCCACCTCCATGGTTATGAAACTCGGACTCTTCAGGAGGCGCTTAAGCAGTCCTAGCCCCGTCCCTCGTGACACGTGGTCCAACACCACGTCCACCGCGACCTCCACCTCTAGATGCCCCCGAAGATCGACCACCAGCCATCCTCTAAACATTATAAGATTCAAATACCAACGCGGTCATTTAAGGTAATAGCTCAGATTATGACAAGTATAATAACTCCCTAATTACAGTGGCCAGTTGCGATTAGCCACTTTCTTTACTCTTCATCCCCCAAGCATTCCCTATCTAGACTACATCAGTATCCAAATCTACTAAGCACATAAATCAAATAGCACACGCATGTAATACCGGTTAACTTTATGAAAAATTACCTGATGGCATGTAGCTACTTGGGCTGACATCCCTCCATTCGGTCCTATTTTCAGTTTAAGTTTAGGTTTTTAAAAAATAATTTACCCAATTCTCTAAAACTTTCACTCTGATACCAACTTGTAAGGCCCTGATCCCGGATACCCTAGAGTTGGTCATTCATAGCATCATTCGTTATTAAAACTCATTTAAAATATATAAACATAAGAAAATATTGCAGCGGAAGAATTATCAAAACCATTTCATGCATTTATAGTTACTTTTGCCAAGTAATACATCGTTGATTAAAATCACAAAAGAGTACTTAGTTGTATTACAAAATAACGACATTCTTCTTGCATGAGATGGATGCTAGTCTTTGCTTGCCAAGTAGCTTCAACTCCGTGCCACCCTTAGCAACCATATTTCCTGCCAACTGGAAATGCATATAAAAAGTTAGCATTGCTGAGTGAGTTCTAGTTTAATAATATAGAAAATATACTTTTGTAAACTTCACTTGGTGATCATTCATCATCATACATAATCAATCATTAAGAGATTCTTTATCTTTCTTTCTTTCATTATCTTTCACTTTCATTGTCTAGGTTTACGCAAAGCAAGAGCCTATATTGTTGGTTGGCAACAAATGCCAAACCACCATCGGCAAATGATGTTTGGTAGCTAACCCATTCGACAGTTGACCCACACTGCTAGGCATGAAGCCTGCTCATGAATACGGGTCCTATTGGTTTGGTCAATCCCAGGATTAGACCCCAGATGTGCATCCTGAATCAGTCACACATCAGTTGAGCTAACGACATTGAGGTCGTGCACCTCATTCCATTGTGCTTGCAAGGCTTTTCCATTGATTATAAGGGCTCGGGGGTAACATTCATTAAGTTCCACTGTCTTCTTTTATTTCTTTGTGTCCACTTGGTTATGAATAATACTTTTAAAATATTCACTATTTTAATAATCACACACCATGAAGTATAATAATAACTATCCATAACAAGCAACCCATAAGAAGAAAATCAAACATTAGAATCATTAAACAAGCATAATCTTTCCTTATTCATCAGTACTTAACACTTAAATTCTATTCCCAAAAATTTAGAGTAATTATAAGTCCCCAAAGAAATGCGGATGAACAATACTAATGCGGATGAACAAATGCGGATAAAAGTCTTGAGAAAATATTCTAAGCGTCCAAAGAAATGTTGGTATAACAAATACGGATTAGCATAAATAGATGCGAATGAATTATAGAAAATGCGGATGAAACTATAGCAAATGCTAATGAAGACTTAGCAAATGCGGATGAAGACTTAACAAATACATATGAGGACTTGGCAAATGCGGATGAGGACTTAGCAAATGCAGATGAGGACTTAGCAAATGCAGATGAGGGCTTAGCAAATACGGAAGAGGACTTAGCAAATGCGAATGAGGACTTAGCAAATGCGGATGAGGACTTTGCAAATGCGGGTGAGGACTTAGCAAATGCGGATGAATATAAAAACTAACCTGCAATGCAACTTATGCCATTACCAGTTCCCAATCATCATTTTAACATGAACACAGCTTAGATCTATCAGTCTAACACTTAGAACATCATAAACTTTAAATGATCATCAAGAGAATCACAAAACATAACTATATCATCATAATCGTCCGTACCATACATGGAAAACCATAACTTGCTTCGAAAACATCAGTTAAATATGCATACCAACCCCAAATAAGCAGAAAACATTTAAAAGAGGGGGGATCTAGAACTCACCTATTGCAGCCTTCGAGCAAAACTCCACTAAGCTCGAGAGCACAAGGAGTTCAAACACCTATACACACGTAAAGAAGCAGCTAAACACATAGAAACACATAAAACCCAGTCCAGAAGCTAAAAACTCAGTTGAAACTGAACAAAAATGCAAGTAAACACTCACCTTCACCAATTCTTCAGTTCCTCTCACTAGAAACCGATGAACACAAAATTCTTCTTTCTTCTTTCTTGTTTCAGCCAAAAGTAGTGTAGAGGAGGTGGTGTAAGGGCGGCCATACCCCTTTTAAACATAAAGTTTTAATGTTTTGTCCTTTTGTACACTTTAGCCCCTCCACTAATGCAAATTCTCCTTTCTTTCTTTATTCTTCTTTGCTTTTCCTTTTAGTAAATTTCCGGGTGTTATAGTTTTCGCATGTTTGCTTTTTTATGTGTTATGTTATCTTTTCTCGTTGAACGGTTTTTAAATTGATATGTGTATGATATGACTTTGTGTAGTATGACATGTACATGTACGTAAAGTATTATGTAATGAAAGTGAAAGGTAACGATGATGAAAAGTGGAACGTAATGAATGAATGAAAGTCTTGCAAGCAAAATGAATGGTGGTGTATGACCATGTTGTCGTTAGCTCAACTGAGGTGCGGCTTAGCTAGCCCATGAGGATGCGCTTCAGGGGTCCAATCCTTGAGATTGACCAAAATGTGATGGGATCCTTGTCGCTTTACCCCGGTACTGTGTCAGCTTTGAGCATGACGTGGGGGTTTACTGGTAAGCCCCGGCATAGTACCAGCTTTGGCATGACGTGGGGGTTTAGTATATGGCAGGATCTATATGAAAGCGAAAGATGATAATGAATGAACGTACAAGAACGAACAATGATGAATGATGATGAATGATAATAAATAATTATTATCAGGATGTATGTATGATGTATGATCACATGCAAAGTAACGGATATGTTTTAATGAAAGTAAAGTATTTTATTATGAAAACTAGAACTCACTCAGCATCGCTGACTTTTGTATGCATAATAGTTGGCAGGTAATTGATGATGCTGAGGAGGTACAGGCATGGATGCATAAGCTACTGGGGATGATTCGAGTCTGGCATCCATATTTTTGAAAATGTTATTGTAATAATACAATTTTTGAGATGTAAACGAAACGATGAGATGATTTGAAACGATTTAATTTATTAATGAAAAGTTATATTTCCGCTGCAAAATGATATGTTTTAAATGTTTTATGCGATGATTGACCAATTGTAAGCGTCTCGGGAACGGGACCCTTACACACAAATCAATCATAAATGAAACACAATATCAATTGTATAAATTAAACCAAAACCGAACATGAAACCATACTAATGAGCACTAAAATCAATACACTCGTGCCCCAAACTCATCAATAACATTTCATAACCAACTTCAAACACTGTTGCCTCAAAAAACCACCGAAAGAATCAAAATGAAAACTGTGGATTTATAGAATACTTTATTACCATCTATGCACGAAACCAGGTACAAAGAAACAAGAAACTAATCGTATTCAATCAAAAAGAATCGAGAGTAAAATTACATGGTAAGAATGAAATCAGACGGCATACAAGAAACACAACGCATGATCAATGAAAAAGAACTCAAATAAAGGTAACACGATTAAGTAAATAAGAATTACTTCTATTTTAATCAAAAATGGTGCCACTATAAATTGGTGCATCAATGTATTTACAAAAACTTAACTTAATATATAGGAAATGAACTAGTTATACAAAAACATTAAACAAAAATAGTTCACGCATGGATAGTTTGTTGCTTTCCATAGCAACCTCCAATACTATGGACTTTTAATTCTTAAGCTTTCTGAACACACTGGTGAGCCAATCTAATTATATCTGGTTATAATACTCATTAGAATCACATAAATACATCATAAATGAGACACAGAATCGATTCTGTAAATCAAACCAAAACCAAACATCAAACCATACAAATGAGCACTAAAATCAATACACACGTGCCTGAAACTCATCCAGAACATTTCACAACCAACTTCAAACACTCTTGCCTCAAAAAACCTCCGAATGAATCAAAATGACAACTATGGATTCATAGAATACTTTATTACCATCTATGAAAGGAAACTAGGGGTAAAGAAACAGTAAACTACTCGTATTCATTCAAAAAGAATCGAGAGTAAAATTACACAGCAGGAATGAAAGAAATCAGACGTCAAACAAGAAACGCAATGCGTGATCAACGAAAAAGAACTCAAATCAAGGTAACATGATTAAATAAATAAGATTTACTTGTATTTTCATTAAAATGGTGCGACTATAGATTGGTACATCATAGTATTTACGAAAGCTTAACTAAATATATGGGAAGTGAACTAGTTATACAAAAACATTAACAAAAATAGTTCACACATGAATACTTTGTTGCTTTCCGTAACAACCACCAACACTATGGAGTTTTAATTCTCAGGCCTTCTAAACACCCTCTTGAACCAATCTAATCATATTTGAAACTAATATTTATTGAAATTAGACAAATCAATCATAAATGAAACATAGTATCTATTCTAGAAATCAAACCAAAACCAAACATGAAACCATACTAATAAGCACTGAAATCAATACACTCGTGCCCCAAACTCATTCAGAACATTTCATATCCAACTTCAAACACTCTTGCTTCAAAAAACAACTAAATTAATTAAAATGACAATTGTGGATTCACCGAATACATTATTACCATCTAGTCAAGGAAACCAGGTGTAAAGAAACAAGAAACTACTCGTATTCACTCAAAAGAATCAAGAGTAAAATTACACGATAGGAATGAAAGAAATCAGACGTTAAACAAGAAACGCAATGCGCGATCGATAAAAAGAACTTAAATTAAGGTAACACGATTAAATAAATAAGAATTACTTGTATTTTAATCAAAATTTTGCCACTATAGATTGGTGCATGAAAGTATTTACGAAAGCTTAACTAAATATATGGGAAATGAACTAGTTAAACAAAAACATTAAACAAAAATAGTTCACACATGGATAGTTTGTTGCTTTCCGTAGCAACCTCCAATACTATGAACTTATAATTCTCAAGCCTTCTAAACACACTGGTGAACTAATCTAATCATATCTAGTTATAATACTCATTTGAATCACATAAATAAATCAGAAATGAAACACAGTATCTATTCTGTAAATCAAACCAAAACCAAACATCAAACCATACACTCGTACCCCAAACTCATCCAGAACATTTCACAACCAACTTCAAACACTCTTGCCTCAAAAATCCACCGAAGGAATAAAAATGACAACTATTGATTTACAGAATACTTTATTACCATCTAGGCAAGGAAACTAGGTGTAAAGAAACATTAAACTACTCGTATTCACTCAAAAAGAATCGAGAGTAAAATTACACGATAGGAATGAAAGAAATCAGCCGTCAAACAAGAAACATAATGCGTGATCTATAAAAAAGAACTCAAATCAAGGTAACACGATTAAACAAATAAGATTTACTTGTATTTTAATCAAAATGGTGCCTCTATAGATTGGTGCTTCAAAGTACTTACGAAAACTTAACTAAATAAATAGGAAATGAACTAGTTATACAAAAACATTAAACAAAAATAGTTCATGCATGAATAGTTTGTTGCTTTCCATAACAACCACCAACATTATGGAGTTTTGATTCTCAGACCTTCTAAACACACTCGTGAACCAATCTAATCATATTTGATTATAATACTCATTGGAATCACATAAATCAATCATAAATGAAACATAGTATCTATTCTATAAATCAAACCAAAACCAAACAAGAAACCATACTAATGTAATGCCCTGCTCCCGGGAACCCCACAGTTGGTCAATCACAACCTCATTTATATCAAAACATATTAAGATTTATTATCTAAATAAAATATTACAGCGGAATAATTCATCAAAAACCATTTCTTGCTTTAATAAATACATTTGCCAAGTAATACATCATCGTTTAAAAGATTACAAAATGTCACTTAGTTGTATTACAAAACAACTTCATTAGTATTGCATTAGATGGATGCTAGCCTTTGCCCGCCAAGTAGCTTAACCCTCGTGCCATCCTCAGCAACAAACTACCTGCCAACTAAAAATGCATAAAAAGTCAGCTTTACTGAGTGAGTTCTAGTTTTATATAATAAAATACTTTACCTTTAGCAAAAACCTTTCCTTTACTTTCGTTCGTGATCACACAACATACATACATCTTGATAATATCATTATTATCTTTTATCATCTTTCACTTCTATCTAGATCCTGTCATAAGCTATACCCCATCATTAGGCACGAAGCCACCTCAGTCTTGGGGTTAAGCTACAAGGATCCCGTTTTGCACGTATGGATCAGTCACCAAGACGATTAAATAAATAAGGATGCCATACAAGAAACGCAACACGTGATCAATGAAAAAGAACCCAAATCAAGGTAACACGATTAAATAAATAAGATTTACTTGTATTTTAATCAAAATGGTTGTAAGGCCCCCTTCCCGGGACGCTTACAGCCAATCAATCATTGCATAAAACATATAAAATTCATCATTTTGTAGCAGAACTTTATACTTTTCATTAATAATTAAAATATGTCAAATCATCATATCATTTCGTTTACATTTCAGAAATATATTAATACAAAAACATTTCCAAAAATATGGATGCCAGACTCGAGTAATCCCTAGTAGCTTATGCATCCATGCCTGCACCTCCTCAACATCACCTGCCAACTATTATGCACACAAAAGTCAGCGACGCTAAGTGAGTTCTAGTTTAATAATAAAATACTTTACTTCCGTTTAAAACATTTCATTTACTTTCATACGTGATCCCACATCATACATACATCTTGGTAATAACTATTATCTTTCATCATCGTTCATCATTCGTACTTTCTTTCATTAATATCTTCAACCGTTATCTAGATCCTGCCATACGCTATACCCCCATATTAAGCAAAAGCTGATACTGTGTCGGGGTTTATAAATAAACCCCCACGTCAAGCAAAAGCCGACACAGTACCGGGTTACGCGACAAGGATCTTCTCTCAACTCTTATGCTATACCCCCACGTCATGCAAAAGCCAATACTATGTCGGGGTTTATAAATAAACCCCCACGTCAAGCAAAAAGTCGACACAGTACCTGGATAAGCGACAAGGACTCCATCATTCATTACTTCCATTTTTGTCATTCGTTATCTTTCACTTTCATTACTTAATACTTTACTTACTTACATAAGTATAACATCCCGCATAAAGTCACATCATATACATAGCATGGAACAACATCATCATCATAACAACACACAATGCATACACATCATAAACAAGCATAAGCCACCACAAGACATTATTTCTTAGTACTTAAATTCTACTTCCCAAAATTAAAGAAAATCCTAAGTCCTAAAAGAAATGCATCACTACCTCAACCTTTGTCACATCTACCATATTCCTTTCAGGATTAACCACATGACCCAAAAGCTGAACCTCGCATAACTTGAATGCACACTTGGAGAACTTGGCATACAGCTTCTCCCTTTGAAGCTTATCTAGCACTTCTCCAATGTGACCGACATGTTCCTCTTCGCTCTATGAAAAAATCAGGACATCATCGATAAATACAATCATTGATTTATCCAACATCGGCCGACACACCTGATTCATCAAATCCATAAAAGCGGCTGACGCGTTGGTTAGACAAAAGACATTACGAGGAATTCGTAATGCCCGTATCGCGTCTGAAACGCGGTCTTCAGAATATCTTGCTCTTTAACTTTAGTTGATGATAACCCAATCGGAGATCTATCCTTAAGAACCAACTGGCCCGTTGGAGCTAACCAAACAAGTCATCAATCCTTGGTAGTGGATACCAGTTCTTCACCGTTAACTTGTTCCACTCACGGTAGTCGATGCACATCCTCATGCTACCATCCTTCTTCTTCACCAACAAGACTGGAGCACCCCATGGACAGATACTCGGTCGGATGAACCCCTTATCCAGCAACTCTTGCAGCCGAGTCATCAATTCCGTCATCTCGGAGGGAACCAAACGATACGACGCCTTAGCAATAGGTTGGGCATCAGGCATCAGATCGATTTGGAACTTGATCTCGCGGTCAGGTAGCATACCTGGTAGATCCTTCTGGAACACCTCTGGGAAGTCACACGCTACTGGTACATCCGTCAATCATGGTACTGACACATCCACATCCTTCACATAGGCTAGATAGGCACCACTTTCACTTATCTGCCACAACCATCCAAATTACTTTCGAGATTGTACTAACTCTATCGCCATAAATTGTCACCGAACTCACATCAAGCGCGATCAATCGAATCATCTTCTTGCGACACATGATGTTTGCCTCATAGGCCACTAGCCAATCCATCTCTAGGACTACATCAATAAGTCTAAGGGCATCACGAACAATCTAGCAGATAACCTATTGCCTTTTAACTCTATGTCACAATCTTCTATCATATCCGAAATCCTGATTGGCTTATCAATAGCAGTTTCTGCATCGTAGGGCTCATCAGTCTTCCTACTCCTAGCGGACAACTTATTACAGAAGGCAGTAGAAATAAAACTCCTACTAGCACTAGAATCAAAAGTAAAGAGGCATAAGTTCGGGTTACTAGAAATGTACCTGACACCGCGTTAGAGTCCACCCTAGCCTCCTCCCAAGTCATAGCGAATGCCCTGGCCTGCGCCCTCCTTCTCAGTCCCCTTCTTTGCCTCAGAGCTCTCAGCCCTGGACTTAGTGTAGTTTCTGCTCATTTGCCCAGTCTCGCCACAGTTGTAACATTTAACCACACGACAATCCCTTGCCATGTGGCCCTCCCTCCCACACTGAAAACAGATGTTCGATCCCCACTTACACTCCCCCGCATTCTCCTTCCTGCACTTATTACACCTCTTTATCCCCGTACCTGTCGTCACTACTCTCAGGCTTGCATTTTTGTTCTTTGGAGTGAAACCACCATAACCAAATCGTTTCACATTCCAGTTTCTGTCACCATCGCCTTTCATACTCACCACCACTGTAGTCACTTCCTCCCTCTCGTCGTACAGTCTCCCTGCCAGATCAACCACCGACCTAAACGTGCCTGGCCGGGCAAAAATTAGATGTCTACGGATATCCGCTGCCAACCCCTGAATGTATCTCTTTATTCTCCATGACACGGGTGTCACCTGCTCTGGCACCAGCCTTGCCATCTCATTAAAGTTAGTTGTGTACTGCTGGTGCGTCATAGTTCCCGCTTCCAACTGCAGGAACTCTCTCTCGATCTTGTCAAGTTCCCTATAAGGACAAAACTCCTCGATCACCATCTTATTTAGTTCACCCCATCTCATCTTCCCGATCGCCCTACTCCCTCGACCTGGACAATGTTGTCCCACCAGCACAAGGCCGAATCCACAAATGACTAGGTGGCAAACTTCACCTTCTGATCCTCCCTACACTCGCTGATATTTAACACAGTCTCCATCTCTCTCACCCATCGGTGAGCAGCAGCAGCACTCCTATTCCCATCAAATGTTGGGGGCTTGCATCTCTGGAATGCCCCATAGTTGCACCCCCTTGCAGTTTCCTGCGCTGCTTCCTCCTCATCATCACTAGAAATAACCATCTCAGTCTCTAGTTGCTCCCTTTCTCTTGAACCTCCTTCTTTGTCCTCTCACCTATCGGCATTCTCCTTCTCCTGTTTCTCCTTCTTCTTATTTTCCCTCACAGCTTTAATAACCTTGGTCACCACCGACGACATAATCGTCTGCATGACCTGATGAACTTCCTCCGCTACTGCCTCTTTCATTGGGGCCCTCAGATTAGCACTCTCATCCTCACCGTCATGTTGAATAGGCTAGGGCTCTTCTGGAGCCATTTCCGCAGCTTAGCCATGTTCCTTGTGACACGCGGTCCAACACCACGTCCACGAAAACCTCCACCTCGAGAAGCCTCCGAAGATCTACCACCAGCCATCTCTAAGCACTACATGATTCAAACACCAACTCGGTCATTCAATGTAATAGCTCAGATTATGTCAAGTATAGTAAGTCCCTAATTACATTGGCCAGTTGTGATTAGCCACTTACTTTACTCTTCATTCTCCAAGCATTTCCTATCCTGACTACATCAGCATCCAAATCTACAAAGAACACATAATCCACATAGCACACGCATATAATTCCCTTTTATTAACCTTCATAAAACGTTTACATAAAACCTTTACCTGTAGGCATGAAGCTACTAGGACTGGCATCCCTTTCCCTTTCGTCCCATTCTCAGTTTAAGTTTAGGTTCTTTAAAAATATTTTACCCAATTCTCTTAAACTTTGGCTCTAATACCAACTTGTAAGGCCCCGTTCCCGGGACGCTTACAGCCGGTCAATCATCGCATAAAGCATATAAAATTCATCATTTTACAGCGGAACTTTAAACTTTTCATTAATAATTAAAACATGTCAAATCATCATATCATTTCGTTTACATTTCAGAAATGTATTATTACAATAACATTCCCAAAAATCATCCCCAGTAGCTTATGCATCCATGCCTACACCTCCTCAGCATCAACAATATCTGCCAACTATTATGCACACAAAAGTCAGCGACGCTGAGTGAGTTCTAGTTTAATAATAAAATACTTTACTTCCGTTTAATACATTTCATTTACTTTCGTATGTGATCACACATCATACATACATCTTGGTAATAATTATTATCTTTCATCATCGTTCATCATTCTTACTTTCTTTCATTATTATCTTCCACCGTTATCTAGATCCTGCCATACGCTATACCCCCACGTCAAGCAAAAGCCGATACTGTGCGGGGTTTATAAGTAAACCCGGACGTCAAGCAAAAGCAGATACAGTACCAGGGTACGCGAAAAGGATCCTCTCACAACTCATATGCTATACCCCTACGTCATGCAAAAGCCAATACTATGCCGGGGAACCCCCACGTCAAGCAAAAAGCCGACACAGTACCGGGGTAAGCGACAAGGAATCCATCTTTCATTACTTCCATTTTCATCATTCGTTATCTTTCACTTTCATTACGTAATACTTTACTTACGTACATAAGCATAACATACCTCGTAAAGTCACATCATATACATAGCATGGAACAACATCATCATCATAACAGCACACAATGCATACACATATAAACAAGCATAAGCCACCACAAGACATCATTTCTTAGTACTTAAATTCTACTTCCCAAAATTCCAAAAAATCCTAAGTCCCAAAAGAAATGCGGATGAACTTAACAAAGGCGGAAGAACAAAAGAAATCCGGATGAACAAAGTAATGTGGATGAACAAATGCGGATGAACAAATGCGGATGAACATACTCAGAAAATATTTTAAGTGTCCCAAAGAAATGCGCATGAACACTGTAGACTATAGCAAATGCGCATGAACAAAACAAATGAAAGTCTTCAGCAAATGCGCCTGAACACTGTAGCAAATGCGCATGAACACTGTAGCAAATGCGCATGAACAAAACACTTATGCGAATATTCAAATCTAAATGCGGATGAACTAAACCAAACTGCAGTTGCAACTTATGCTATATTCAGTTCCCGATCCTCATTCTTATGCATTCTTAGCACAGAAATAGCATGCTAAACACTTAGAACATACTAAACATCATACACATCTTAAAAAAATATCCAAAAACATATACCAACAACATCTACCCGCACATCATGTTAAAATTCATGGTTTGGTTTAGAAAAACCTTCTGCCCAGTATGCATAACAGCCCCAAACACGTAGAAAACCAGTAAAAGAGGGGATCTAGAACTCACCTTGAACAGCTTTCGAGTAGAACACCTTAAACCCGAGAACCCACTTGAAGTTCCAACACCTAAAACACACAAAAACTGGCAATAAACATATGGAACTCTGTCCAGAAGCTCAAACCCAGCTGAAAACTAAGAAGGACACCTTGAAATCTTACATTTTAAAGATTTTCTTCCACTTTCTCTCACAAAACCCGGTTGAGAGCTTCTCTCTCTCTCTAGAACCGAAGGTTGCAGGAGAGAAAAGAGGTTATAGGCGGCCATACCTCTTTGAAACCCCACTATGTGGAAGTTGGCCCTTGCACGCTTTTAACCCCTTGCTTTTAAAATAACTTCATGTTTACTCCTTTACTTTTCCTTTCTTTTTTTTTACTGAAATTTCTGGGTGTTACAATGGCGCCACTATAGATTGGTGCTCAAAGTATTTACCAAAGCTTAACTAAATAAATGGGAAATGAACTAGTTATACAAAAACATTAAACAAAAATGGTTCACGCATGAATAGTTTGTTGATTTCCGTAACAACCACCAACACCATGGAGTTTTGATTCTCAGGCCTTCTAAACACACATGTGAACCAATCTAATCATATTTGTTTACAATACTCATTGAATCACACAAATCAATCAAAAATAAAACATAGTATCTATTCTTTAAATCAAACCAAAACTAAAGATAAAACCAAACAAATGAGCACTAAAATCAATACACTTGTGCCCCAAACTCATCCAGAACATTTCATAACCAACTTCAAACACTCTTGCCTCAAAAAATCATCGAATGAATCAAAATGACAATAGTAGATTCACTGAATAAATTATTACCATCTAGGCAAGGAAACCAGTTGTAAAGAAACAAGAAACTACTTGTATTCACTCAAAAAGAATCGAGAGTAAAATTACACGGTCAGAATGAAAGAAAGAAATCAGACGTTAAACAAGAAATGCAAAGCGTGATCGATGCAAAATGACTCAAATGAAGGTAACTCAATTAAATAAATAAGATTTATTTGTATTTTAATCAAAATGGTGCCACTATAGATTGGCGCATCAAAGTATTTACAAAAGCTAAACTAAATATATGGGAAATGAACTAGTTATGCAAAAACATTAAACAAAAATAGTTCATGCATGGATAGTTTGTTGCTTTTTGAACAACCTTGAATACTATGGAGTTTTGATTCTCAGGCCTTCTGAACACACTCGTGAACCAATCTAATCATATCTGATTATAATACTCATTGGAATCACACAAATCAATCATAAATGAAACACAGTATCTATTCTGTAAATCAAACAAAAACCGAACAAGAAACCATATGAATGAGCATTGAAATCAATATACTCGTGCCCCAAACTCATCCAGAACATTTCATAACCAACTTCAAACACTCTTGCCTCAAAAAACAATAGAATGAATCAAAATGACAATTATGGCTTCACTGAATACATTATTACCATCAAGGCTAGGAAATTAGGTGTAAAGAAACAAGAAACTACTCGTATTCACTCAAAAAGAATAGAGATAAAATTAGACGGTCAGATCGAAAGAAATCAGACGTCAAACAAGAAACTCAATGCGTGAATGATGAAAAAGAACTCAAATCAAGGTAATACGGTTAAATAAATAAGATTTAATTATATTTTAATCAAAATGGTGCCACTATAGATTGGTGCATCAAAGTATTTACGAAAGCTTAACTAAATAAATGGGAAACAAACTATTTATACAAAAACTTTAAACAAAAATAGTTCACGCATGAATAGTTTGTTGCTTTCTGTAACAACCGCCAACACTATGGAGTTTTCATTATCAGGCCTTCTAAACACACTCGTGAACCAATCTAATCATATTTGATTAAAATACTCATTCGAATCACACAAATCAATCATAAATGAAACGTAGTATCTATTCTATAAATCAAAACAAAACCAAACATGAAACCATAAGAATGAGCACTAAAATCAATACACTTGTGCCCCAAACTCATCCATAATATTTTATAACCAACTTCAAACACTCTTGCCTCAAAAAACCATAAAATGAATCAAAATGACAACTGTGGATTCACTGAATACATTATTACCCTCTAGGCAAGGAAACCAGGTGTAAAGAAACAAGAAACTACTCGTATTCATTCAAAAGAATCGAGAGTAAAATTACACAGTCAGAATGATAGAAATCAGACGTCAAACAAGAGACGTAATGCGTGATAGATGAAAAAGAACTCAAATCAAGGTAACATGATTAAATAAATAAGATTTACTTGTAGTTTAATCAAAATGGTGCCACTATAGATTGGTGCATCAAAGTGTTTAGGGAAAGCTTGACTAAATAAATAGGAAATGAACTAGTTATACAAAAACATTAAACAAAAATAGGTTCATGCATAGATAGTTTGTTGCTTTTCGAAACAACCTCCGATACTATGGAGTTTCGATTCTTAGGCCTTCTTAACAAACTCGTAAATCAAACTAATTATATCTGATTATAATACTCATTGGAATCACAGAAATCAATCATAAATGAATCACAGTATCTATTCTGTAAATCAAACCAAAACCGAACATGAAACCACATGAATGAGCTCTAAAATCAATACACTCGTGGCCCAAACTCATCTAGGACATTTCATAACCAACTTCAAACATTCTTGCCTCATAAATCCACCGAATGAATCAAAATGATAATTGTGGATTCATAGAATCTTTATAACCATATAGGCATGGAAACCAGGTGTAAAGAAACAAGAACCTACTCCTATTCGCTCAAAAACAATCGAGAGTAAAATTACATGGTCAGAATGAAAGAAATCAAACGTCAAAGAAGAAACGCAATGCGTGATCGATGTAAAAGAACTCAAATCAAGGTAACACGATTAAATAAATAATTGTATTTTAATCAAAATTATGCCACTATAGATTGGTGCATCAATGTATTCCCGATAGCTTAACTAAATAAATATGAAATGAACTAGTTATACAAAAACATTAATCAAAAATAGTTCACGCATGGATAGTTTGTTGCTTTCCGTAACAACCTCTAATACTATGGAGTTTTAATTCTCAGGCCTTCTAAAGACACTCGTGAACCAATCTATTCATACTGGTTATAATACTCATTGGAATCATTTAAATCAATCATAAATGAAACACAGTATCTACTCTGTATATCAAACCAAAACCGAACATCAAATGATACGAATGAGCACTGAAATCAATACACTCGTGCCCTAAACTCATCCAGAACATTTCACAACCAACTTCAAATACTATTGCCTCAAAAATCCACCGAATGAATCAAAGTGACAATTGTGGATTTACAGAATACTTTATTACCATCTAGGCTAGGAAACCAGGTGGAAAGAAACATTAAACTACTCGTATCACTCAAAAAGAATTGTAAGGCCCCGTTCTCGAGACTCTTATAGTTGTCAATCATCTCATAAATAATATAAAACATATCATTTTGCAGCGGAAATTTAACATTTCATTAACAATTAAAAACATGTCCAATCATCATATTATTTCTTTTACATTACATAAATGTATTAGTATAAAAACATTCTCCAAAATATGGATGTCAGACTTGAATCATCCCCAGTAGCTTATGCATCCATGCCTGCACCTCTTCAGCATCAATAAATACCTACCAACTATTATACATACAAAAGTTAGCGACGCTGAGTGAGTTCTAGTTTTATAATAAAATACTTTACTTTCGTTTAAAACATTTTCTTTACTTTCATACGTGATCATACATTATACATACATCTAGATAATATCATTATTATCTTCCATCATTGTTCATCATCATTCATTATCATTCATCATCGTTAATTTCGTATTTTCTTTTATTATTATCTTTCCTCTTTATCTAGATCCTGCCATATGCTATACCCCCACGTCATGCCAAAGCTGGTACTATGTCGGGGCTTACAAGTAAACCCCCACGTCATGCCGAAGCTGACACAGTACTGGGGTTTATCGACAAGGATCCCGTTTGGTACTTTTCGGTCAATCTCAAGGATTAGACCCCTGTGCGCATTAACAAGGGTTAGCTAAACCGCGCACAGGTGAGCAAACAACTACCTTGTTGAGTTGTGAACCTCCATCATTTTGCTTGCAAGACTTTACATTCATTCATTATGTTCCACTTCATGTTAATGTTATCTTTCACTTTCGTTGCATAATACTTTATGTACATATACATATCACGCCACGTAAAGTCACATCATAATACATAACATGGAACATCATCATCATAACAGCAACCCATAAGCATTCATAACCTGAACAAGCATAGGCCACCATAAAAATCAGTACTTAGCACTTAAATCAATTCCCTAAAATTCCAAAAATATTCAAAGTGTTCATAGCACATGAACACATCCACAACGGACAGTTTAAAAATATACTAAGTGTCCACAGTGGACAGCCAAGGTCAACAAGTGGAAAGCTTAAAATCCACAGCGCATGAAAAAATATTCTAAGTATCCACAGCTGATGAACAAGTCCACAATGGATGAACAAGTCCACAACGGACAAACTATGAAATTGACTAAGTGTCCACAGCTGACATGCAAAGTTCACAGCGAACATGCAAATCCACAGCGGACGGCTTAAATCTTTATAAGTGTCCACAGCGGAGAGTTTAATGTCCACAGCGGACAACATACAAAAATCTTCTAAGTGTCCACAGCGGACACTCTATGGTCCACAGCGGATAGCATGCAGAACCATGCAAAATCTACTGAGTGTCTACAGCGGACACTTTATGTCCACAGCAGACAACATGCATGACTTTTCTAAGTGTCCAAAGCAGACACTTTATGTCCACAGCGGACATCATGCATGATTCACCAAGTGTCCACAACGGACACTTTATGTCCACAGCGGACATCATGCAACACATCTGCAATGCATCATACGTACCTTCTAGTTCCCAAACATCAATCTAACTTATACTAAGAATAGATCTAACATGCTACATATATAAAACATACCAAGCATCATACAACAACTTCGAAATCCTTTTAAAAACACACATCAACTATACAGAGTCAAACTTCATGAAAAAAACTCATAGTTTGGTTTAGAAACCTTCTATCCAGTATGCATAACAACCCCAAACATGTAGAAAACCAGTAAAAGTGGGGATCTAGAACTCACCTTCAACAGCTTTCGAGTAGAACACCTTAAACCCGAGTACCCACTTGAAGTTCTAGCACCTAAAACACACAAAACGAGCACTAAACACCAGAAACTCGGTCTAGAAGCTGAAACCCGACTGAAAACCAAGAAGAATTACCTTAAAATCTCACCTTCTTGAAGAACTTGCCACTTTCTCTCACTAAAACTGGATGGGAACTTTCTCCTCTTTTATTTCCAGCAGATATGTTCTTGAAAGAGAGGGTATGGGCAGCCTTAACACCTTTTTGAACCCACTATGTGCAAGTTTGGCCCTTGCATGCTTTTAACCCTTCTCTTTTGAACTAACTTCCTGTTTGCTCCCTTACTTTGCTTTTCTTTCTTTTTCTGAAATTTCCAGGTGTTACAAGTCCACCCCCCTTAAATAGGTTTCGTCCCTGAAACCTGTCACTCCTTAAAGAGATCTGGGTAGTGCCATCTCCTTTCTTCCTCTGACTCCCATGTGGCCTCCATTCCTTCAATGCAAAGACCATAGCCGCCACTTTAGAGAAGTTTTGGATAATTACCCTGTAGTACTCACCAAACCCAAGAAATTTCGAATCTCAGATGGTGTCTTTGGAAACTTCCACTACATCACCGCCTCAACCTTCGTCAGGTCTACATTAATCCCTTCAACATTAACCACACAACCCAAAACTGAATCTCGCATAACCGGAACACATACTTGGAGAACATGACGTACAACTTCTCTCTTCTAAGCGTCTCCAACACCTTGCGGATGTGACTAGAATGCTTTTCTTTGCTCCTCGAATAAATTAGGATGTCCTCGATAAACACGATCACTGATTTATTTAGCATACATTGCCACACCCAGTTCATCAGATCCATAAAAGCAGCTAGTGCATTGGTTAAACCAAAAGACATCACTAGAAACTTGTAGTGTCCATTACACGTACGAAAAGCTGTTTTAGGAACATCCTTCTCCTTACCTTCAATTGGCGGTAACCAGATCGGAGATCTATCCTCGAGAACCATCTGGCACCTTGGAGCTGATCAAACAAGTCATAAATCCTTGGTAACGGATATCGGTTCTTCACAGCCAACTTGTTCAACTCACGGTAGTCAATGCACATCCTCATGCTACCGTCCTTCGACACAATAGGACCGGAGCACCCCACGGAGAGACACTCGGTCGAATGAACCCTTGTCTAACAACTCTTGCAGCTGGGTCATCAATTCCTTCATCTCAGAGGGAGCTAGACGATACGACACCTTAGCAACCCGTTGGGCATCAGGCATCAGATCGATCTGGAACTCGGTCTCGCGGTCAGGTGGCACACTTGATAGATCCTTTGGGAACGTATTTGAGAAGTCACACGCGACCGGTACATCCGTCAATCGTGGTACTAACACATCCACATCCTTCACACAGGCCAGATTGGCAACCCTTCCCCGTCTTATACACTTCTCTTCCACAACCGTGGAAATTACCTTTGGAGCCGTACTAACTCTCTCGCCATAGATCGTCACCGAACTCCCATCGGGCGCGGTCAATTGAGTTGTGAACCTCCATCATTTTGCTTGCAAGACTTTACATTCATTCATTATGTTGCACTTTACGTTAATGTTATCTTTCACTTTCGTTAAAAAATACTGTACGTACACATACATATCCCGCCACGTAAAGTCACATCATAATACATAACGTGGAACATCACCATCATAACAGCAACCCAGAAGCATTCATTACATGAACAAGCAAAGGCCACCATAAAAATCAGTACTTAGCACTTAAATGAATTCCCCAAAAATTCAGAAATATTCTAAGTGTTCATAGCACATGAACACATCCACAGCGAGCAGCTTAAAAATACTCTAAGTCTCCACAGCGGACAGCCAAGGTCCACAGCGGACAACTTAAAATCCACAGCGCATGACAAAATATTCTATGTATCCACAGTGGATGAACAAGTCCACAGCGGATGAACAAGTCCATAGCGGATGACAAGTCCACAGCGGATGAACAAGTCCACAGCGGACAAACCATAAAATTGACTAAGTGTCTACAGCGGACAAGCAAAGTCCACAGCGGACATGCAAATCCACAGCAGATGGCTTAAATCTTTATAAGTGTCCACAATGAACAGTTTAATGTCCACAGCGGATAGCATGCAAAAATTTTCTAAGTGTCCACAACGGACACTCTATGGTCCACAGCGGACAACATGCAAAACCATGCAAAATCTACTAAGTGTCTACAGCGGACACATTATGTCCACAGCGGACAACATGCATGACTTTTCTAAGTGTCCACAGCGGACACTTTATGTCCACAGCGGACATCATGCATGATTCACCAAGTGTCCACAGCGGACACTTTTTGTCAACAGCGAACATCATGCAACACACCTGCAATGCATCATACGTACCTTCCAATTCCCAAACATCAATCTAACTTATACTAAGAATATTTCTAACGTGCTACACACATAAAACATACCAAGCATCATACAACAACTTAGAAATCCTTCTGAAAACACACATCAACCGTACACAGTCGAACTTCATGAATAAAAACTCATAGTTTGGTTTAGAAACCTTCTGTCTAGTATGCATAACATCCCTAAACACATAGAAAACCAGTAAAAGAGGGGATCTAGAACTCACCTTCAACAACTTTCGAGTAGAACACCTTAAACCTAAGAACCCACTTGAAGTTCCAGCACCAAAACACACAAAACGAGCACTAAACACCAAAAACTCGATGCAGAAGATGAAACTCAACTGAAAACCGAGAAGAAATGCCTTAAAATCTCCCCTTCTTGAAGAACTTGCCACTTTCTCTCACTAAAACCGGATGGGAACTTTTCCTCTTTTGTTTCCAGCGGATATGTACTTGAAAGAGAGGGTATGGGCAACCTTAACACCTTTTTGAACCCACTATGTGCAAGTTTGGCCCTTGCATGCTTTTAACCCTTCTCTTTTGAACTAACTTCCTGTTTGCTCCCTTACTTTGCTTTTCTTTCTTTTTCTGAAATTTCCGGGTGTTACAAGAATCAAGAGTAAAGTTACACGATAAGAAATGAAGAAATCAGACATCAAAAAAGAAACGCAATGCGTGATCGATGAAAAAGAACTCAAATCAAGGTAAAACTATTAAATAAATAAGATTTCCTTGTATTTTAATCAAAATGGTGCCACTATAGATTGGTGCATCAAAGTATTTATGAAAGGTTAGCTAAATAAATTGGAAATGAACAAGTTATACCCAAACATTAAACAAAATAGTTCACGTATGGATAGTCTACTGCTTTTCGTAACAACCTTTGATATTATGGAGTTTTTATTCTCAGGCCTTCTAAACACACTCGTGAACCAATCTAATCATATCTAATTATAATACTCATTGGAATCAAAGAAATCTATCATAAATGAAACACAATATCTATTCTATAAATCAAACCAAAACCGAACATGAAACCATACGAATGAGCACTAAAATCAATACACTCGTGCCCCAAACTCATCCAGAACATTTCACAACCAACTTCAAACACTCTTGCCTAAAAAATCCACCGAATGAATCAAAATGACAACTGTGGATTCACAGAATACTTTATTACCATCTAGGCAAGGAAACTAGGTGTAAAGAAACAAGAAACTACTCGTATTCACTAAAAAAGAACTGAGAGTCAAATTACACAGGCGTAATGAAAGAAATTATACATCAAACAAGAAACACAATGTGTGATCGATGAAAAAGAACTCAAATCAGGGTAACACTATTAAATAAATAAGATTTACTTGTATTTTAATCAAAATGGTGCACTATAGATTGGTGCATCAAAGTATTTATGAAAGCTTAACTAAATAAATAGGAAATGAAATACTAATACAAAAACATTAGAGAAAAATGGTTCACGCGTGAATAGTTTGTTGCTTTCCGTAACAACCACCAACACTATGGAGTTTTGATCCTCAGGCCTTCTGAACACACTCGTGAAGCAATCTAATCATATCTGATTATAATATTCATTAGAATCACACAAATCAATCATAAATGAAACACAATATCTATTCTTTAAATCAAACCAAAACCAAACATGAAACCATATGAATGAGCACTGACATCAATACACTCGAGCCCTAAACTCATCCAGAGCATTTCACAACCAACTTTAATGCTCTTGGCTCAAAAATCCATCAAATCAATCAAAATGACAACTGTGGATTCACTAAATACTTTATTACCATCTAGGCAAGGAAACCAGGTGTAAAGAAACGAAACTACTCGTATTCACTCAAAAAGAATTGAGAGTAAAATTACACGGTCAGGATGAAAGAAATCAGACGTCAAACAAGAAACGCAATGCGTGATCGATGAAAAAGAACTCAAATCAAGGTAACACGATTAAATAAATAAGATTTACTTGTATTTTAATCTAAATGGTGCCACTATAGATTGGTGCATCAAAGTATTTATGAAATGTTAACTAAATAAATGGGAAATGAACAAGTTATATAAAACCATTAAACAAAAATGGCTCACGCATGGATAGTTTGTTGCTTTTCGTAACAACCTCCTATAGTATGGAGTTTTGATCCTCAGGCCTTCTAAACACACTCATGAACCAGTATAATCATATCTGATTGTAATACTCATTGGAATCACACAAATCAATCATAAATGAAACATAGTATCTATTCTGTAAACCAAACCAAAACCGAACATGAAACCATACGAATGAGCATTGATATCAATACACTCCTGCCCTAAACTCATCCAGAACATTTCACAATCAACAAACACTTTTACCTAAAAAATACACTGATTGAATCAAAATGACAACTGTGGATTCGTAGAATACTTTATTACCATCTAGGCAAGGAAACTAGGTGTAAAGAAACAAGAAACTACTCGTATTCACTCAAAAAGAATTGAAAGTCAAATTACACGAGCAAAATGAAAGATATCAGATGACAAACAAGAAACGTAATGTGTGATCGATGAAAAAGAACTCAAATCAAGGTAACACGATTAAATAAATAAGATTTACTTGTATATTAATCAAATGGTGCCACTATAGATTGGTGCATCAAAGTATTTACAAAAGGTTAACTAAATAAATAGGAAATGAAAAAGTTATACAAAAACATTAGACAAAAATAGTTCACGCATGGATAGTCTGCTGCTTTTCGTAACAACCTCCTATACTATGGAGTTTTGATCCTCACGCCTTCTAAAGCCACTCATGAACCAATCTAATCATATTTAATTATAATACTCACTGAATCACACAAATTAATCATAAATGAAACGTAGCATCTATTCTGTAAATCAAGCCTAAACAAAACATGAAACCATACGAATGAGCACTGAAATCAATACACTCATGCCTCATCCAGAACATTTCACAACCAACATCAAACACTTTTGCCTAAAAAATCTACCGAATGAATCAAAATGACAACTGTGGATTTCCAGAATACTTTATTACCATCTAGGCAAAGAAACCAGGTGAAAAGAAACAAGAAACTACTCGTATTCACTCAAAAAGATTCGAGGGTTAAATTACATGGTCAGAATGAAAGAAATTAGATGTCAAACAAGAAACCCAATGCGTGATCGATGAAAAAGAACTCAAATCAGGGTAACATGATTAAATAAATAATATTTACTTGTATTTTAATCAAAATGGTGCCACTATAGATTGGTGCCTCAAAGTATTTATGAAAGGTTAACTAAATAAATGGGAAATGAACAAGTTATACAAAAACATTATACAAAAATGGTTCACGCAAGGATAGTTTTTTGCTTTTCGTAACAACTCCTATACTATAGAGTTTTAATCCTTAGGCCTTCTGAACACCCTCGTGAACCAATCTAATCTTATCTGATTATAATACTAACTGGAATCACGCAAATCAATCATAAATGAAACATAGTATCTATTCTGTTAATCAAACCAAAACTGAACATGAAACCATACGAATGAGCACTGAAATCAATACACTAATGCCCTAAACTCATCGAGAACATTTCACAACCAACTTCAAACACTTTTGCCTCAAAAATCCACCAAATGAATCAAAATGACAACTATCTAGGCAAAGAAACTAAGTGAAAAGAAACAAGAAACTACTCTTATTCACTCAAAAAGATTCGAGAGTAAAATTACACGGTCAGAATGAAAGAAATCAGATGTCAAACAAGAAACGCAATGCTTGATCGATGAAAAAGAACTCAAATCAAGGTAACACGATTAAATAAATAAGATTTACTTGTATTTAAATCTAAATGGTGCCGCTATAGATTGGTGCATCAAAGTATTAACAAAAGGTTAACTAAATAAATGGGAAATGAACAAGTTATACAAAACCATTAAACAAAAACGGTTCACGCATGGATAGTTTGTTGCTTTTCGTAACAACCATCTATAGTATGGAGTGTTGATCCTCAGGCCTTCTGAACACACTCGTGAACCAATATAATCATACTGATTATAATACTCATTGGAATCACATAAATCAATCATAAATGAAACATAGTATCTATTCTGTAAACCAAACCAAAACCAAACATGAAACCATACAAATGAGATTTGAAATCAATATACTCGTGCCCAAAACTCATCCAGAACATCTCACAACCAAGTACAAACACTCTTGCCTAAAAGATCCATCGACTGAATCAAAATGACAACTGTGAATTCATAGAATACTTTATTACCATCTACGCAAGGAAACCAGGTGTAAACAAACAAGAAACTACTCGTATTCACTCAAAAAGAATTGAAAGTCAAATTACACAAGTAGAATGAAAGAAATCAGACGTCAAACAAGAAACGTAATGTGTGATCGATGAAAAAGAACTCAAATCAAGGTAACACGATTAAATAAATAAGATTTACTTGTATATTAATCAAATGGTGCCACTATTGATAGGTGCATCAAATTATTTTCGAAAGGTTAACTAAATAAATGGGAAATGAATAATTTATAACAAAACTTTAAACAAAAATCGTTCACGCATGGATAGTCTGCTGCTTTTCGTAACAACCTCGTATACTATGGAGTTTTGATCCTCACTCCTTCTAAACACACTCGTGAACTAATCTAATCATATCTCATTATAATACTCATTGGAATCACACAAATCAATCATAAATGAAACACAATATCTATTCTGTAACAAAACTGAATATGAAACCATATGAACGAGCACTGAAATCAATACACTCATGCCCCAAACTCATCTAGAACATTTCACAACCAACTTCAAACACTATTGCCTTAAAAATCCACCGAATAAATCAAAAGGACAACAGTGGATTCACAGAATACTTTATTACCATCTAGGCAAAGAAACCCGATGTTAAGAAACAAGAAACTACTCGTATTCACTCGAAAATAGTCGAGAGTAAAGTTACACAGTGAGAATGAAAGAAATCAGATGTCAAACAAGAAACGCAACGCGTGATCAATGAAAAAGAACTTAAATCAAGGTAACACGATTAAATGAATAAGATTTACTTGTATTTTAATCAAAATGTGCCACTATAGATTGGTACATCAAAGTACTTACAAAAGGTTAACTAAAATAAATGGGAAATGAACTAGTTATACCAAAACATTAAACAAAAATAGTTCATGCATGGATAGTTTGTTTCTTTCCATAATAACCTCTGATACTATGGAGTTTTGATTCACAGGACTTCTGAACACACTCGTGAACCAATCTAATCATATCTGATTATAATACTCATTGGAATCACATAAATCAATCATAAATGAAACACAGTATTTTTAATGTAAATCAAACCAAAACCGAACATGAAACCATACCAATGAGCACCGAAATTAATACACTCGTGCCCCAAACTCATCCAGAACATTTCACAACCAACTTCAAAGACTCTTGTGTATGGCCCCGATCTTGGAAACCCCACAATTAGTCATTCATAGCATTATTTATATTAAAACACAGTTAGATTCATTAAAATAAGAAAACGTTGCAACGCAATAATTTAACAAAAACCATCGCATGCATTAACAATTACTTTTGCCAAGAAATACATCGCTATTACTAGTTACAAAAAGAACATCTAGTTCCATTTCAAAACAACAATAACTTTTAGCATGACATGGATGCCAGTCTTTATTTGCAAGGTAGCTTCAACCTCGTACCATCCCCAGTCAACTAATATGCATATAAAAAGTCAGCGTTGCCGATTGAGTTCTAGTTTGATAATATAGAAAATATACATTTTATAATCTTTACTGGGTGTTCATCCATCATTATACCTAATCATTCGTTAAGAGGTTCTTTATCTTTCTTTCTTTCATTATCTTTCTCTTTCTTTAACTAGGATTGCACAAAGCAAGAGCCTACGTTGTTGGTTGGCAACAGATGCCGAACCCCTGTCGGCAAAAGTTTATCCCGGTAGCTAACCCATTGACGGTTGACCCACACTGCTAGGCACTAAGCCTATTCATGAATACGGGTCCGATTCATCATACATTGGTCAATCATAAGGATTAGACCCCAGATGTGCCTTCTTTGGGCTGAAACAACCACACATCAGTTGAGCAAACGACGACCAGGGTCGTGAACCTCAATTGGAAAAGCTTGCAATGCTTTTCACCTTTTATCAGGGCCCGGGGGTTACATTCATTAAGTTCCACTATCCTTCTTTTATTCCTTTATGGCTACTTAATTATGAATAATAGTTTTAAGATATCCATTACCTTATAATCACTTAACATGAAATAGTAATTATTATCCATAACAACAGCTCATAAGAAAGGAATCAAACATTAGAAACATTAAACAAGCGTAATCTTTCCTTATACATAAGTACTTAACACTTAAATTCTATTCCCAAAATTTCAAAATAATTCTAAGTATCTACAAAGCATGAACAAGTGTACAGCGGATAGGTTAAAATTTCCTAAGTGTCCACAGCGGACAGCCAAAGTCCACAACGGACAGCCAAAGTCTACAGCGCATGACTAAAACATTCCAAGTATCCACAGCGGATGAACAAGTCCAAAGAGGATGAACAAATCCACAGCAGACAATCATAAAATTTCCTAAGTGTCCACAGCGGACATGTAAAGTCCATAGCGGACAACATAAAAAGTTCTAAGTATTCACAACACATACCTAAAATCTCCAAGTGTCCACAACGGACATGCAAAGTCCATAGCGGATGGCTTAAAATCCTTCTAAGTGTCCACAGCGGACAGTCTAATATCCACAGTGGACAGCTCTTAATTATCATAAGTGTCCATAGCGGACATTATAACTATCCTAAGTGTCCACATCGGACACTTTAACCAACACCTGCAATGCATCTTATGTACTTTCTAGTCCCCAAACATCATTCTAGAATATTCTTAGCATAGATCTATCATATTACACTTAAAATATAATAAACATCTACACAACACGATAGAAATCATTTAAAACCAACATTCTTCATAACAGTCGTATATCATGGAAAATTCATAGTTTGGTTCATTAAAACATCAGTTAATATACACATCAGCTCTAAACAAGTAGAAAACACATAAAAGAGGATCTAGAACTCACCTCTAACAGCTTTCGAGTGAAAACTCCTCAAACCCGAGAGCAACCTGGAGTTCTAGCACTAAAACACACAAAAACAAGCAACCAAACACAAAGAAACACTTAAAGATCAGTCTAGAAGTTCAAACCCAATTGAAAACCGAGTAGAAAACACCAGATGAAACTTCTACTTGAAGAACTTCTACTTTCTCTCACAAAAAACCAGATGAAACTTCTTTCTCTCTTTGTAGCCGAGAGTTATGCATGAGAGAGAGAGGTATGGATGGTCATTTCACCATTTTTGAACCCATTATGGGCCAGTTTGGCCCTTGCACGCTTTTAACCCCTTACTTTTGAAATAAAATCCTGTTTGCTCCTTTACTTTTCTTTTCTTTTCTTCTTTCTGAATTTTTCGGGTGTTACATCTTGCCTTAAAAATCCACCGAATGAGTCAAAATGACAACTGTGGATTCACAGAATACTTTATTACCATCTAGGCAAGGAAACCAGGTGTAAAAAATAAGAAACTACTCGTATTTCCTCAAAAAGAATTGAGAATAAAATTACATGGGCGGAATGAAAGAAATCAGACGTCAAACAAGAAACGTAATGCATGATCGATGAAAAAGAACTCAAATCAAGTTAACATGATTAATTGTCACACCCCGGGCCCAAAGGGGGGTGGGACGTCACAAACTGGTAAAATACATGGCAGGGGAAACTAACCATTATAAGAGCACACAAGGAGAGAAATCACATGGCATTACATTAAAATAACATCACCGGGCCATAACAGACTAGCCTAATTCAAAAGTATCAATTCATCACAGAAAAATTCAAATGTTTAACAGACATCAAATTAAATTGTCTAAAATGTTTCAAGGTCAAGTAATGCCATTGGTAGTCATGATGCTAGGCCATCCATAAAAGGTTTCCAACATAATCCAAGCTTCCATCAAGGGTTACCTGAAACATGCTTAAAAAGATTTTGTGTCAACTATAAAGTTGGTGAGTTCACATGCTTAAAGTTTATAAACAAAAGACTCTTTAGAATCCATAAGTTATTCTTAAAAACATAAGTATCATTGTTGTGGAATCAAAATCAACTGTGCACTGAGTCCCGGCTAGCCTCTTCTAAACTTGTGTTATTACCGGTTAACCCATAGGGAGAACTGAGCCTCAAACAATGTATCATACCTGTTGATTGGTAGAACATAGTATCTTATAAAACCTGTAACATGCCACAAATGACCCCGCAGGATCTCAGTGTGGTAACCTTCCTATTATGTCATTGAGTGATGACGAAAGGCACTGTTTGTAGGGGATTCCCCAAATAGATCTACCTATATAGAACAAGCGGTTCACCAAGAATTAATTATTTTGATACAATATAAAAGCAGGTTCTAACAATCACCACAACATATAAGCATCATATTATAGAACTTAAATAATTTCAGTTCAATTACAACATGTTTCATCCCAAAACAGTAGTAAAGAGGGGAACACTAAACTCACCTTAGAATCAAATAAAAGTCCTTCAAGTACCAACAAGTCCATGTCCTAGCACCCTATTATCATGATACAAGTAGTAAGCTATATATTCCTAGACTATTGAAAGTGTAACTAAGTGAACTTGATGGTCATAAGTTCAAGTGGCTTCGTTTCTTAGGAGTTGCGTCAAAAGTTTCCTTTTTAGGAAAGTTAGGTTTTCGATACATGGATGACAAGTTATACGTCTCTTATGAATTTGTTAATATGATAATAAGTATGATAAGGGTTGCTAGTCCTATGGTTACTGAAATTTAGTTATATTTACAAAATTTACGCTTTGGTCCCTCAAGTTTCAAAATTTACAATTTTGACCCAAAACTTGCTTCTTTCCATCTCTTGACCACTATGGCCCTTTTTAGTTCCTATGGATTATTATATTACTTTTAGGCCTGTTAAAAATTAATATTTCCAAAATTTAGCTTGAGGGATTTAGAACACAATTTGAGTTACCGGTTACGGCAAAACCGAAAATCTAAGCTTCAAGTTTTAAATCTTTAAACTTCAGCCCATAACACACAAGTATTACTTATAACGAAGCATTAGTTCATGGGTCATAACATACATGGCACCTTAAGTTGCATCCAAGGGTGAAGTACCATATTTACACTTATGTAACCCCCATAATTTGAGCATAAATGTTATCAAATCTCTTTGTAGCTTTTGAAACATGTTTTAGTGAAGGTTCCTTTATGTTTTTAGAGCAGATCTTATCAATAGGTGGAGAGCTTTACAAAGCAGTGAGGTTTTTGGTGCTTAAACTCATGAGAAATGGGGTTTTCGAGGTGAAATCTGGTGCACCAACCCTTGGTGCATGTAAACTCTATAGAAATATACCTTATGTGAAGTCGTGAGTTCCTCAAAGATAGTGGCTTGGCCGTAGGTTTCTGTTTTTGAACAAGAAAAGTGAGGCTTATGGTAGAAAAGTGGGAACAAACACAAGAAATGGCTTTGTTCGGGTGAGATGAAGTTTACACTTCGGAAATTTGTGGTTTTGGAACAATTTGTAGAGTTTGAGGGTTTTTGATTCACGATCTTGAGCTGGAACACCTTGTTCTTGCAGGAGCCTTGCGTGAGAACTCACTTTAGCTCACCTTCCAGCTTTGTTTGGGTCTTGGTCGAATGTTGATGAAGTTATCTTTGAAATCTTGAAGGAAAGAAGAAGTGAGTGCTGGACTTCTTGGGAGAAATGGTTGCTTTGAGAGTTAGAGAGAGATGGAGAGAAGAGTGGAAGTTTGTATGTATGGGGAGAAGAGAAGGGTTGAGTGTGGGTGTGGTTTTGAAATAGTCAAGGGAGATGAGTGTATGGTGGGTGGGGGCGGCCGAATGAGAGGAGTGTGTTAGTTATATATATATAAATAATATATATATATATATATATATAATATATATATATATATATATATATATATATATATATATGTGTGTGTGTGTGTGTGTGTGTGTGTGTGTGTGTAAGGCCCCGTTCCCGGAGACCTCACAGTTGGTCAATCATGGCATAAAACATTAAACATCACATATTTCATAAAATACTGCAGCGGAATTAAGTTGATAAAAACCATTCATTCTATTAATAATTAACGTTGTTAAGCAATACATCATTGTTTTCTTGAATAACAAAAGACCCTGTTTCGTTGCATTACAAAACAACAATATCATTAAAGATGAATGGATGCCAATCTTGCCCTGCCGAGTAGCTTCCCCCGCGTGCCATCCTCAGCAACAATTACGTGCCAACTTAAAATGCGTAAAAGTCAGCGTTGCTGAGTGAGTTCTAGTTTTAAAACATTTAAAATACCTTGTAGGATTTATATATGAAAATACCCTTTGCAATAAAATACTTCCTTTACTTTCACACGTGAGCATTCATCATACATACATCAAGGTATAGACTTAATTATCTTTCATTAACTTACGTATTCATTCATTCATTATCTTTCACAATAATCTGGATCCTGTCTCATGCAATACCCTACTCATGTCCGAAGACCGACAGTACCGGGGTACGCGACAATGACCCCGTCTCGTTTTGCAACACCCCCGCCTCATGTCCGAAGACCGTCACAGTACCGGGGTGAGCATCATAACATTTTTCGGGTCAATCTCATGGATTAAACCCCTTACGAGTCTGTTGTGACACACAGTCACTCACCTCTATATTGGCGTACAAGTCTGTTGTGACAACACAGTCACTCACCTCAACCTTGGCATACAAGTCTGTTGTGACAACACAGTCACTCACCTCAACCTTTGCTTGCAAGATTTTTCATACTCTTCTTGTGTTCACTTCTTTATTAACATTAATCTTTCACTTTCTTTACGATAATACTTTACGCATACGAATATAAACACACCACGTAAAGTCACATTATACATAGTATAAAGCATTAACAACAGCCCACAACATGCATCACCACAACAGACATGAACCAGCAAAACATCCCAGAACTTACCCGCTACATTCTACTTCCCAAGCTTTAGAAAAATCCTAAGTCCTTAGACAAATGTGGATGAACAATACTAATGCGGATGAACAATACTAATACGGATGAATGCCTTTAGATTATTCCAAGTGTCCAACTAAATGCTGGTAGAACAAATGCGAATGACTGAAACAAATGCACGTGAACACTGTAACAAATGCGCATGAACACTGTAGCAAATGCACATGAATAAAAGAAATGGAAGAACACTTAGGCGCATAAGCATCTACAAATGCGGATGAACAAACAACAAATGCGCATGAACAAAAGAAATGCGGAAGAACACTTGGGCGCATAAGCAACTACAAATGCGGATGAACAAACAACAATGCGCATGAACAAAGTACTTAAATTTGGATGAACTAACCAACCTGCAAATGCACTTGTGCAATTGTTAGTCCCCAATCCTCGATCTTACACATACTTATCATGGATCTAACATGCTTAACATCTAGAGTAGGCATACAACCACGAAAACACCAACAGTCCTAACCAATCATGCTTATCCATCTGTTCGAAGCTTAAACTCAACATCACAAGCATCAACCGCACATAAACCACCATAAAGCACCAACACAAACACCCATATACATACGGCAAAGCATACAACACTGCAAAACCTTTTAAACATGCATTTTCAGCCCCAAAGAAGTTTAAAACACATAAAACCGGGGTCTAGAACTCACCTAGTGCAGCAAACAAGCAAAACTCCTCCAAACTCGTGTGCACAAGAGTTCAAATACCTAAAACAAGCAAAAACAGACAACAAAACACATAAACACATATAAATTGGTTTCATGGTCAAAACCCAACAAACTGAACCATAAAATACAAAGAACACTAACCACAAGCGAGAATCAGCCTCTTCTTCTCCTTGAAATCGAGAGAAATCGAATTCAACTTTTTCTTCTTTTGATTCGGTTGAACACAGGTGCAGCAGGAGTGATATGGGCATCCATGCCCATATAAAGTGAACTTTTGACTTGTGTGTACTTTTACATAAAACACCCCTCATCTTTGGCTTCTTTTTTCTTTCTTCTTGATACTTTTATTTTCTTTTTATTTGACCGAAGTTTCGGGCGTTACAAGTCTACCCCCCTCAAAGAGGTTTCGTCCTCGAAACCTATCACTCTTCGAATAACTGTGGTTAATGCTGTCTTATTTCATCCTCAGTCTCCCACGTAGACTTGGAACCCTTCCAGTGTTTCCACTGCACACGTAAGAGTAGAACCACTTTATTTCTCAATCTCTTCTCCTTCCTATCTATGATGGCCACCGGTTGCTCCATATAATTGAGTCTTTCATCCACTTCGATATCCTCTAGTGGCACAATCATATCTTCATCGGCCAAGCATTTTCTCAGATGAGATACATGGAACGTCGGGTGAATTCCATTTAGCTCATCAGGCAATTCTTGTCGATAGGCCACCTCCCCTACTAGTGCATTGATTTGGAAAGGCCCTATGTATCTCGAACTCAGCTTGCCCCTCTTCCGAAACCGGATGATTCCCTTCCAGGGCGAGACCTTTAACATGACTTTATCACCCATGTTGAACTCGATCGGTCTACGCCTCTTATCAGCATACGACTTCTGTCTATCCTTGGCTGCCTTCAAAAAGGCTTTGATCTTTTCTAGCTTCTTAGTCGTAGCCTCGATTACCTCCATGCTTCCCAATTCTTTCTACCCAATGTCTCCCCAAACACGGGCGTTCTACATCTCCTTCCATATAGCATCTCGTAAGGTGGCATGCCAATGCTGGCATGATAGCTGTTGTTGTATGAGAACTCTGCCAATGGTAGATGATCTTCCCAACTTCCTCAGAAGTCGATCACACATGCTCGGAACATGTCCTTGAGCATTTAAATTGTCCTCTCAGACTGACCATCTGTCTGAGGATGATAGGCTGTGCTGATGTGTAGCCTCGTCCCCATCACATCGTGGATTCTCTTCCAAAACTTCGATGTGAACCGAGTGTCACGGTCTGACACGATAGACACCAGCACACCATGACGAGCCACAATCTCTTTGATGAACAGATCCGCCAACCTCTCGGATGAATACGTCTAGCGAATCGGTAGGAAGTGAGCACTCTTTGTCAAACGATCAACTATCACCCATATGGTATCGTACCCCCTCGCAGTACGGGGTAACTTCGTGATGAAATCCATGGTGATGTGCTCCCACTTCCACTAGGGTATATCCAACGGTTGGATCTTCCCGTATGGCTTTTGATGCTCTGCCTTCACTTGTAAGCAAGTAAGGCACTTACTCACAAACTCCACTACATCGCGCTTCGTACCCGGCCACCAATAGTCTTTCTTCATATCTTGATACATCTTAGTGGTACCGGGATGAATGGAGTATCGAGTATTATGAGCTTCGTCCATAATTGGTCCCCGTAGATCATCGTAGCGGGGAATCCACATCCGCCCGAAGCGGGTTCTAACTCCGTGGGTATTTTCTCCCAACTCCGTGACTAGACCTCTCATCCTTTCAGAGTTAAGGCGATCTTCCTTCAATGCTTCATCTGAAATTCTTTGACCTGTGTCATCATGTCAGAGGTCATCACCAATTGGTAAGCTTTCACCCGGATTGGCTCGGGTCTCTCTTTTCGGCTGAGGGCATCAGCCACTACATTGGCTTTACCCGGATGGTAGTGGATTTCACAATCATAATCCTTAATCAGCTCTTACCGCCTCCTCTGCCTCATGTTGAGATCTTTCTGCTCAAAGAAATACTTTAGGCTCTTGTGGTCCTTGAAGATTGTGCATTTCACCCCGTACAGGTAATGCCGCCAAATCTTTAATGCAAAGACCACAGCTGCGAGCTCCAAATCATGCGTGGATAATTGATCTCGTGGGTTTTCAACTGTCGGACGCGTAGGCTATTACTCTCCCATGTTGCATTAACACACAAGCCAGTCCCGAATAGGAGGCATCTGAATACACCACTAAGTCTTCACTCCCTTTGGGTAATGTCAAAACAGGAGCTTGAGTTAATCTTGCCTTTAACTCCTCAAAATCATCCTCCTGTTCTCATCCCCAAAAACTTCACCTCCTTACGAGTCAATTTAGTCAAAGGTGAGGCTATCTTGGAAAAGTCTTGAATAAACCTTCGGTAGTAGCCTGCCAAACCCAAGAAATTGCGAATCTCGGATGGCGTCTTTGGGGACTTCCATTGCATTACTGCCTCAACCTTCGCCGGGTCCACCATGATCCCTTTAGCATTAACCACGTGACCCAAAAATTGAACTTCACATAACCAAAAGCACACTTAGAGAACTTAGCATATAGCTTCTCCTTCTAAGTGTCTCCAACACTTCACGTATGTGGCCGACATGTTCTTCTTTGCTCTTTGAATAAATCAAGATATCATCAATAAACACAATCACTGATTTATCTAACATCGTCCGACACACTCGATTCATCAAATCCATAAAGGCAGCTGGCGCGTTAGTCAGACCGAAAGACATAACGAGGAACTCGTAGTGTCCATAACGCGTGCGAAAAGCTGTCTTAGGAACCGTGAGAACCAGATCGGAGATCTATTCGTGAGAACCAGCTGGCACTTGGAGTTGGTCAAATAAGTCATCTATTCTTGGTAAGGGATATCGATTCTTCACTGTTAACTTGTTTAGCTCCCGGTAGTCTATGCACATCCTCATGCAACCGTCTTTCTTCTTAAAAAAAAACCGGAGCACCCCAAGGAGAGATACTCGTTCGAATGAAACCCTTGTCCAATAACTACTGCAGTTGAACCATCAACTCCTTCATCTCGGTTGGAGCTAATCGATACGGTGCCTTGGCAACGGGTTGAGCACCGGGTATCAAATCAATCTGAAACTCGATCTCGCGGTCCGATGGCATGCCTGGTAAATCTCCTGGGAACACGTCTGGAAAATCACACACAACTGGTATGTCGGACAATTGTGGTACTGACGCGTCCACATCCTTCACATAAGCCAGGTAGGCACTACATCCGTGTTTCATGCACTTCTCAGCCACCACCATTGAAATCACCTTCGGAACTGTAGTAACTCGATCACCATAAACCGCTACCGAACTTCCATAGGGCGCTGTCAGTCGAATCATCTTTTTGCCACACACGATGTTCGCCTCATAGGCTGCCAACTAACCCATCCCCAGAACTACATCAAATCCGCCTAGGGGCATCACAAATAGTTTAGCAGAGAACCTATGGCCTTCTAACTCTATGCCACAATCCTTAATCATATCAGAAATTCTGGTAGACTTACCAATAGCAGTTTCTACATCAAATGGCTCATCACTTCTTCTACTACTAACAGGCAGCTTAGCACAGAAAGCAGCGGAAATAAAACTCCTACTAGTACCATAATCTAACAATACAGAGGCACAAGTTTGGTTTACTAGAAACATACCCGACATGACATCGGGATCCACCCTAGCCTCCTCCCTGGTCATTGTAAATGCTCTAGCGCTTGTCCTCTGCCCTTCACCAGGAACTCTCTGCCTTTTCTTCTTGCAATCCCTGCTCATGTGTCCCCCTTCCCTATAGATATGACACCTCAACACTCTACAATCCTTAGCAATGTGACCGGGCTTCCCGCATCTGAAGCAAACATTCAGTCCCAACCGGCATTCCCCGCTATGCTCCCTTCCACACTTACCACACCTTTTCACTCTGGAGCTTGATGACCCCACTCTTCGGTCATCCATTTTCATCCTCTTGTTGTTTGGGGTGAAACCACCACACCCAAACCTCTTCCCACTCCAGTTCTTGTCACCACCACCAGTCTTCTTCACCTCAACCACCGACACCTCTCTCTCATCATAAAGCCTCCCAGCCAGATCCACTGCCGACCTAAAAGTGCATGGTCGGGCAACAATCAAGTGCCTGTGAATATCAGCTGACAGTCCCTGCACATACCTCTTAATCATTCTCGACACTGGCATCACCTGATCCGGCACCAGCCTTGCGATTTTGTTAAATTTGGCAGTGTATTGCTGGTGGGTCATGGCTCCCGCCTAAGCTGTAGGAACTCTCTCTCTATCTTGTCTAGTTCCCTGTAAGGACAGAATTCCTCAACAACCAACTTCTTCAAATCTCTCCATCTTATCCTCCTGATGGCCCTGCTGCCCTCGGCCTGGACAATATTGTCCCACCAACACAAAGCCGAGTCAACAAATGAGTGAGTGGCGAATTTCACCTTCTGATCCTCCCTGCACTCACTAATATCGAACACTGCCACCATCTCTGTAACCCAGCGGTGGGCAGTAGCAGCGTTACCATTGCCATCAAAAGTAGGGGGTTTACACCGTTGGAATGCTCCGTAGCTGCATCCCCTCGCGGTTTCCCGCACCTCTACGTCTTCTTCATCACTGTAGGCTCCCCTTTCAGCATATACCTCCTCCTCACCATCATGATCTCCTCATTCTCCCTTCTCCCAGTAGCAACCCTTCTCTCTTCCTCCTTTTCTTTCCTCTCATCCTTCCGTATGGCCCGGATCACCTCAGTCATGACAGATGGTAGGATAGTCTGCATGACTTGGTGAACCTCCTCCACCACTTCCTCTTTCACTAAGGCCCTCAGATTGGCACTCTCATCACCGCCCTTCGGGTGATGAAGCCCAGGCTCACCAGGAGCCGTCTCTACGGTTCTTCCTTGTTCTTTGCGGCCCATGGTCTACCAGCATGACCACCCCATGCTCCACCTCTAGAAGCCTTAGACGATATACCTCCAGGCATCCTCTAACACTATAAGATTCAAACACCAACACGGTCATTCAAGGTAATAGCTCAGTTTATGTCAAGTATAGTAAGTCCCTAATTATAGTGGCCAGTTGTGATTAGCCACTTACTTTACTCTTCATCCCCCAAGCATTTTCTATCCTGACTACATCAGTATTCAAATCTACTAAAAGCACATAAATCAAATAGCACATGCACATAGTACCGGTTAACATTAAGAAAACAAATACTTGATGGCACGTAGCTACTCGGGCTGGCATGCCTCCATTCGTCCCATTCTCAGTTTAAGTTTAGGTTTTGAAAATATTTACCTATTTCTCTTAAACTTTGGCTCTAATACCAACTTGTAAGGCCCCGTTCATGGTGACCTCACAGTTGGTCAATCATGGCATAAAACATTAAACATCCCATATTTCATAAAATATTGCAGCGGAATTAAGTTAATAAAAACCATTCATTCTATTAATAATTAACGTTGTTAAGCAATACATCATTGTTTACTTGAATTACAAAAGACCCTATTTCTTTGCATTACAAAACAACAATATCATTAAAGATGAATGGATGCCAATCTTGCCCTGCCGAGTAGCTTCCCCCGCGTGCCATCCTCAGCAACAATTACCTGCCAACTGAAAATGCATAAAAGTCAGCGTTGCTGAGTGAGTTCTAGTTTTAAAACATTTAAAATACCTTGTAGGATTTATATATGAAAATACACTTTTCAATAAAATACTTCCTTTACTTTCACACGTGAGCATTCATCATACATACATCAAGGTATAGACTTAATTATCTTTCATTAACTCACGTATTCATTCATTCATTATCTTTCACTATAATCTGGATCCTGTCTCATGCAATAACCTACTCATGTCCAAAGACCGACAGTACCGGGGTACGCGACAAGGACCCTGTCTCTTTTTGCAACACCCCGCCTCATGTCTGAAGACCGTCACAGTACCGGGGTGAGCATCATGACATTTTTCGGGTCAATCTCATGGATTAAACCCCTTACGAGTCTGTTGTGACACATAGTCACTACCTCAATATTGGCGTACAAGTCTGTTGTGACAACACAGACACTCAAATCAACCTTGGCATACAAGTCTGTTGTGACAACACAGTCACTCACCTCAACCTTGGCATACAAGTCTGTTGTGACAACACCGTCACTCACCTCAACCTTTGCTTGCAAGACTTTTCATACTTTTCTTATGTTCCACTTATTTATTAACATTAATCTTTCACTTTCTTTATGATAATACTTTACGCATACGAATATAAACACACCACGTAAAGTCACATTATACATAGTATAAAGCATCAACAGCAGCCCACAACATGCATCACCACAACAGACATGAACCAGCAAAACATCCCAGAACTTACATGCTACATTCTACTTCCCAAGCTTCGAAAAAATCCTAAGTCCTTAGACAAATACGGATGAACAATACTAATGCAGATGAACAATACTAATGCGGATGAATGCCTTCAGATTATTCCAAGTGTCCAACTAAATGTTGGTAGAACAAATGCAAATGACTGAAACAAATACGCATGAACACTGTAACAAATGCGCATGAACATTGTAGCAAATGCGCATGAATAAAAGAAATGCAGAAGAACACTTAGGCGCATAAGCATCTACAAATGCGGATAAACAAACAACAAATGCGCATGAACAAAAGAGATGCGGAAGAACACTTAGGCGCATAAGCAACACCAAATGTGGATGAACAAACAACAATGCACAAGAACAAACTACTTAAATGCGGATGAACTAACCAACCTGTAAATGCACTTATGCAATTCTTTAGTCCCTAATCCTCGATCTAACACATACTTATCATGGATCTAACATGCTTAACATCTAGAGCAGGCATACAACCACGAAAACACCAACAGTCCTAACCAATCATGCTTATCCATCTGTTCGAAGCTTAAACTCAACATCACAAGCATCAACTGCACATAAACCACCATAAAGCACTAACACAAACACCCATATACATAGGGTAAAGCATACAACAGCCGCAAAACCTTTTAAACATGCATTTTCAGCCCCAAAGAAGTTTAAAACACATAAAACCGGGGTCTAGAACTCACCTAGTGTAGCAAACAAGCAAAACTCCTCCAAACTTGTGTGCACAAGAGTTCAAACACCTAAAACAAGCAAAAACAAAAAAAAACACATAAACACATATAAATCGGTTTCATGGTCAAAACCCAACAAACCGAACCATAAAATACAAAGAACAGTAACCACAAGCGAGAATCAGCCTCTTCTTCTCCTTGAAACTGAGAGAAATCGAATTCAGCTTCTTCTTCTTTTGATTCGGTTGAACACAGTAGCAGCAGGAGTGATATGGGCAGCCATGCCCATATAAAGTGAACTTTTGACTTTTGTGTATTTTTACACAAAACACCCCTCATCTTTGGCTTATTTTTGCTTTCTTCTTGATACTTTTATTTTCTTTTTATTTGACCGAAGTTTCGGGTGTTACAATATATATATAAATATATATATATATATATATATATATATATAATATATATATATATATTATATATATATATATATATATATATATATATATATTGTGTTTAAAACAAAAGGTGCGAGTGATGTATTTTATAAAACTTTGCAAGTATCATTTATTCTTGTATACACATGGCAGTAAATGTGTGTACACACATATGATCTGTCTTATTTGAAATTCTTGATGTCAGACCCAGGATGGATCACACATGTTAATTCAAGGGGCGGTTGACGGTTGCTCTGGTTGGAAAAAATCACAAGTCCAAGAACAAATACGGATGAGCAACACAACAAATGTGGATGAGGCAACAACAAATGCGGATGAGGCAGTAACAAATGCGGATGAAGACCAAACATCTGCATTGACCAATGCGGGTAAACATTTCAAATGTAGGTTATCATTTTGTACATGCGCTAGTATTTAGATGTACAGTTGTTAGGGTAGATTATTCATTTAGAATTTTCTAACATCACTTAGTAATTTCTAGGCTAGAGCAAATCAAAGTAGAATCTTCTAAGGCAATTAAGCATGTAAACAATTAGTATGGAAAAAGGAGAATAACAATCATAATAATTAAAATGAAATAACGCTAGATTTAATTAAAGTTTAAAGTAGAACCTAGAGTCCAGTTGTTACATTCTCCTACCGTTTGGGAAATTTCGTCTCGAAATTTTAGTTTCCATTAGATTCTGGACGGGTGGGTATAAAGAGATGCGGATACTCCTTTCTCATCTCGTCTTCTCGTTCCCAAGTGAACACGGGTCCTCGCCTAGAGTTCCATCTTACTTTAACCCTGGGTATACGACTTCGCCTAAGTTTCTTGACCATTCGGTCAGTAATCTCTATAGGCTCCTCCACAAATTTCAACTCGTTATTAATTCTGGCCTCCTTCAATGGTAATTCCAAGGCTTTGTTAGCAAAACACTTCTTCAAGTTAGACACATGAAAAGTGTCATGTATGTAGCTCAACTATTATGGTAGCCTTAATTGATATGCTACTGGGCTAACCCTTGTCAAAATTTCAAATGGTCCAATGTATCTTGGGCTTAGCTTGCCTTTCTTGCCAAATCTGAATGCGCTCTTCCATGGTGTGACTTTTCACATCACTCTATCACCCACTTGAAATTCCAGGGGCTTTCGTCTTCTATCTGTGTATTTCTTCTGACGATCCCTGGCTACTCTCAATCGTTCCTTAATTTTAAATATCTTGTCTGTGGTTTCCATTACGATATCAGGTCCTATTACTTGGCTATCCCCAATCTCATTCCAGTTTAATGGTGATCTACACTTTCTACCATATAGGGCTTTATACGGAGCTGCTTTTATACTTGCATGATAACTATTATTGTAAGAGAACTCCACTAGGGGAAGGTGGTTATCCCAACTTCCACCAAGGTGGTATGCAGTGCTTAAGTCAAGTCGGGTCCCCAAAGCCTGTTGGAGAGATCTCCAAATCGTGAAGTGAAGCAACTATCGCGGTTTGAGATAATGGATAGTGCACTCCATGCCTGGTCACTATTTTATTGATATATATTTGTGCTAGCTTCAATAAGTCGTAGTCTTCTCGAATCGGCAGGAAGTGAGCCAACTTGGTAAGTCTATACACAATTACCCAAATAGCATCATGACCACGAAATGTCCTTGTTAATTTCGTGACAAAATCCATGGTGATGTTATCCTATTTCCACTCTAGAATTTCGAGTTGTTGTAAAATTCTTGACATTTTTGGTTTTCAGCCTTTACTATTGCACATGTCGGACACTGTCCCATATAGGTGGCAATGGACCTCTTCAATCCAGGCCACTAGAAAAGTGCCTTTTAGTTCTGGTACATATTGTCACTCCGTGGATGTACCGAGTATCTAGACTTGTGAGCTTCATCTAGAACTATTTCTCTAATTCCGCCATATTTCGGTACCCAAGTTCTTCCTTTATATTTAAATATCCCGTCATTACTCACTTCTAAATGTTTTTCCATTCCCATTAACATCTCCTCAGTTAGTTTGTCCACCTTCAGAGCTTCCCTTTGTGCTTCTTTTAGTCTAGCGGTAAGGCTAGTATACACGCTCATTCTCAAGGCATGGACGCGAAGGGGCTTTTCCCTTTCCTTCTTACTCAAGGCATCTGCCACCACATTTGCCTTGCCGGGATGGTACCGGATCTCACATTCATAATCGCTCAACAATTCTACCCATCTTCTTAGGCACAAATTTAACATTTTCTGATCAAGAATGTGTTGCAAACTTTTGTGATCAGTGTAAATAATGCCTTTGGTACCGTAGAGATAGTGTCTCCATTTTGAGCGCAAACACCACAGCACCTAGTTCTAGATCGTGAGTAGTGTAGTTTCTCTCATGCTCATTTAGCAATCTAGATGCATATGCAATCACCTTGTCTCGCTGCATTAATACATATCCCAGCCCCTGACGCGAGGCGTCACAATAGACTACGAAATCTTCAACGTCTTCCGGTAGAGCAAGGATAGGTGCACTGCACAACTTCTCCTTGAGTAATTCAAATGCTTCGTTCTGTTCCTTTTCCCATATGAAGGTTGTATTCTTTTTGGTTAGAGCGGTTAGTGGAAGCATAATTCGTGAGAAGTCTTTGATAAACCTTCGATAGTATCCAGCCAAACTAAAGAATTGCCTTATCTCGGTATGAATTTCAGGAATTTTCCAGTTTTTAATAGCTTCTATTTTTGATGGATCTACTTGAATCCCTTCTTTATTCACCACATCCCTAGAAATTGGATTTCACGCATCCAAAACTCACATTTAGAGAACTTCGTGTACAATTTCTCTTTCTTGAGCAATTCAAGAATCAGTCTAAGATACTTCTCATGCTCTTCCTTGCTACGGGATAAACACAATCACAAATTTATCCAGATATGGGCGGCATACTCGGTTCATAAGATCCATAAATGCCGCAGGTGCCTTAGTCAGTCCGAAGGGCATGACTAAGTACTCATAGTGTCCATAACTAGTTCTAAAGGCTGTCTTGGAGATGTCCTCTTCCCTTATCTTCAGTTGATGGTATCTCGATCTTAATTCTATCTTGGAAAAATAGCTGGCTCCTTGTAGTTGATCGAATAAGTCATCAATTCTCAGGAGAGGATAACGGTTCTTTATTGTAAGCTTGTTCAAGTCCTGACAATCAATGCACATCTGTAGGGTTCCATCCTTCTTTTTAACAAATAGTACTGGTGCACCCTATGGGGAAACACTTGGTCATATGAATCCTTTGTCCAATAGCTCTTGGATTTGTAGCATTAGTTCCTTCATCTCGGGTGGAGCGAGTCGGTAAGGTGCCTTGGCCACTGGCATGGCACCAGGCACTAGATCTATCTGGAACTCGACCTTTCTAGTTGGAGGGAGTCCCGGTAGATCCTCGGGAAATACTTCTGGTTACTCAGACACCACTTGTATATCGTCGATTTTTTTTTCTTCTCTCCCTTTCATCACGTAAACTATGAAAGCTGAGCATCCCTTGTAGAGACTCTTGGTACCCTTTAGGTGGGATATCATGGGCTATAGCGTGTTGCTTCTGATCAGTTCAAAATGATCGAATCTATGATGATTTTGTGATGCAATGATCAATTCAAACACAAGTAATCAAATACATGCAATTATATCAAAAAATTCATAGATTCATTGATAGTAAATGCACGGATACAATGTGTAGGGTTACAATTCATTCAACTGATTCTAACAGTTTCTTATCTATTGTTTCTAATCTTGTCTAGTCTGGTCTAGTCTGCACATACATAAAATATCCTATATATATACTATCAAGAACTAAGAAACATATATTTACAAATAAGTCCCTATACTATCACAAAAAAACATACAAAGACTAAATGTTAATCTTCTAAGAGTCTAACAATACTCCCCCTAAGATTACATTTGTCTTCTATTTTCAAAATCTTCAGTCTTCAAAATCTTCAGTCTTCATGATCTTGAATCTTCAATCTTCAATCTTCCATCTTCAATTTTCAATTCTTCAATCTTCAATCTCCAAAATAATCTTCTGGCTCTTTTTTAACCTTGAATATCGGCTTCTCTTTGTAAAGCTCGAGTTCCTTCAACGCTTTTGCGATTGCGGACTTGAATTTACCTGCAAGAATACCTTGCTCAGGCTTTGAAGCATTAGTCTTGATCTCCATCTTTTCCATCTTCTCGAGAGTCTCCTTTGATAAACCTACAATATCAATGTTTGCATAGAATTCCAAAGGTTTTGGATAATCTTGAGAATGAACTTCTAGCACTCGTTTACTTGATATCCTAATAAACTCAATTGACTTGATATCCTTTTTAACAACGTTTGCGTACGCCAACGCTTTGCGTAATGTAATTCGGTCCATTGCAGCATCCATAACATTGATGATCATCATAAAGTAATTCTTATCGTTTTCAGCAAATTCTAAAGAAACACGTTCACACTTTTGTATAGAAAAAATGATATGTAACTTAGATGTAGCAATTTAAGCTCAAACACTCCAAAAAGTGATATCATGTCTTTATCCCAATAGTCAAGATTTCAGACAAGTTTTAACTTAAATGTATCAACATTATAAAACCATCTTAAATTGGCTTTGTAGTTTGAGTTCCAACAATCACTTTAAGTCCTGGATTAGTTACTTTCTCAAAGTATCTATCACTGTATGCTTCTAAAACTTTCTCTTGTTCTTCAGCTGTATCAGCATCTTTTCTTGTGCTCTTTAATGAATTGAAATATTCTTTATCTTCTTGATCACAGCGAGTCTTCAAAAATGAACTCATTCTAGATATACCTCGATTCAGTAACTGTACAAAGTTTTCACTGCGACTTGCTTTGGTTGGGTTAATCAAAGGCAGTCTGTTCAATTCTTTCAAGTCTTGAACTGGAAGTTCAATGATGCTCGAGTAAAAGTGACAGACATCACATATAGAATTTACTCGTTTAATAAAAAATGAATCAAAGATCTCGTCATGCTTCCACACCACTATCTTCACTTCTTTAGTTGTATCAGGAACAATCATTGCGTTAAGCAATTCCGAAATCGATTGTCCTTTTTGTAAAACGTTTCGAACCAAATCACCTGCAGTTCGAGCTTTAATCCAAAGTTTTTTTTGTTCAACTAACACCTGATAAGTTTTCTTTTCATTTTCAGGAAACATCTTCATTAATTCCTTTCTTCTTTCATGACCACTCCTTATCAATTCCATATTTTTAATCTCCTAAGGCTTCAAAATCTTTGTTCTTTTAGTAATCTCAAGGTATTGTGGATTATCCATGTCAAGCACTATCATTCTATTTGTCTGCTTTTAGTTTCTTGAAAACTTCTCACTAAATTTCTTAGTGATTCTGCTTGAAGTCTGTTCAGCTTTTTCCTTGGATAATTCCTAGATTGCAACCATAATCTCATCACAATAACATTCATATTTTTTGGATCTGGGTGATGTAATTCTAAAGAAGAAAGTTCTTCAACATTTATACTTTCACTGATCGGGTTCCATTCACCGTGTTCTACAACAATTTCATTCGGATCCACTGGTGCAATGGATTCAGCAGTTATGAACTTTGCATATTCTTCATTGATTTGGGATACAGTCAACCCATCCAGAAAAACTCAGTTATATTTCATGTTAACCAAGTAGTTATACTTGTCCTCAACATCAATAGGAATATCATCTGTTATAGGCTCAACAGGAGAATAATTGACTTCTACTATATCTTCATCTTCTAACACTTCATTATACCATGCATCTTCAAATTCTGAGTCTAAATCATCAAGAGCTTCAATCTTCTCTTGTGCTTCAAACACTTGACATTCTTGCATTTCAATTTCAGATGCAATCTTTTGTGCTTTCAATGAAGATTCAGCATGAGCTGATACATCAACTTCATCAATCTTTCTCTTCCCTTTATTTACTTCAGCTATCTTTTCAACATCAATAGGAGTGACTTCAAATACAATCATAACATCAGAAGATGGAGATTTCAAGCTTTTCTTAATCTTTTCAAATTCATCTTCCAATGCCTCGTGACTTTCTTTTAACTCTTTGAACCTTTCTTCCATTCGATCATAATCTTTCATCATTACTTCAAAATTCTATACATTCTCTTCTTTTTCTCTTTCCAAGTCAGCAATCATAACATCTTTCTTTAACAGTTCTTCTTTTATCTTCTTATTTTCTTCTTTTAGATTCTCAATGATCTTATCCTTGTTTGAGTTTTCTTCATTCAGGACTCTATCAAAATTTGATCATCTTTCTTTTGTTCCTTATCTACATGCACAACAGGTTCAATAACCTCTGTGTTTTGAACATCAAAATCTAAATGCTGATTAATGTTATCATTAGAATCATCAACATTTTGAATCTCTTCTTGTTGTTCATCTACATGATCAACTTCTTCCATAACTTCTTCAATTACTTCGTTAATGATTTCATTAATTTCATTTCCACCATCATTGCCATCATCATCATCAGATGTGGAACTAGAACTATCATCATCAACATTCTCATCATTATCATCATCTTCATCTTCATCTTCATCAAATAACTCTTGAGGATCTACTTCAATCAGGTCGTTTGGATCAACCGCTTCATCCTCAAGAAAATGAAAATGATCTTCATTTATGTTTACCTCATCTTGAGCCACAACCCTCATGTAGTCAAACATTGGTACATTAGGAGCACCAGTATTCATTGCTAGTCGTTTGTATGAAGTTTTTGTCATATGCTCAAGAATCAATCTTTCACTACCAACTCCATAAACATGATAATTAGGATTGGCTTCATTTATGATCACCTTCAGGAATTTGGGATACATCAGATACTTATTTTTGATTCTTTTCTTCAAGTTAAAGACAAATTTAATCATAATCCAACGAGCAATGTTGAATCTTCTGTTTGTTGCAATGGCAACAATTGGAGATGCTCTATCAACAGGAAAAGAGTTCCAACCCACACTTCGTTTGGACATACCGTGTTGGAATATATAACATAATAATTTCCAGTGATTATACACTCTTTCTCGGAAAAATTGTTTCCTTGGAAAGTTATCGGGATGACCCATGACAATAAAAGTTTCTCTGCACTCATCAAAAGTTAATTCAGCCAAATCTTGTGGGTCATTTATTCCCAGCCTTAGAGCTTCTCGAATGGCTTATTCAGATACTTCTACCATCCTTTCATTAGTAATAAAACCTCAAACAACTTTTATACCTTCCTCATCTATCTCCATATTAGCAGTGTTCTAAAACTTCTTAATCAGTCTAGCATAGATGACTGGTTGGTAACACATAGCATACACATACTTCGTCCTTAATAGAAATCTAATCATTTCTTCATAACCAATGGCATCTCGAACATCTTTGTTAAGAAAAGCAGCTACATTATGCTTTGGTTCAAACTTAAGCTCATCCATCTGTATGCATAAAATAAAGAAATTTAGTCATATTTATATTTGCAAAACTTAAAACAAATTGTGATTTATCAATTTTGAATCAAAACACTTAAAAATTTTCTAAGTGTTTATATATATCTCATTACATGAACAAGAGTATATTGGTTTCAAGTTTGATTTACACAATTCGTAATAATCAAGTAATGCATTAAGTGTCTTGAACTTTGATTAGATTTCAATTGAATTAGCATTTTTACACATTCAAACATAACTTTCACAAAAAAAAAATCTAAGTGTTCAAGATACTCTGTCAAGAGTAGATTTCATTCAAGTTAATGTTTGAATGATTTAAACACACCAAATCATTGAAATTTTTCTCAAAATCACATTAATGAATGAAATTTTGTGATTATTTGACATTTTATTAACAATTTCATGAATTTGACTGTTCATATTCAAAACCCGACTAAGGATCATGAACATCAAGAACAATATTTTTGAAATAATGATTTAATCACACCAATATGTTCGAAAACATGTGTATATCATCATTCAATGTCCAATTTCAGTTGATTGTTCATATTATATTCATAAATTTTAGTTTTTCATTCGACTAGGGTTCATACGCCTACACAGATCTAAAACGCCCGGTTAAATTCGAAATGTAAACTTGAAATCTGATGAATATGTTCTCGAAGTGAAGTTTAGATTATGTGTATCTACCTTTGAATCACAAGTATTTACACCGAACAATCAAAAATGATGAAGTGAATGATGTGAGTGTATGAGTGTCGAGAGTGTTTTCAGGGGATTTTGAGTGAATGAATGCATAAACCACAAGTGTTGTACATATATATATATGTGTGAAAATTTAGGCGCATAAGCACTGTTTATGCGCATGAGGTTGGGCGCATTAGCACTATTCAGTCGCATGAGACTAAATTTCACCAAGTTTTTCAGTCGCATGAGCACTGTTTGAGCGCATAAGGTTCAGGCGCATAAGCACTGTTTAGGCACTTTGGCACTGTTCAGGAACATGAGACTAGATGAAACGCCCAACACTTGGTAAATTTTCACTTCAAACGTCTGACCCCTTGGAAGTCAGGTACTGTTTAGGCGCATGAGCATAGATAATACGCCCAATACCTAACCAATTTTCCAGACACATGACAACTGTTTAGGCGCATTAGCTTGTTTGAAATGCCCAACACTTGTGCAAATTTCTAAAAAATCACCATACTCCTTAATTGGACTTAAGAGAACTGTTCAGGCGCATGAGGAAACTTCCATAAGTCTTGGCACTTGTAATTTTTCTCATCATCATCTGAACACTATTTAAACACATTAGCACTGTTCACACTCAGTTTTCAACACTTAGTCAAAATTGTTTGACTATGACTCAAAATTTTCAATAATTTCCTTCAATTTTAACATTTTTGACATTCAAAATTTTTAATTTTTGTTTTTGACCATTATTTTTATTTCAAATTTTCAAAAAATTAATTTCCTATCATTTTAGTCTCTATTTAATTTTTACAAATACAAATGATCTCATTTTGTTTACAAGAAGCTTTTCCACTGAATTTTTTTCTTTTTCAAGTTTATTTTTACATCATATCAGACACACATATGCTTGAAATTGTAGTTTCATTCTTTCATCCAAAACCCTTTATTTTTTATTTTTCACTTTTTGTAATTCAATTATTTTCTCTTTTTCATTTTTACTCCCCCAAAACTTTTAAGTTTTACAAACTTAGAAGTTTCTTTGATTTTGCAAGAAGATAAAACTAATCATTATCAACATGCCTGCACTCAGAAAATCATGCAGAAAATCAAAATGAAAGCAGAATAAAAATCTACTATATACAATTGAATCACATGCCTGCAGTGAGATCATATCAGTTAAGATCACCACATTAAAATAAAATAAAATGATGGATAGTCATAGACAGTGATTAAATCCTGATCAAGTGTGTTCCAGGTCAGCATTTCTACAGCAAAGGAGACACGATATCTAAGGACAGAAATGAGTGCTTTTGGCAAGATACTCAGCACACTTACTTTTTCAATTCTTGGATTGATTAAGGTACGATTAGATATGACATTATGTAAGTCACACTTAGACTTAGAGAGTTCAACCCTCATCAAGATATTCAAGAAATCACTTTTCTCAACTTGTTAACCTGACATATACTTGTAACCAGATCTCATGTTTAGATTGTGCAAATTGGCATCTTTTGCATCAAGTGAGAATATCCAGGTCTATAATGACTTACAACAAAGGATATCTCGTCACTTCAGGTCTATGATGACTCACAACAAAGAAGTTATTAGATGCTTTAAATTAATTAGAGCTCAATAGTTATTCATATTGCACTAGGTGTGAGATTATAACTTAACAAGCAATCAATTTGAGAAGTCAACACTACTCATTGGTACTAAAATGGATAAACATGAATGCATGATTGATTTAGTTTGATCACATGAATTTACTTTTCTGTATAATTGCATGAGTTTACCTGCACTTTATATTTGATCACGTCAGACTTTAGTAGCAAGTGAAGTATGAAACTGATCAAAACTAATGTATCTATCATTTCTCACAAATTGCAAAGACAGATTCAGTCCTAAAGAATTAACTAACAAGAAAAACTCTATTTTTTGTGTTTTTGTTTTATTTTTTCTCTTTTGATTTTGCAATTTTTTATTTTTGTATTTGCTTTTTCATTTTCTATTGAACATACACACACAATATATACAATCAGGCAGTTAACTTGGACAGTTTCTCTATATTCAAGATTAAGCTAAGGGAGGGTTCTTATCATTTTTAATGAATCAAACAACTGAATTAAACTCAAAACCAGTTTTTAAACATGATTAATAAGTCCAATTGACTCGACCAAATATTCAAATCGACCTGGTAAAAACGCTTTTGTAAATAGGTTAGGCAACTGTTTTTTAGTTGCAATTTGAATCAAAATAATTAAACCTTTTTCAGAGTTATCTCTGAGAAAATGATATCGAATTTCGATATGTTTTGTTTTTGAGTGCAAGACAAGATTAGTGTAATAAACATAGCAGCAGTGTTATCAATGTAAATAGGAGTTTTAAGAAAATTGAACCCGTAATCCAGCAGTTGGTTTTGTAACCAAAGAATTTGAGAACATAATGCGGATGCAGCAATATACTCTGCTTCTGCGGTTGAAACAGAGACATTTGTTTGTTTCTGTAACACCCAAAAATTTTGTCAAAATAAAAGAAAATGAAAGTGTCTTTCATAAGGGAAAAAGGAACAAAAATGGAAGGGGGCTAAGTGTAAAAGAGTACAACATTTAATATTTTAATATATATTGAAGGTATGGCAGCCTGCTTCACATACCATATTCTGCTTTCGACAAACAAAGAAGAAAGAAAAGAAGCAGTAACTTTTCTCTTGGTTTGTGAAGAAGAAGAAGCTGATTATTTTTGAAGATGAGCACTTCTTTGCATAATTGGCTTGGTTTTGTTGGGGTTTTCAACCATGAAACCAATTTTTATGTGCTTTTTGTGTCCGGTTGCTTATTTTGGCTTGTTTTAGGTGTTTAACTCTTGTGCACTCAAGTTTGGAGGAGTTTTACTTGTTGGTTGCATAGGTGAGTTCTAGACCCTGGTTTTATGTGTTTTTAAACTTTTTGGGGCTGAAAATGCATGATTTAAAATGTTTTACAACTGTTTAATTTGTACCCGTACGTATATGTGCATGTATGATTATGTTTTATGGATGTATATGTGTTGGGGATGTTTAGAATGCTAGTTATAAGCTTAGAACATGTTAGAATGTAGGTTGGGTTTGAATTTGATTCTGAAAAATGAACAACAGTTGGTCATGCGCCCAAATAGGGCTCATGCGCCTCGAATTTTGCCTTAGAAAAACTTAAGTGAGGTTCATGCGCCTCAATAGTTCCCATGCGCCTAGGAGTTTGTTGAAAATACTAAGTGTTAACCCATGCACCCAACCATTTTGCTCAGGCGCCTAAGTGTTAGTCATGCGCCTGAACAGTACCTCATGCGCCCAAGTTAGTGACCAGAAACCTAAGTGTTCGTTCATATGCCCACATAGTGTTAATGAGCCCAAGCAGGATTCATGCGGCTGCATAGTGCTCATGCGCCTAGAATACTTATAAAATTTTCTGAAATTTTGGGAAATTAGAATTTTAGGGTTTGACCATGGTTTGACTTGGTGTTTTTATTTGTTTATTTTATGCATGTTTTTGGGCTGTTCTTATGTTCCTTATTATGTATTATTATGTGGGTTTACGTGGTGTGATTATGCTCATAAAGTATTACCATTAACCAAGTGAAAGATTAAAATTAATGAAAAGTGGAACATAATGAAAGAATGAAAGTCTTGTAAGCAAATTGAATGGAGGTGCACGACCATGTTGTCATTAGCTCAACTGTGTATAGTTTAGCTAACCCGAAGGATGTACACAGGGTCAATCCTTGAGATTGACATGACCCTTGCTGCTTGCCCCAGGTGACTGGGTCAGCTTAGTGCATAATGTTCGGGGTCTATTTATAGACTTCAGGCCCAACACCAGCTTAGTGCACAATGTTCGGAGTATTGCACATTGGTCCGAAAGGAAAGTGAAAGATAATAATGAAAGGAAGAATGGGAAAGATAATGATGATAATTATGAATATTATCTGAATTAACGTATGATGTGTGCTCGCATACGAAAGTATGTATTTATTCAAAAAGGGATATTTTCGTATACAAATCATACGAGGTACTTTATACTTTTATAACTAGAACTCACTTAGCAACGTTGACTTTTATGCATTTTCAGTTGGCAGGTAAATATTACTGAGGATGGCACTCGGGGACAGCTACTCGTCGGGGCAAGACTGGCATCCGTTCATGCTTAATGATTTTGTTGTATTGTAATGCAACTAATTGATTATTTTGTAACTCTAAATTACAAGAATGTATTATTTTGCAACATTAATTATATGCATTAATGGTTTTTGTTAACTTAATTCTGCTGCAATGTTTTATGAAATGTGTATTGATTAATATAATAATGCTATGATTATCCAACTGTGAGGTCTCCGGGAACAGGGCCTTACAGTTTCTTACATTGCCATGAGACTAATCTGTGACCTAAAAACTGACAACCACCCGTCGTAGATTTACGATCTTGGCAACATCCCCCATAATCACTATCTGTATATCCATGTAACTCGAAGTTTCCTTCATAAGGATACCATAACCCTAAAGCCGGTTTTCCTTTGAGATACCAGAATATTCGTTTAACAGCGATTAGATGAGATTCCTTCGGGTAGGATTGATACCTGGCATAGACACAAACAACATACATTATATTAGGTCTAGATGTAGTAAGATACATCAAAGAACCGATCATAGATCTGTATAGAGTTTGGTCAACTGATTTTCCTTTAGAATCAGGTTCAATCTTGGAATTTACGTCAGCTGGAGTTCTGATAGATTGACAATCTTGCAGTTAAATTTCTTCAAGAGTTTTTCAACGAATTTCTCTTGATTGATAAAAATTCCATCTACAGATTGCTTCACTTGAAGACCAAGGAAAAAATTTATTTCTCCCATAGAACTCATTTGAAAACAAGACTTCATGATTTCTGCAAATTCATTGCACAACTTTGGACTTGAAGAATGTAAGGCCCCGTTCCCGGATACCTCACAGTTGGACAATCATAGCATTATTATATTAAACAATACGTATTTTATAAAATATTACAGCGGAATTTAATTAACAAAAGGCATTCATGCATATAATTAATGTTGCAAAATAATACATCAGAGTAATTTAGAGTTACAAAATAATCAATTAGTTGCATTATAATACAACAAAATCATTAAGCATGAATGGACGCCAGTCTTCCCCAGACGAGTAGTCTCCCCGAGTGCCATTCTCAGCAAAATTACCTGCAAACTGAAAATGCATAAAAGTCAGCATTGCTGAGTGAGCTCTAGTTTTAGAAACATTAAAATACCTTGTAAGATTTATATATAAAAATAGCCATTAAAATAATGTACATTTCTTTCATATGCGATCAAACATCATACGTATAGTTAGACAACATTCATTATCTTCTTTTACCATTCCCATCATCAATCCTTTCGAACTTTCATTTTTATCTTTCACTATATTCAAGACCAATGTGCTATGCCCCCAAATAATGCACATGAAACTGGTACTGGGCCGAGGTCTATAAATAGACCGCTACCTGGGTGCATTACGCTGACTCCAGTACCGGGGCAGCAACAAAGGTCCCTTCAATCTCAATGATTGACCCCATGTGCATCCCTCGGGTTAGCTAAACAAGACACAGTTGAGCTAACAACCTAATGGTTGTGAACCTCCAGTGAATTTGCTTGCAAGACTTTCTTTTGTTCTTTATGTTCCACTTTCATTATCATTAATCTTTCCACTTTCTTTAATAATAATACTTACGTATACGGATAAAATAACATCACGTAAAGTCATATAATAATATAATAATAAGGAGCACAAGAACAACCCAAAATATGAATAAAATAATCAATTAGCAGCATCAATTCAAACCAGGGTCAAACCCTAAAATTCTAATTTTTCCAAAATTCCCAAAAATTTCTAAGTGTTTAGGCGCATGGACACTATGCAGGCGCATGAGCCCTGCTTAGGCGCAGTAATACTATACGGGCGCATGAATCTTACACTTAGGCATTTCGGCTTACACTTCTAGCGCATGAACTGTTCAAGCGCATGAACTGTTCAGGCGCATGTCCAACACTTATGTGCCTGAACAAAAGGGCTAGGCGTATGAGTCTATACTTAGTATTTTCTAAGGCAAATTCCAGGCCATGGGCCCTGTTTGGGTGCATGGCCTGTACTTAGGCATTTCTAAGTCAAAATCTCAGGCGCATGGGCCCTGTTTGGGTGCATGACCACCTGTTGTGCATTTTTCAGAATCAAAACTATCCCAGACCTGCTTTTGCACTGTTCTAAGCATAAACTCAACATTCTAAGCAGCCACAACACATAAACAAGCATAGAACATAAGCATATACATACATAAACATACGGGTAGCATAAAACAGTTGTAAAATCCTTTCAACATGCATTTTTAGCCCCAAACTTGTTTAAAACACATATAAAACGAGGTCTAGAACTCACCTATTGTAGCAAACAAGCAAAACTCCTCCAAACTTGCTTGCACAAGAGTTCAAGCACCTAAAACAAGGAAAAACAAAACACCCAAACACAAAGAGCACTTAAATATCAATTTTAAGGATGAAAACCCCATAAAAACCGAACCAATTAACACAAAAACACTTACCTATGATGATTTTCAGCCGTTTCTTCTACTTCAAACTTAGAGAACAAAGTTTCAGTCTTCTTTTCTTCTTCTAGGTCGAACAACAGCAGGTAATGGTTAAGCATGGGCGGCCATACCTTCTTTATATTAAAATATTGACTTTTGTGTACTTTTACACAAAAGCCCCCTCCACTTTTGCTCTTTTCTGTTTTCTTTAAGATACTTTTCTTTTCTTTGATGTGACATGGAAATTTTAGGTGTTACATAGAACCAAATATGATATCATTAACATACACTTGAACACATAAGAGATCATCGGCATCCTTCTTAATAAACAAAGTAGGATCAATTTTCCCTCACATGTATCCATGTTGGATCAAATATTGTGATAAAGTTTCATACAAGATTCTAGGAGCTTGATATAGACCATACAAAGCTTTGCTAATCTTGTACACACGATTAGGATATTCTGAATCTTCGAAACCTGGAGGTTGCTTGACATACATATCATCGATGATTGGTCCATATAAGAAAGCACCTTTGATGTCCATTTGATACACCTTGAATTTCATGAATAATGCATAAGCCAGGAAGACACGAATTGATTCAAGTCTTGCAACTGGAGCAAATACTTCATCATAATCTATTCTTTCTTCTTGGGTCTAACCTTGTGCAACGAGTTTCGCTTTGTTATGAACAACAATTCCCCAATCGTCTGTTTTGTTTCTAAACAACCATTTTGTGCCTATGGCATTTTCTCCTTCAGGTAAATCCATAAGCTTCCACACTTCTTGTTTACGAAATTGCAATAACTCTTCTTGCATTACTTCAATCCAACTATTGTTCTTTAATGCTTCAGTGATGTTTTTAGGAACAATTTGAGATAAAAACACGAGTATAAGCAGAGATTTGCTTGTTCTGAATGACTTCTCGTTGTTCTCTCATTCAATGGACCGATAATTTGAGATGTAGGATGGTTCTAGTGAACATGAGATGTTGGAATCTCATTCACTTGAACATGAATCTAGATTAGATTGGTTCAAGTCGGAAAGCTGATGCAATAGGTTCGAAGAATGTGGATTGAAATTAGGAACTTGAGTCGGTGAGTTGATAAGTAATCAAGATTATCTGTAACAACTACATCATCAGAGATCGATGACGTTCCGGACTCAGGTTGTATAATTTTAGGACCATCATTAGGAATAGGTTGTGAAACATTGGTATTTTTAGACAAGGAATGTTCTTGAGCTTGTTGAGATTGATCATAAGTTTCAGACAGAAATATAGGATCTTTAACAAAAGAAAAAAATGGATAATCTGGGCTTGAGTCATCCATATCATCAGAATCAAAATCATCGTTGAATGATCCGAGATCTCCTTCTTGTTTTTCTTCTGACCTGTAGATTCAAATAAGTTAGAGTTGAAAGAGTTTGACAAAGAATCTAAATCAAATAACCAAGCTGGACCATTTCCAACGGATGGAAATGAGTTTTCAAGAAATTTAACGTTGAAAGTTTCAAGGATAACATTTGTCCTAGAGTTATAAACTCTAACGGCTTTTGAAACCGATGAATATCCAATAAAAAATCCTTTATCAGATTTTGCGTCAAATTTTCCTAGCTGATCACTTGAATTTAAAATCAAAACTGGACAACCAAAAGATTTAAGAAAATCTATATTAGGTTTCCTGCCAAACATCAACTCATAAGGAGTTTTCTGTTTATCTATCACAATCAATGAATGATTCTACACAAAACACGCTATGGATATGGCTTCATCCCAGAAAGTGATTGGAATTTTGGCATCTCCTAACATAGACCGTGCTGCTTCAATCAAAGTTTTGTTTTTTCCTTTCAGCAACTTCATTTTGTTGTGGAGTTCTAGGAGCACTGAACTGACGAGCAATACCTTTTTCTGCACAAAATCTATCAATATTAGCATTTTTAAATTCCATTCCATTATCACTTCTAATTATTTTCACCTTTTTTTCTAATTGATTTTCTACTTTAATGATGAATTCTTTTAATAATTCAGCCGTTTCAGATTTAGTATGCAAAAAGAAAACCCAAAAAAATCTTGTAAAGTCATCAATGATAACTAAACAGTAAGATTTCTTTCTAATTCTCTGAACATTTGTTGGTCCGAATAGGTCCATGTGCAACATCTGGAGAGGTTTGGAATTTGAGTTTATCAGCTTGGACTTATAAGACGCTTTGTGTTGCTTTCCTTTTAAACATGCTGAGCAGAGATCAATTATGGCAAACTTCTTTGTTGGAAGACCTACAACATGATTTCCTAATACAAGCTTGTCCATGTTCTTGAAGTTGCAATGCCCGAGACGTCTATGCCATAACTGACTTTCATCATTTGATGCTTGAGCAATTAGGCATGTTGTTACTGTAGAAGGATCAACTTGAGACATATCTAATTTGTATACATCTCGATCTCGAATAGCTTTAACACCTACCCATTCTTTGCTAATCTGAAAACCTAGCTTCAAAATATAACATAAAGAATCATAAAAAAGAACAGAATAAGATTTGTCACAAATTTGGGAAACACTTAAAAGATTAAAGTTCAACTTTGAGCAATAGTTGACTTTATCAAAGCTAATAATCCCATTGGACACCGTTCTTTTGCCTATAATCTTACCACCTGCATCACCTTCAAATGCAACATGTGTACCAACTTTTAACTTAAATTCTTGAAGGGAGGCATGGTTGCCTGTCATATGCCGACTACACGCACTATCAACATAACATGTGTTAATAGGTCTTCTCGGGCGTACCTGCATATCAAAAATAAATAAGTTGAGTTATCAACCCAAGCCGAGATGGTCTTGGGCTTGCCAAATTCATCAACAGTGGTAAACTGTTTAAAGTGAAGATTTTTCAAATCAGGCTTATTGTTAACAAATTTACCAATTTCGTTTCTTACAACTTTTTGATTATCTTTGATTTGTTTTGTCCTTAAAACGTTGTAACGTTTTTCAAGATCATCATCAAGATATTTCAAATTATCAGACAAAAAACTTTGTTTACCAAACTTCCCACCATTCATTCTCACAGATCGTGGAATGAATTTTCCTTGATTATACTGCTTTGGTTTTACAGCATAAGAATCATCATAAACAGAATCATTTCTTCGAAAAGATCTCAAGCCTAAGGATGGTTGTTTTGTCAATTTTTTAAAACCAAAACTTTGATTTCTTTAAAATTGTGGATTGATATATCCATTCATTAACTGTGGATTAACATATCCATTCCTCGGCGAGTTCCTTCTGAAGTAGCAATTCTCAGTTTTGTGAGTTCATTCATCATAATTGGTATAGTATTTTTTGAAATAACAATCAGCTGTTGAATAATTTTTCATATCACAATGTGACAGTACCTATCAAAGAAACATTCTTCAGTTTTATGATTGTACATATCACATATATCACAGTACTTTTGTGAAATTTAAACATTTGTTGATTAACTTTTGATATGGAGGCCACATTTGATCCTTGTTTTTGATTTAGGAGTTGAAAAGTTAATCTGTTGTTTTTGATATAAAGTTTGTTCTTTTGAAATTTGGGTATTGCCTTTTGCTCATTAACAACATTTCTTGACTCTTTAGATACAAATCTTTTATTAACAGCGAAAGACTTAGGAACTGAACCTGTTTTCAGATCAGAGTTAGATTTGTTCTTCGAGTTAGATTTGATTTCTGGAATTTTGTTCATGTCAAAAGTACCCGCAAATACAAACTTTATTTGTTAAACTGATTAGTTTGATTTGTTCTTTGAGTTTGATTGTTTAGAGAAGAGTTAGATTTAGCATTTTTCCTTCTCCTTCTTTGATTTCTTGATCTTGATGATTTTTGTTTACTTTGGGATTGAACATCTTCAGTTGACGACTCTTTTGCATTTTCTTTATCTTTTTGTTCTTTTTGCCATTTAATGAAATCAGGATTGTTTAAGCCGTAATAAAATGAATCTTCAGATGTTACTTCATCTAGTTTTGTTTTCTCTTTATTCTTTGAGTTTTGTTTGTCATTCTTTACTATCACTTCTTCAATAACAGACTCTTTTAGAACAAAAAATTTCTTATTCTTTGGTCGTGGTTTATAAGATTTTACTTTTATAGGATGACCAGTTTTAATCTTCTCTGAATGTTGTTCCTCAAATATCTCAATATTCGTTTTCTCTTCATCACTCTCAGAATTCTTTTTCTTATTTTGGAATGCTCTTAGATTAGCTTTGTTTTCAAGTGAGTGATCATGCATGTTGAAGTTTTCTGGTAATGTGTTTATGATGGATTCAGGCATTGGTTCATGTGTAAAACCTAAACCTACTTTTTGTTTGTCTTTTCTCTCACTTACCAGTTGTTCTACAATTGTTTTTGAACTTTTAACTTTTGCAAGATCAACCTGTGTTGTAGCATGTGCTATTTTCTCTTCTTCTAAATTCTTTGTCATTTCTTCAAGTTGTTTTGTAACAATTTCCAGTTCTTTCAAAGCTTTATTCCATGATGTTTGTAGAGAGAGGATCTTTTCATCAGATATTTTGTGATCGCTTTTAAGTTAGTTATGCATTACTTTCTCTTGTTTGAGCTTGTCACATATTTTATATGAATAAGTTCTGTAGTACTCTACTTGTTCAAAGCAAGCTTTAGTGCACATTTTTTCTCTTACTTCAACTGGAATTTCAGGATATTTTGAGAAAGAAGTCTCAGAGTCAGAAGATGAATTTTCAACCTTTGGTTGATCTGACTATGCCATTAGTGCAACTTCTTCTGAATCCTCTTTAGGATCAGATTTATCACTCCACTCATAATCTTCTTCTTCATTTTCTAAGTTATCTTCAGCCTTAGGATCATTGTCTTCTGACCAATCTTCAGTTTGAATTTCTACAACAAGACATAAACTAGAGGTTAGATCAGCTGTAAATTGTTTAGCATAAGCACTCCTGTCATATCCATCTTTAATGCTAACAACTAGAGCTTTCTTTGGCTCTTCAAATGCTTTTGATTCATCCTTAAGTTCTGGCATAGAAAGACTCTGATAAGGCTTTTAAAATGTCTTCTGAGACTGCTGATGATATCTTTGACTGCTATAATCTACTTGACTGTTTCCTCCTTGGTTTCTGGGAGCTTTACATTCCCTTGAGAAATAACCATAGCTGTTACAGTTGAAACACATTGACTTTGATTTGTCGAAGCCAATGGTTTTGTTAGCACTTTGCTTGTAGTTCCTGTTAACATAAGCGTGTTTTTGGCTTCTATAAGCAAGCATCACCATCTACTAGTTTAAGTCCATCTCTTTTACATGGTCTGGATCCATCTTAAACAAATCCTGCAAAACAAGATCTAATTGTGTTAAATGACTACCTTGATAAGCTTGAAAACTTGCCATAAAAGCAGTAAAAATAGAATTAGACTTATCATCCTGTAAGACGATGTTAATAACATCTTTAACTTTGCTAGTTTTAGCAGAGTTAGAAGATGGAGTCTCAGTTTGAGGTTTAGGAGTTTGAGTTTTAGGAGGAGACTGAGATTGAGGTTGATTTGCATAAACAGGAACACTTGTGTAAGAAGAATCTATAATGAAACCAGCTCCAATGAACAAATCACCCTCTTCATCTGGAGATTTATCATCTTTGGCCAGAAAAGCATTCTCCACTGTGTTAGCTGGAGAAGCAACATACTTGTACTGAGACATTGAAGCAGCTCTATCATTGTTTCTTGAGCTCTCATCAATCTCACTGATTCAATCTTGGCAATCAAAAGATCTAAATCCATAGGAAACTTTTCAGTATGCTTTAACAGTGTAATCGTCTGTTTCCATGAAGATGGAAGAGCATTAAGAAGTCTGTAGTTTAGATCTTTTAGATCATTTTTGATACCAGCAGTTGACATCTCAGTAGTTAGTTGCACAAATCTGTTTATCATTTGATTTATTGATTCACTAGAGAGATGCTCAAACAACTCTAACTGCCTCTTAAGTTTCTGCTTTTTGAGATCTTGAATCTTTTTACCTCCTTCACATATGATTTTCAAAGCTTTGTACATAGTGTACCCAGTTTGATAACCATCAAGTCTAGTCAAGACTTCCAATGGTAATCCTTTACACATCAATGAATAAGCTTTGATATCATTCTTCACTATCCTTAAGTCATCACCTTGCAGATCATCTTCAGGATAAGGTTCTTGAGAGTCTTTTGGTAAAAAATCCTCTATCAGGACCATCAGATGTGATCGAGATATGAGGTCCTTTCTCTATTGACTTCCACAAGTCAGTGTCAATAGAATTTAAATGATGCTTCAGTCTTAAAGATCAGTTCTTGAAATCAGCTCTGTTCTTTAGCTTTGGAACCATGTTCTTAGAATCTTCAGACTTAACCATTTTGTATTTTTGAATTTAAGAAAAAAACTTGTTTTTGTTATTTTTAAGTTGTGAATTAAATAACTATGAAATGAAAATATGGATTTTAGTTTCTGAAAAAAAAAAATTCTAAGTGTAAACCTAAACAGTTTTGAAGCACCTGACTTTGACTTAGAAACGCCTAAGGGAATGCCTTAGTAGAATTCTTAAAACGCCCAACTTGTAATGCGCCTGAACAGTTGTAAAACTCCCAAACAGTTATCAAGCGCCTGGGGTATAAAACGCCCAAACAGTTCTAAAGCACCTAAACAGTTCTTATGCGCCTAGAATTACTTTGATTCTGCAAAGTCACCAAGTGTCCAAACAGTCTCAAAATGTCTCAACAGTGGTCAAACGCCTGATCTGAAACGTTTAGACAGTATCAAAATGCCCAAATAGTGGAAATGCGCCTAGATACTTGGATAATTTTCAGTAGTTTTCAACCATAATGCGCCTAATTCATCAGCTTCAACGAACTCAGATCGTATGAAAATCTTCAAAAATTGATTAATTGATCTAAAAACTTCCAATTTGGCAGTAATTAGGTCGATTAACAATCCTTAATCCTCAATTTGCTCAAACAACAACAAAAAATCAGTATTTGATTGAATTTCAGTCCGAATATGAAGAACAAAGTTCGAACACTAATTCGATCAATTTCTCAGATTTGAATGAATTGAACACAAAATTGTGATTCAAATCATGTTTCTATTGATGAACCACAACTAAATCAAAAATTAATTGATCAAATTGCAATTAATCACAGATTTCAAGTGATTCAAAGAGCTCAAAATTGTCGATAAGCTCTGATCACTGAACCGAAGGCTCTGATACCAATTGATCGATTCAAAAGGATCGAATATGTGATGATTTCATGATGCAATGATCAATTCAAACACAAGTAATCAAATACACGCAATTATTTAAAAAAATTCATAGATTCATTGATAGTAAATGCATGGATACAATGTGTAGGGTTCCAATTCGTTTAACTGATTCTAACAGTTTCTTATTTGTTGTTTCTAATCTTGTCTAGTCTGGTCTAGTTTGGTCTAGTCTACACATACATAAAACATCCTATATATACTATCAAGAACTAAGGAACATATATTTACAAATATGTCCCTATACTATGACTAAAAACATACAAAGACAAAATGTTAATCTTCTAAGAGTGTAACAGCTTCTATCACCGTGAACCATCAGTGTCTTTCTGTCAATTAAAGGTATTTTAGGCAAACGCTCATCATACACTATTTCAGCCTTATTTTTGGCTAACCAATCCATTCCCACAACCATATCAAGTCCTCCTAATGTTATAGGTATCAAGTCTATCTTAAATGGATTACCCTTTAATTCTAGGGTGCAATCCTTGATGATTTCATTAGTTTCTATTATGTTACCGTCGGCTAATTCTACGGCATATGCATCGGTTAGGGTGCGAGCTTCTAAATCAATCAAAGATCTAAAGGTAGTGGAAACAAAACTACCTATCGCTCAAGTATCAAATAGAATGGTAGCAGGATGGTTGTTTATGAGTAACGTACCGTTAACCACATCAGGTTCCTTACGAGCACCATTTGGATCCATCACAAACGCTCTTCCCTTGGGTTTGTTAGGTATGGCGTCATTATCCCTTGCTAGCTTAGGACATTTGTTCTTCATGTGTCTTAGATCTCCACACTCGTAACATGCTTACCCGGCTTATACGTACAATCCTTAATCAAATGACCAGCTTGTTTACACCTGAAGCAAGGCATCGGGTTGCACTCGCCTTGGTGATGTAGTTTACAATTGTTACAAAAGGGGCTTGTACCTAAGTAAAGCTTTCAAGCCCTTCCACCATGTTCATCACGCCTTACACCTTCGCCAGCTCTCTTGCTTGAGCTACCACTATTACCGATCATCTTCTTAGCATCTAACTACTTCCTTTTCTCACCCATCTTCTTTTTCTTGTCCTCAGTTTTTCCATGTTCTATCCAACCAGCTCTAATCAAGTCATCCATTAAGCTACTAGTGAGATCAACCGTTGCTTGGAGGGTTGTAGCCCTGGAAAACCGGACCATGCCTCTAACTCTATGATGTAATCCCCAGATGAAGCGGGCTACACCATTAGCTTCTGGTGTCACCAGGTGGGGCACCAGTCGAGACAGAGCCAACAATTGGTTGATGTACTCGGTGTAAATTGAGCCTTTCATTTCCAAATTCAGGAATTCGGCCTCCAGTTTCTCCAGTTGATTGATTGGACAGTACTTGCTGGTCATCATCTCTCTTAATTCAAACCATTTCATCGGCCTACAGCATTCCTGCCTTGGGGCTGAATGATAGTCTTCCACCACTCTAATACTGGTCCTTTAAGAGATTTAGAGGCAAACCTTACCATGTGCTCGGTCTTGCACTCACTGGTTTCCAATACGGCTTCAATCTCGTCTAACCATCGGTAAGTTTCAATTGCACCCTCAGTGCCATAGAAATCCTTTGGTTTGTAAGCCATGAAGGTTTTGTAACAGCATCTAGTTGTTATCCCCTCAGTATCATAAGTGTTGCCTTCATCATTTCCAGGTCCTCCACTTCCGGTTGTGATTCCCAGGTCTGCATTGATCTGGGCGATAATGGTTGGAATAGCATTAGCAATTTGTTGAGCCACCAGGTTTGTAATTCTCTCTTCATTCTCGTGGTTGACATTTTCTCCACGTGGGGTTTTTGGTGGAGTAGGTGGTCGATTTCCACCCTTGTTACCAGTTCGTCCAGCTTCCTCGTTTCTTCCCTTGGTTGCTTCTCTCCTTCCACCACAAGTTCCTCTTCTAGGTAGCATTCTGGTGTCATAATAGATAAACTTATTTAGTGTCTCATATCTTGGTTTCAAGTATCTTGTTACATTGATTTTTACACCTATAAGTCCCATCACCAAACCCATGAAATTCCTATAACACACTACAAGACATGTATAGTTGTTTCATACGAGTAACATGGAGTCAACAAATTTCATAAGGCAACAAGACTAATTTCTTGGAAATACACTATTGCATATTCCCATTTTAGGCACCTTGCAAAAGTTAGTATCATAAAAGAAAATTCATAATATTTAATTGTAGCATCAATCAAGCAAAACAATAGTAGTATCATAATATTATAATTTGGAAGGTGCTATCACCCCCATAAGGTAAATAATAGTGTCTGAGATAAATAAAATTGTTTCTTCAAATAGTTCTGAACCCAAAGCCCAACAATCTGATATCACCCCCATCATCAATACCACTTCTTCTTCAACCACCCAAACCAGCCCGAACACTTCTTCTTCTGCTCCTGCTCCAAGCGTTGAACACCCTGAGATGCCATCATTGCCTGGAACTGGGTGGACTATGAGGTCCGCGTGGCTTGCTGAAGAGTCACCTCATGATGATTAATAGTCCCGAGTATATCACTCAGCGTGGGGGTCTGACGGACCAAAATCACTAGCCCGACAGCTGGACTACGAGTAGGGGTCTCCAGCATGGATACTCGGCCGTCATACATGCTGCGCCTAGGAGGCATCCAATACTCGTCGCGTGGTTGGCGTCTGGGCGGGTCAATCACTGGAGGTGCTGGTTCGGGAGCCATCGCAGGAGGAGGTGGAGGGGGAGGCATCCTAATGGAAACAAATGCTCCTGGCCTAGTGCTCTTACGCGGTCATGTAATGACACGCGCACCCCTATTTCCGATAGGCGGGATAGGTGAGTGAGTTGGTGTAGTGACATGCGGTGAGTGGGAGCGGGTCTTGCTCCTATCCTGGGAGGTTGGTGGAGAGTCCTCCGAGGGTTTCGTGTCGTCGAATGTCACTGAGATCCATCCTGGATGACTGCATCTTCGTAGGTACTCCTCGTATTGTGACAGGGATGTTGCCCTCCTGAGCCTTCCCACTGGGGCAGTGTCATCGGCTGGGTATGCAGGCGCTTTCCATTGCCCGCCATAGTCTTAAAATCCTGTAAAATCATCATGAGTAATTTGGTTTCTCATAACTCATGACAATAATAATGATAGCATCTAATAATAGTATAATAGAAGTATTGATGGCAATAGTATCTATAATCAGTAACAATATAGGTTACAACAGGCATGAAAGTTAGTTTTTAAAGTTTAAACTACAAAAAGATATTTTCCGAATTTTTTTTACCTTGAAATAGAGGTTTTTAAAGTCAATTAAGGGATCGTGCCAGAATTCACACATCCGGTAAATTCATGATTACGTTTATCAAGTGTAATCATCAATTTACCTAACCCGCTTATTCTAACACATTCCAAAACAAGGACAGTCCTAAGGTATAAGGGTTGTAGCCTAGGGTCTACTAAGGTATTCCCTCTTTCTCCACAACCTCTGGCTCTGATACCAATGTCACACCCGGGGCCCAAAGGGGGGTGTGACGTCATAGACTGGTAAATACATGGAAGCGGAAACTAACCATTATAAAGAGCACACAAGGAGAGAAATCACATGGCATTACATTAAAACACATCACCGGGCCATAATAGACTAGCCCAATTCAAAAGTATCAATTCATCACAGAAAAATTCAAATGTTTACAGACACAAATTAAATTGTCTAAAAGGTTTTTTTAGGTCAAGTAATGCCATTGGTAGTCATCGTGCTAGGCCATCCATAAAAGTTTCCAACGTAATCCAAGCTTCCCATAAGGGTACCTGAAACATGCTCAAAAAGATTTTGTGTCAACTATAAAGTTGGTGGAGTTTCACATGCTTAAAGTTTAAAAACAAAAGACTCTTTAGAATCCATAAGTTATTCTTAAAAACATAAGTATCAGTGTTGTGGAATCACAATCAACCCTGCACTCAGTCCGGTTAGCCTCTTTTAAAACTTGTGTTATTACCGGTTAACCCATAGGGAAAATGAGCATCAAACAGTGTATCATACCTGCTGATTGGTACAACATAGTATCTTATAAAAACCGGTCACATGCCACAAAAAACCCTGTAGGATCCCAGTGTGGTACCCTTCCTATTATGTCATTGGGTGATGACGGAAGGCACTGTGTGTGGGGGATTCCCCAAATAGATCTACCCATATAGAACAAGCGGTTCACCAAGAATTATGATTGTGGTTACAATATAAGAGCAGGTAACAATCACCATAACATATAAGCATCATATTATAGCACGTAATAATTTCAGTTCAATTACAGCATGTTTCATCCAAAAGAGTAGTAAAGAGGGGAACACTAAACTCACCTTAGAATCAAATAAAAGGTCCTTCAAGTACCAACAAGGTCCAAGTCCTAGCACCCTATTATCATGATACAAGTAGTAAGATATATGTTCTTAGACTATTGAAAGTGTAACTAAGTGCACTTGATGGTCATAAGTTCAAGTGGCTCTCGTTTCTTAGGAGTTGCGTCAAAAGTTTCCTTTTTAGGAAAGTTAGGGTTTCGATACATGGATGACAAATATGCGTCTCCTAGAACTTTTTTATATGATAATAAGTTTGATAAGGTTACTGGTCATATGGTTACTGAAAATTTAGTTATATTTACGGAATTTACGCTTTGGTCCCTCAAGTTTCAAATTTACCATTTGACCCAAAATGCTTCTTTCCATCTCTTGACCCACTATGGCCCTTATAGTTCCTAGGGTTATTATATTAATTTTAGGCCTCTTAAAACTTACTATTTCCAGAATTTAGCTTGAGGGAGTAAAAACACAAAATTTGAGATATCGGTTACGGCAAAACGAAAATCTAAGATTCATGTTTTAAATCTTTGAACTTCAGCCCATAACACATAAGTATTAATTATAATGAAGCACTAGTTCATGGGTCATAACATACATGGCACCTTAAGTTGCATCCAAGGGTGAAGTACCACATTTTACACTTATGTACCCCCTAATTTGAGCATAATGTTATCAATCTCTTTGTTGCTTTTGAAACATGTTTTAGTGAAGGTTCGTTTACTGTTTTAGAGCAGATCTTAACAATAGGTGGAGAGTTTTCAAAGCAGTGAGGTTTTTGGTGCTTAAACTCATGAGAAATGGGGTTTTCAGGGTGAAATCGGGTGCACAACCTTGGTCCACGTAAACTCTTTCGAAATATACCTTATGTAAAGTCGTGAGTTCCTCAAAGACAGTGGCGTGGCCGCAGGTTTCTATTTTGAACATGAAAGTGAGGCTTATGGTAGAAAGTAGGGGAACAAACACAAGAAATGGCTTTGTTCGGGTGATGATGAGCTTACACTTCGGAAGTTTGTGCTTTGGACCAATTTGTAGAGTTTGAGGGCTGTTGATTCACGAGCTTGAGTGGGGTGTGCTAGTATATATACTATATTTATATATATTTGTTAAAACAAAAGGTGCGAGTGATGTATTTATATAAACTTGCAAGTATCATTTATTCTTGTATACACATGCCATAAATGTGTGTACACATATGATCTATCTATTTAAAATTCTTGATGTCGGACCCAAGATGGATCACCCATGTTAATTCAAGGGGTGGTTGACTGTTGCTCTGGTTGGAAGAAATCACAAGTCCAAGAACAAATGCGGATGAGCAAGACAACAAATGCGGATGAGGCAGCAACGAATGCGGTTGAGGCAGTAACAAATGCGGATGAGGCAGTAACAAATGCGAATGAGGCAGCAACAAATGCGGATGAAGACTAAACATCAGCATTGACCAATGCTGGTGAACATTTCAAATGCAGGTTATCATTTTGTACATGGGCTAGTATTCAGATGTACAGTTGTCAGGGTAGATTAGTCATTTAGAATTTTCTAACATCACTTAGTAATTTCTAGGCTAGAGCATATCAAAGTAGATTCTTCTAAGGCAATTAAGCATGTAAACAATTAGCATTGAAAAAGGAGAATAACAATAATAATAATAAAAATGAAATAATGCTAGATTAAATTAAAGTTTAAAGTAGAACCTAGAGTCCGGTTGTTACATTAATTAAATAAGATTCACTTTTATTTTAATCAAAATGGTACCACTATAGATTGGTGCATCAAAATATTTACGATAGCTTAACTAAATAAACGGGAAATGAACTAGTTATACAAAACCATTAAACTAAAATACTTCACGTATTGATAGTTTGTTGCTTTCCGTAACAACCTCCGATACTATGGAGTTTTGATTCTCAGGACTTCTAAACACACTCGTGAACCAATCAAATCATATCTGATTATAATACTCATTGGAATCACACCAATCAATCATAAATGAAACACAATATCTATTGTATATATTAAAAAAAAACCGAACATGAAACCATACGAATGAGCACTCAAATCAATACACTCTTGCCCCAAACTCATCTAGAACATTTCATATCCAACTTCAAACAGTATTACTTCAAAAATCCACCGAATGAATCAAAATGACAACTGTGGATTCACAGAATACGTTATTACCATCTAGGCAAGAAAACTAGGTGTAAAGAAATAAGAAACTACTTGTATTCCTCAAAAGGAATCGGGAGTAAAATTACACGGGCGGAATGAAAGAAATTAGGCATCAAACAAGAAACATAATACGTGATCGATTAAAAAGAACTCAAATCAAGGTAACACGATTAAATAAATAAGATTTACTTGTATTTTAATCAAAATGGTGCCACTATAGATTGGTGCATCAAAGTATTTATGAAATCTTAACTAAATAAATGGGAAACAAACTAGTTATACAGAAACATTGAACAAAAATAGTTAATGTATAGATAGTTTGTTGCTTTCCCTACAACCTCCGATACTATGGAGTTTTGATTCTCAGGACTTCTAAACACACTCATGAACCAATCTAATCATATCTGATTATAATACTTGTCACACCCTCAAATTCCACGTGCTGAGTTCTATCGCGAGGCGTGTGAACAACCAGGATCTAAGTCATTAGTTACTCAGAACGACACTATACGAAACATTTAAAACAAACCAGAGTTTATAACTTCAAAACTGTGCGGAAGCATTTAATAAATAAGTCAAACCCAAAGTAATGAAATGTAAAATATGCAAACACCTGCCAAACCATTATTTAATAAAAATGTATGTTAAATCCCAAATGCAAAACAATGTTTGTCCCAATGCATGCTGACACGTGAGTGCTCCTAGGCGCTGCTGCTAACCTCGACCTGCGAATAGCATACAAAAAGAGTCAACACAATGGTTTGTGAGTTCAAGAGTTTACGTTTAACATAAGCAGTAATAGTTGTAAAACATAAGAAGTGCACTGAAATAGATAGCTAGTCTATGTTCATAAGTAATAACCATAGCGATTTCACGATCGAAGCTGACTGTGTTTCATTTGTTTGCCTCCTATCATGACATACCAGGTCGTGACGATGTTTGTGTTAGGACAATATTGCATCCGTTTGACCTCGAGTCGCACGGTGAGGCTTGTCAGACCCAGTAGTACTACCCAAAATTTCCGCTAATTGCCATTATTAACGATCCGAAAGTGTGAGGACTTTCAAGGTATAACACGATATGTTACACTGAACACAACTTACTATAATAAAGCGTTAGTAAAGAGTATGCTATCTCCCCCAAAAAGAGAGTGTTTAAAAGTGGGGCATGAACTCACTTGGTGCGCCAACAAACAGAATAATGCAAAGCTACGGTGAATGGAAAGACAACCCGTCAAATGTTACCTAGAACACGAGAGTACATAAGTACGTGTAACCAGAAAGTTTAACAACCCTAAGTGCTCAATAAACATGTTGACCCAAAGGTTTTGGAATACAAAGACTCATTTGACCTAGTTGACCCGTTTGAGCTGTTGGTGACATGTTAATAGATATCTTGTTTGATCAAGTATAACAACCCATGATTATTATACAAGTTATTCACTATGCCACATCATCAATCTTAGGTTCTATCAAGATAATCATACCAACATAGATTATCATACAACACATACGAATCCAAATCAACCACCATGCTCAACACAAATATAATTACATCACAACTAACAATTCATACATTGAGTTCAATCATCCACTACATGCCATGTGAAGCCACTCATGACTTCATAACCCAAACCCTGCCAATCCTACTAAGTAGGGGCCTCAGATTCACACGCGTGTATGACAATCACTATCACATTATTCACAAGATTCATACCAAATAACATACATAACTGATTTATTATAATTCCAAACATGATTTCATGATCTTCTAACATAACCAAACATCTTGCAATATCCATAAGAACCTAAATTTCCCAAATAATGCATCAAGCATCCATACAACTCAATTAACACATTCTACCACATTAGACATCATCAACAAGCATTCTAACATGATCCTAACATCATGAACATGTCTAATTCACAATGATCTTCATGTAAAAAGTTTCCCTTTTGTGAAAGTAACACCCAAAATCAATCTAACATCCAATTCATTCATGAATTCATCAACTTTATACCTAATCAAGTTCATAACAATCATCTAAACATGACAAACATCATCCATTCATCATAATTCCCAAATCTCATACCTAAAAGTTTCTACTTATAGCAAGGTATGAACAACACATCAAATCCATGAATTTCTTGCTTAATCAACATAAAGGAACATCAATGCAATAAACTAACATTATACTATCATCAACTAACATCAATTTCGTGATTAATCATGGTAATTGAATTAGGGTTGTTCTTGAATCAAAAACCATGAAAAATCAATCAAAATCTAACCTTTAATCGTGTAGAAATCAAGACTTGGACTTGCTAACACCTTGCAATACCCAATTGATGCCAAAATCGACTTAGTTGTGTGGTATCTTGATCAAATTCGCATAGGGAGAGGGTATGGGGAGGGGTTATGGCCGCAAGGAGGGGGAGGGGTTATGGCCGCAAGGAGGGGAGGGGTCTAGGGTTGGGTTTTTGTTCAACTTAACTAATTAAAAATTACCATTTAAACCCTCTTTAATAACCTTTTGTAAAAATTAATCTTTTTAGCACCTTTTTAACAATTTCAACTTCAAAATACCAGCATTAATCAACAATAATTCTATATATATATATATATATATATATATATATATATAATATATATATATATATTTTCAACTACTACATACACATGAAATAATTATTACATGTTGTCACCTTATCAAGTAAAATTCACAATAGTATTTTAAAAATCATGAATCACATAATCACGAATTAATAATCAACATTATTAATTAAATTATTATTTGTGTATCATAGATAATTGTTATTAGGTCACCAACGTTGAACGACAACTAGTGTGTGCTTACGACAAGTGTATGCAACACCTAACGGAAATAACGAAGTTTGTTAACGGAAAATTACCGAATGTCACATTATCCCCATGTTGAATGAATTTCGTCCCAAAAATTGCGTTACATGGTTGTGTTACATCACTGGTCTACTACATTGGCACAAAAAAATCGAGTGCGTTGCCACATCATCCCCATGTTGAAAGAAATTTCATCCCGAAATTTAATCATTACCTTTGACGATTGTCGTCGTTGTTTCAAACAAATGAGGATACTTGAGCTTCATCTGATCCTCACTTTCCCACGTGAATTTCAGTCCATGTTTTGAGTTCCAGCGAACCTTGACAATAGGGATCTTGCTCTGCTTAAGGGTGTTGACCTCACGGTCCTTCACCTCAACTGGTTCTTTGATGAATGGTAATTGTTCATCTACTTGTACTTCCTCGAGCGGTACAACCAAAGTCTCGTCAGATAAACACTTTTTCAGATTAGAGACATGAAATACATTATGAACTCCACTCAACGAATCTGGTAGCTCTAATCGATATGCCACTGGACCTATTCTTTCCAGAATCTCAAATGGCCCAACGTATCTCGGATTAAGCTTGCCCCTTTTGCCGAATCGAATCACACCTTTCCACAGTGAGAGTTTCAGCAAAACTTTATCGCCAACCTAAAACTCCAAGGGTTTCTATCGCTTGTCTGCATAGCTCTTCTGTCGGTTTAGTGCTGCAGCCATACGGTTCCGTATCTGCACGATCTTCTCGGTAGTCTCGTGCACCAATTTGGGGCCAGTTAGCTGACTATCACCAACTTCTGCCCAACAAATTGGTGATCTACATTTTTGCCCATACAACGCCCCAAATAGTGCTGCCTTAATGCTAGTGTGATAACTATTGGCGTCGCGATTGGAAATGATCGAAATAGGTACACCGTGTCTAGATACTACTTCCTTCAAGTAAATCCAGTAGCTTATCCATTTTGTCTGTTTCTTTGATTGCTAGGAAGTGAGCAGTCTTAGTCATCTATCCGCAATTACCCATATCATATCGCAACCACCAGGAGTCCTAGGTAATTTAGTAATAAAGTCTATGGAAATCTGTTCCCACTTCCACAAAGGAATTTTAGGTTGTTGTAGTAATCCAGACAGCTTCTGATACTCAACTTTTACCTTAGAGCAGGTTAAACACTTGCTCACACAGGTAGCTACATCCGCCTTCATATTAGGCCACTAATAGTGTGCCTTCAGGTCATGATACATCTTGTCAAAACCAAGGTGTATAGAGTACTTATACTTGTGTGCCTCACTCATAACCAAGTCTCTTAGACTTCCATAAGAAGTACCCAAAGTCTAAACATGATGTAACAGATTCCATCAGCTTTCTCCTCAAATTGTTTGTCCATCCCACGTAATGATTCAGATTTAACATTTTCCTCTTTCAAAGCTTCTGTCTGAGCTTCCTTGATTTGTTCAGGTAAGTGAGTGCTAATAGTAAGCTATAAAGATCCCACTCATCTGGGCTTAGCAGTTTCCTTCCTGCTTAAGGCATCAGCAACCATATTTGCCTTTCCTGGGTGGTACTTAATAGCACAATCATAATCATTCAATAATTCTACCCAACGTCATTGCTTCATATTCAACTCTTTTTGCTCAAAGATATGCTGAAGACTCTTATGATCGGTGTAAATAGTGCATTTCATATCGTACAACTAATGTCTCCAGATCTTCAAGGAAAACACCACTGCACCTAGTTCAAAGTCATGGGTGGTGTAGTTCTTCTCATGCACCTTTAGTTGTCTCGAGGCATAGGCTATCACCTTGTCACGTTGCATCAAGACACAACCGAGCCCTTGGATAGAAGCATCACAGTAAACCACGAAGTCATCACTTCCTTCGGGTAATGCTAATAGCGGTGCACTAGAAAGCTTCTATTTCAACAACTGGAAGGTTGTTTTGACTCTCTCCCCATTTAAACGTGGTACCTATATGAGTCAAAGTAGTGAGAGGTTGAGCGATTTTTGAAAATCCCTCAATGAAGCGTCGATAGTATCCTGGCAGTCCAAGGAATTGCCGTATCTCACTAGGCGTTTTGGAAACTGACCAATTCTTTATCGCCTTAACTTTTGCAGGATCTACATGGATTCCCTTTTCATTAATAATATGACCCAGAAATTGCACCTCTCGAATCCAGAAATCACACTTAGAGAATTTAGCGTATAGTTGTTCCCTTTTAAACAGTTCCAAGATTAAGCGTAAATGCTCCTCGTGTTCCTCTTTGGTCTTAGAATAGATCAATATATCATCGATAAACATGATAACAAACTAGTTGAGGTAGGGTTTGCACACTCGGTTCATGAGGTCCATTAATACTATGGGTTCATTAGTCAACCCAAATGGCATGAACAAGAATTCATAATGACCATAACAAGTTCTGAATGCTTTCTTCGAGATGTCTTCCTCCCAAACTCTTAATTGATGGTAACCAGACCTCAAATCAATCTTGGAATAATAACTGGATCCCTTAAGTTGATCAAACAGGTCATCAATACGAGGTAGAGGGTACCAATTCTTGAGCGTGACATTGTTTAACTCTCTGTAATCAATACACATCCGAAATGTGCCATCCTTTTTCTTAACAAAAAGAATAGGGGCTCCCCAAGGTGATGAGCTTGGTCGATAAATCCTTTATCCAACAGCTCCTGAAGCTATGCTGATAACTCCTATAGCTCATTCGTGCCAACCGATAAGGTGCTCTTGCAATTGGAGCTGCTCTGAAAGTCAACTCGATCTGGTTCCACTTAACGATGAGGTGGTCCTCTATTTTCTTCCCTTCCTCCTGTTTATCAGTCACCAGGGCCAATATGGCCAAATGATCTTTGCGTAACAATTTCTGCTCTTTCATATATGTATGATGCCAATCATTACACCACTCCTCTCGCCCTGATCGAAAGAATATCTTCACCAATCGGAATACGTATAATCTTCTCGCGACATACGACTTTCGTCTACTTCTTGGAAAGCTAATCCATGCCCATGACTACATCAAAACTCCCAAGTGTAACCGGCATAAGATCGATGCCGAAAGTGTGTCCGGCCAGTTCTATCTTACTCTATGGCCACATTCACAGGACGCTTACAGTTGGTCAATCATTGCATAAAACATTTAAAACACATCATTTTGCAGCAGAAATATAACTTTTCATTAATAATTAAAAACATGTCAAATTGTCACAACATTCCATTCACATCCCAAAAATCGTAATAATACAATAACATTTTCAAAATATGGATGCCAGACTCGAGTCATTCCCAGTACCTTATACATCCATGCCTGCACCTCCTCGGCATCATCGATTACCTGCCAACTGATATGCATATAAAAAGTCAGCGACGCTGAGTGAGTTCTAGTTTATATAATAAAATACTTGACTTTTGATAAAAACCTTTTCTTTACTTTCGTTCGTGATCACACATCATACGTACATCTTGATAATAATCATTTATTATCTTTCATCATCGTTCATAACCGTTCGTTTCATACTTTCTTTCATTATCTTTCACTTCTATCTAGATCCTGCCATATGTTATGCCCCATCATTTGTGCACGAGGCAACTACAGACTTAGGGGCAAGCGGCAAGGATCCTGTTTCGTATGTTTCTATCAATCACGAAGAATGACCTTTTTGTGTGCACACAGCACACTGTCGAGGTGGCAACCCATAATGAGTTGTGAACCCCTTTTAATATTCTTGCAAGACTTTAATTCATTCATTACGTTCCACTTTTCATTATCTTATCTTTCACTTTCATTACAATAATACTTTACGTACATAAACACATATCACACCACTTAAAGTCACATCATAATACGTAATATGGAACATCAAAAACAGCCCACAAGCATACATAACATCAACAGGCATAAACCACCATAAAACTTCAGGACTTAACACCAAATTCTATTTCCCAAAATTCCAGAAATAATCTAAGTGTCTATAGCGCATGAACAGTATACAGCAGACAGCTTAAAATTTTTCTAAGTGTCCACAGAGGATAGCCATAGTCCACAGCGCATGGCCAAAATATTCTAAATTTCCACAGCGGAGGAACAAAGTCCACAGCGGATGAACAAAGAACACAGCAAACAAATCATAAAATTTACTAAGTGTCCACAACAGACGTGTAAAGTCCACAGCGGACAGCTTGCAAGATTTGTCCAAGTGTCCACAGCGGACAACATGCAAGAATTTTCTAAGTGTCCATAGCGGACGTGTAAAGTCCATAGCGAACAGTACGCACAATATTTCTATGTGTCGATAGCTAACAGCCCAAGTCCATAGCGGACACATGCATAATTTTGTAAGTGTCCACAGCGGACGTACCAAGTTCACAGTGGACACCGTGCATAATATTTCTAAGTGTCCACAGCGGACGCTATAACTATCACTGCAATGCATCATACTATTTTCTAGTCCCCAAACATCATTCTATCATGTTCTTAGCATAGATCTAACATGATTTACACTTAGACTTAACAAACAATCACACAACAACATGGAAATCCTTTTAAAAACACATATCAACATACACAGCCGTACTTTCATGGAAAATTTATAGTCTTGGTGTAGAAAACAACAATTTAATATGCATACCAGCCCCAAACAAGCAGAAAAATGTAAAAGAAGGGATCTAGAACTCACCTCTAACAGCTTTCGAGTGAAAACTCCTCAAACCTGAGAGCTACCTAGAGTTCTAGCACTAAAACACACAAAAACAAGCTGCCAAACACAAAAAAAACACATAAAGATCTGTCCAGAAGTTCAAACCACAGAAAACCGAGAAGAAAACACTAGAAATTCTTACCTTCTTGAAGAACTTCTTCATTCTCTCTCTAAAAACCAGTTGAGACTTCTTTCTTTCCTTTTTCAACCGAAAGTGAGTATGAGGGAAAGGTATGGGTGGCTCCCACTTTTTGAACCCATTATGGGCAAGTTTGCCCCATACACACTTTTAACCCCTTGCTTTAAAGAACTCTTATGGGCAAGTTTGCCCCTTGCACACTTTTAACCCCTTGCTTTAAAGAACTCTTTTTCTCCCTCGCTTTCTTTTCTTTTCTTGATTCTGAAATTTTCCAGGTGTTACAAGTCCACCCACCTTATATTGGTTTCGTCCCCAAAACCTGTCACTCCTCGAACAGCTGTGGGTAATGATATCTCATTTCTTCCTTAGTCTCACATAGACTCGGACCCCTTCCTGTGTCTCCACTGTACTCTCACAAGTGGAACCACTTTATTCCTTAGCCTATTCTCTTTTCTGTCAATGATGGCCACTGGCTGCTCCACATAATTGAGCCGTTCATCCCCCTCGATGTCCTCGAGTGGTACGAACATATCCTCCTCGGCTAAGCACTTCCTCAAATAAGATACATGGAATATTGGATGAATTCCACTTAACTCATCGGGTAGATTCAATTGATAGGCCACCTCTCCTACTCGAGCAATGATTCGGAAAGGCCTTTTGTACCTCGGACTTAACTTTCCACGCTTCCTAAACTGGATGATCCCTTTCCAAGGCGAGACCTTCAACATGACTCTATCACCCACCTTGAATTCGATTGGTCTACGTCTCTTGTCAGCATACGACTTCTGTCTATCCTTTGCTGCCTTCATAAAGGCCTTGATCTATTCTAACTTTTCGGTGGTAGCCTCGATCACATCGATGCTCCCTAAGTCTTTCTGCCCGATCTCACCCCAACATACGGGTGTTCTACACTTCTTACTATATAGCATCTCATATGGAGGCATACCAATGCTGGCTTGGCAACCACCATGATCCCTTCAGGATTAACCACATGACCCAGAAACTGAACTTCACGTAACCAATATGCACACTTGGAGAACTTAGCATACAGCTTCTCCCTTCTAAGCGTATCTAGAACTTCCCGAAGGTGACCTGCATGCTCTTCTTTGCTCTTCGAATAATTCAGGATATCATTAATAAACACAATCATTAATTTATCTAGCATAGGCAGACACACCCGATTCATTAGATCCATAAAAGCAGCTGGCGAATTTGTTAAACCAAAAGACATCACAAGAAACTCATAGTGTCCATAATGCATACTAAAGCTATCTTGGGAATATCCTACTCCTTCACCTTCAGTTGGTGGTAACCAGATTAGAGGTCTATCCTCGAGAACCAACTGGCACCTTGGAACTGATCAAACAAGTCACCAATCCTCGGGAACGGATACCGATTCTTCACTGTCAAATTATTCAGCTCACGGTAGTCGATGCACATCCTCATGTTACCATCCTTCTTCTTCATAAACAAGACCAGAGCATCCCATGGAGAGATACTCGATCGAATGTACCCCTTATCTAACAACTCTTGAAGTTGAGTCATCAATTCCTTCATCTCGGAGGGAGCTACACAATACGGCTCCTTAGCAATAGGTTGGGCATCAGGCATTAGATCAATCTGGAACTCGATCTCACAGTCCGGTGGCACACCTGATAAATCTTCCGGGAATACGTCCGAGAAGTCACACGAGACCGGTACGTCCGTCAATCATGGTACTGACGCATCCACATCCTTTACATAGGCCAGATAGGCACCACTTCCACATCTCACACACATCTCTACTACAATTATCTAAATTACTTTCAGGATCGTACTAACCCTATCACCGTAGATCGTCACCGAACTCCTATCAGGCGCAGCCAGTCGAATCATCTTCGTACGACACAAGATGTTTGCCTCATAGGCCGCTAGTTAATCTATCCCTAGGACTACATCAAATCTGCCTAAGGGCATCACGAACAACCTAGCAGAGAACCTATGGCCTTTTAACTCTATGCCACAGCCTTCTACCATATCAGAAATCCTGGTCGACTTACCAATAGCAGTTTCTACTTCTAAGGGCTCATTAGTCTTTCTGCTCTTAACAGGTAACTTATCATAGAAGGTAGCAAAAATAAAACTCCTACTAGCACCAAAATCAAACAATACAGAGGCACTAGCATCATTAACCAGAAATGTACCTTGCCATGTGGCCCTCCCTCCCATACTTAAAGCAGAGATTCGATCCCCACCTACATTCTCCTGCATGCCCCTTCTCGCACTTCTCGCACACCTTCACTCCTAACTCGGTTGCAGCCACCTTGCGACCCTCTATCTTCTCCCTTTTGCTCTTGGGAAGGAAAACCACCACTACCAACAAGTTTTCCACTCCGGTTCTCCCCTCTCCTCTTATCTTCCCTTGCAGACCTAATGACCCTAGTCACCAAAAACTTCAAAATCGTGTGCATGACTTGATGAAGCGCTTCAACTATAGCCTCCTGCACTAAGGCCTTCAAATTAACGCTCTCATCCCAACCTACATGGTGATGAAGCTCGGGCTCTTAAAGAGTCGTTTCAGCAGTCCTAGCCCTGTTCCTCATGACACGTGGTCCAGCACCACGTCCACCATGACCTCCACCTCAAGAAGCCTTCGAAGATCTTCCACCAGCCATCTCTAAGCACTATAAGATTCAAACACAAACACGGTCATTCAAGGTAATAGCTTAGATTATGTCAAGTATAGTAACTCCCTAATTACAGTGGCCAGTTATGATTAGCCACTTACTTTACTATTCATCCCCAAGCATTCCCTATCCAGACTACATCAATATCCAAATCTACTAAGAGCACATAACTCACATAGCACACACACATAATTTCTTTTTCCATTATTTTACATAAAGCGTTTACATGAAACATTTACCTACAGTCATGTAGCTACTAGGACTGGCATGACTTTTCTTTTTTTTTTGTCCCATTCTTAGTTTAAGTTTAGGTTTTTGAAAATATTTTACCCAATTCTCCTAAACTTTGGCTCTGATACCAACTTGTAAGGCCCCGTTCCCGGGACGCTTACAGTTGGTCAATCATCGAATAAAACATTTAAAACACATCATTTTGCAGCAGAAATATAACTTTTCATTAATAATTAAAAACATGTCAAATTTTCATAAATTTCATTCACATCCCAAAAATCATATTAATACAATAACATTTTCAAAATATCGATGCTAGACTCGAGTTATACCCAGTAGCTTATGCATCCATGCCTGCACCTTCGCAGGATCATTGATTACCTGCCAAATGATATGCATATAAAAAGTCAACGACGCTGAGTGAGTTCTGGTTTATATAATAAATACTTGACTTTTGATAAAAACCTTTTCTTTACTTTCGTTTGTGATCACACATCATGCGTACATCTTGATAATAATCATTTATTATCTTTCATCGTCATTCATAATCGTTCAATTTGTACTTTCTTTCATTATCTTTCACTTTTATGTAGATCCTGCCATATGTTATGCCCCATCATTTGTTCACGAGGCAATTACAGACTTGGGGTCGAGCGGCAAGGATCCCGTTTCGTATGTTTCTATCAATCACGAAGACTGCCCTTTTTGGGTGCACACAGCACACTGTCGAGGTGGCAACCCATAATGAGTTGTGAACTCCTTTTAATATGCTTGGTAGACTTTAATTCATTCATTACGTTCCACTTTTCATTATCTTATCTTTCACTTTCATTACAATAATACTTTACGTACATAAGCACATATCACACCACGTAAAGTCACATCATAATACGTAATATGGAACATCAACAACAACCCACAAGCATACATAACATCAATAGGCATAAACCACCATATTAGGACTTAACACCAAATTCTATTTCCAAAAATTCCAGAAATAATCTAAGTGTCTACAGTACACGAACAGTGTACAGTGGACAGCTTAAAATTTTTCTAAGTGTCCACAGCGGACAGCCAAAGTCCACAGCGCATGGCCAAAATATTATAAGTATCCACAGTGGATGAACAAAATCCACAGTGGATGAACAAAGTCCACAGCGGAGAAATCATAAAATTTACTAAGTGTCCACAGCGGACGTGTAAAGTCCATAGCAGACAGCATGCAAGATTTGTCCAAGTGTCCACAGCGGACATGTAAAGTCCATAGTGGACAGCATGCAAGATTTGTCCAAGTGTCCACAGCAGATGTGTAAAGTCCGTAGCGGATAGTATGCACAATATTTCTAAGTGTTAATAGCGGACATCCAAAGTCCACAGCGGACACATGCATAATTTTTCAAAGTCTCCACAGTGGACGTACCAAGTCCACAGCTGACACCATGCATAACATTTCTAAGTGTCCACAGCAGACGCTATAACTATCACTGCAATGCATCATACTATTTTCTAGTCCCCAAACATCATTCTATCATATTCTTAGCATAGATCTAACATGATTTACACTTAGACTTAACAAACAATCACACAACAACATGGAAATCCTTTTCAAAACACATATCAACATACACAACCGTACTTTCATGGAAAATTTATAGTCTTGGTGCAGAAAACAAGAGTTTAATATGCATACCATCCCCAAACAAGCAGAAACATGTAAAAGAAGGGATCTAGAACTCACCTCTAACAGCTTTCGAGTAAAAACTCTTCAAACCTGAGAGCTACCAGGAGTTCTAGCACTAAAACACATAAAAACAAGCTGTCAAACACAAAGAAAACACATAAAGATTGGTCCAGAAGTTTAAATCCACTGAAAACAAAGAAGAAAACACTAGAAAATCTTACCTTCTTGGAGAACTTCTTCTTTCTCTCTCTAAAAACCGATTGAGACTTCTTTCTTTCCTTTTTCAGCCGAAAGTGAGTATGAGAGAAAGGTATGGGCGGCCTTATTCCACCTTTTGAACCCATTATGGGCAAGTTTTACCCTTGCACACCTTTAACCCCTTACTTTAAAGAAATACTATTTTTCTCCCTCGTTTTCGTTTCTTTTCTTCATCTTGAAATTTTCCGGGTGTTACACTTACAACCGTTAAGGATGTGTGTAATGTGAATTTGCTTACTGTCAGCTAACTCTACCGTATACTGGGATTCCAAAGTAGAAAGCATATCATTTAAAAGACTACTAAACTTAGTGGAAATAAAGCTCCTATCTGCTCCAGTATTAAATAGTACAGTAGCATATCGACAATTAACAGGAAATTTACCTGTAACAATAGTAGAATCATTTCGGGCCTCACATGAGCCAATGAAAAAAGCTCTTCCCTTGGCTCCACCATTGTTTCCACCATTGTTATCTCAGTTGCATGTGTTGTTGTTATTTCCACCATTTCTATTACCATTGCCATTCTTCTTTAATTGAGGGTAGTTCCTCTTGTAATGCCCTTCCTTTCCACACTCTAAACAGCCTTTTGGTGTTTCCTACATTTGTTGTGGCTTCCTCATCAATTCACCATGACATTCTTTCGCTGCATGCCCTAACTTCCCACAACGCTGACACTTAAAGTTATCACACCTGCCGGTGTGATGATAGTTTCATCGATTACACTTTGGGTGCTTCCCCATGTATCCACCATCCTTGAGCTACTAAGGAAGTCTGATTGTAGTTCTGGTTGTTGTCGAACTTCCTCGGTTATCACACCTGCCGGTGTGATGATAGTTTCATTGATTGTAGTCCTATCCTGACTACATCAGTATCTAAATCTACATGAAAGCACATAAACCACATAACACACGCACATAATTCCCCTTTTCATTAAATTACATAAAATGTTTACGTAAAACCTTTACCTACAGGCATGTAGCTACTAGGACTGGCATCCCTTTCCTTTTTGTCCCATTCTCAGTTTAAGTTTTAGGTTCTTTTGAAAATATTTACCCAATTCTCTTAAGATTTGGCTCTGATACCAACTTGTAAGGCCTCGTTTCCGGAAACCCCACAGTTGGTCAATTATTGCATAAAAACATTTAAAAGATAATCATAGCGGAATTTAAAAACTTCTCATTTATAAGTTAAAACATATCATTTCATTACATCATTCATGTAAATTTCAAAATACAACATCATATCAAAATATGAATGCCAGCCTCAAAACACTCCCAGTAGTTTATGCACCCATGCCTGCACCTCCTCAGCATCAACACAAAAACCTGCCAACTATTATGCACTCAAAAAGTCAGCCACACTGAGTGAGTTCTAATTTTATAATTAAAATACTTTACTTTTATTAAAACAAAAGTTTTACATTTGTTCGTGATCACACATCATACGTACACCTCGGTAATAATTATTATTATCTTCATCATCGTTCAACATCATTCAATCATTACATCTCTCACCATCATCCAGATCATGTCTCATGCAATACCCTCGACTCATGCTCGAAAGCTGATACTATGCCGGGGCTTGTAAACAAACCCCTGACTCATGCTCGAAAGCTGACACAGTACTGGGGTACGCGGCAAGGATCCCATCTCGTATGCAACACCCCCGACTCATGCTTAAAAGCTGATACTGTGCCGGGGCCTGTAAACAAACCCCCGACTCATGCTCGAAAGCTGACACGGTACTGAGGTGGGCAACAAAGATCTCATCACTCTCACACGCCACACCCCCGACTCATGCTCGAAAGCTGATACTATGCCGGGGCTTGTAAACAACCCCCTACTCATACTCGAAAGCTGGCATAGTACCGGGGAGGGCGTTAAGGGTCTCATCATTAATTACCTCCATTCGCATCATCTTTCACTTTCGTTACATAATACTTTACTTATGCACTCATACATAATAGGTAAAGCCACAACATACACAACACGAACACCATCAACAACACACAAACATGCATAGCACCACTGGCATAACCATCACATCACAATAGAACTTAGCATAACCACCTACCCCTCAGAATTCCCAAAAATACCTAAGTCTACCAAGAAATGTGGATGAACATCTTAGGCGCATGAGCATCTATATTTAGATGAAAACAATCTCGGTGCATGAGCACTATGCGGGTGCTTGAACACTATGCAGGCGCATGAATACTGCTTGGACGCATGAGCCACACTTAGGCACATGATTAGTGGGCGCATGGGGTACTTGGGCACATGGGCACCTTCTGGACGCATGGGAACTGCTGGGGCGCATAAGCACTGCTTGGGCGCATGAGGTACCTGGGCGCCTGGGCAACTCTTAGGCGCATGGGCACTAGTTGGTCGCATGACCAACACTTAGGAGCATGGGCAACTCTAGGAGCATCGGAACTGCTGGGGCGCATGAACACTTAGGCGCATAGGGTCATATGGAAACAATCTGAAAATATAACCGATGCAACAAGCAACACCCAAACATCATTCTGACACATCCTAACATAAATCTACCATGCTACAACACTAAAACATGCTAAACATCAAACATAACCCAAGAACCACCTCTAAAACAAACATCACAGGGCATAGTCGAACATCATGCTGAAAACTCACGGTTGCTTTAAAAACTTCTGCTCGGTATGCATAATAGCCCCAAACACTTAGAAAACAAGTAAAAAGAGGGGATCTAAAAACTCACCTTGAACAGCCTTTGAGTAGAACACTGCAAACCCGAGACCCACCTGCAGTTCACACCTAAAATCCATGAAAATGAGGGCTAAACATGAAAAACCTCAGTCCAGAACTCGAAAATCCAGCTGAAACCGAACAGTTACCTAAGAAAACTCACCTTTCGCAGATTCTTCTTCTTCTCTCTCTCTAGAACCGGAAGCTTTTCTTCTTTCTTCTTTGCAGCCGAGAAAATGGTGGGTGGAAAGCTGTAGTGGGCGGCCATACTTCTTTTAAACATAATAATATTAAAGTTTGCATCTTACACAACTTTAGTCCCTTGACTTGGGTTATTTAACCTTTCTTTCTTTATACTTTTCTTTTCTTTTCCTTTTAATAACTTTTCGGGTGTTACAACACTTCCCTAGACACTTAGAATATTTTCTGAAGACTTTCATTTGTTTTGTTCATGCGCATTTGCTAAAGTGTTCATGCGCATTTGCTACACTATTCATGCGCATTTTTTTGAGACACTTAGAATATTTTCTGAGTATGTTCACCCACATTTGTTCATCTGCATTTGTTTTGGGACTTAGGATTTTTTGAAATTTTGGTAAGTAGAGCTTAAGTGTTAAGAAGTGAGGTTTTATGGTGGCTTATGCTTGTTTATGGTATGTATGCATTGTATGATGGTGATTGTTCTATATTATGTATATGATGTGACTTTACGTGGTGTGTTATGCTTATGTAAGTAAAGTTTTATGTAAGGAAAGTGAAAGATAACGAATGATGAAAATGGAAGTAATGAATGATGGAATCCTTGTCGCTTACCCCGGTACTGTATTTTGCTTCGTGCATAATGTATGCAATGTATCTGCTTCGTGCACAATGTATCTGCTTCGTGCACAATGATTAAGAGTTGTTTATAGGCCTCGATAAAGTACCAGCGTCATGCACAATATTGGGGGTTTAGCTTATGTCAGGATTCACAAAGAAAGTAAAGATGTAAACGAATGAACATACGAAAACGAATGATGTTGAACGATGATGAAGATAATAATTATTATCTTGTTGTACGTATGATGTATGGTCACGAACGAATGTAAAGGATATGTTTTAACGTAACACAATGTATTTTATTATTAAACTAGAACTCACTCAGCGTCGCTGACTTTTTGTATGCATAATAGTTGGCAGGTAATTGTTTGATGCTGAGGAGGTGCAGGCATGGATGCATAAGCTACTGGGAATGTTTTGAGTCTGGCATCAACATTTTGAGATGATATTGTATTAATACAATTTTTGATGATGTAATTTAAAGATATGATGTATTGACATGTTTTTAATTGTTAATGAAAAATTTAAATTTCCGCTACAAAATGATGAATTTTATATGTTTTATGCAATGATTGACCAACTGTAAGCATCCCGGAAACGGGACCTTACATCTGTAAATCAAACCAAAAAGAAAACATGAAACCGTACAAATGAGCTCTGAAATAAATACACTCATGCCCCAAACTCATCTAGAACATTTCAAAAACAACTTCAAACACTCTTGCCTAAAAAATCCACCGAATGAATCAAAATGACAGCTGTGGATCAAAAAATACTTTATTTCCATCTAGGTAAGGAAACCAGGTGTAAAGAAACAAGAAACTACACGTATTCACTCAAAAAGAATTGAGAGTCAATTACAAGGGCTGAATGAAACAAATCAGATGTCAAACAAGAAATGCAATGTGTGATTGATGAAAAAGAACTCAAATCAAGGTAACACGATTAAATATATAAGATTTACTTGTATTTTAATCAAAACTAGAATGGTGCATCAAAGTATTTATGAAAGCTTAACTAAATAATTGGGAAATGAACTAGTTATACAAAAACATTAAACAAAAATAGTTCACGCATGGATAGTTTGTTGCTTTCTGTAACAACCTCCTATACTAGGGAGTTTTAATTCTCAGGCCTTCTGAACACACTCGTGAACCAATCAAATCATATATGATTCTAATATTCATTGGAATCACACAAATCTATCATAAATGAAACACAATATCTATTCTATAAATCAAACCGAAACCAAACTTGAAACATACGAATGAGCACTGAAATCAATACACTCGTGCACCAAACTCAACCCGAACATTTCACAACCAACTTCAAACGCTCTTGCCTCAAAAATCTACCGAATGAATCAAAATGACAACAATGGATTCACAGAATACATTATTACCATCTAGGCGAGGAAACTAAGTGTAAAAAAAAAGAAACTACTCGTATTCATTCAAAAACAATCAAGAGTAAAATTACATAGGAGGAATGAAAGAAATAAGACTTCAAATAAGAAACTCAACGCGTGACCGATGAAAAAGAACTAAAATCAACATAACACGATTAAATAAATAAGATTTACTTGTATTTTAATCAAAATGGTGCCACTATAGATTGGTGCATAAAAGTATTTACGAAAGGTTAACTAAATAAATGTGAAATGAACTAGTTATACCAAAACATTAAACAAAAATAGTTCACGCATGGATAGTTTGCTGCGTTTCGTAACAACATCCGATACTATGAAGTTTTGATTCCCAGGCCTTCTAAATACACTTATGAATCAATCTAATCATATCTGATTATAATACTCATTGGAATCACACAAAGCAATCATAAATGAAACACATATCTATTCTATAAATCAAACGAAAACCGAACATGAACCCATACGAATGAGCACTGAAATCAATACAATCGTGCCCCAAACTCATCCAAAACATTTCACAACCAACTTCAAACACTCTTGCCTCAAAAATCCACCAAATGAATCAAAATGACAACTGTGGATCACAATATACTTTATTACCATCTAAGCAAGGAAACCAGGTGGAAAGAAACAAGAAACTACTCGTATTCACTCAAAATGAATCGAGAGTAAAATTACACATGAGGAACGAAAAAAATCAGACGTCAAACAAGAAACGCAACGCGTGATTGATTAAAAAGAACTGAAATAAACGTAACACGATAAAATAAATAAGATTTACAAGCATTTTAATCAAAATGGTGCCACTATAGATTGTGCATCAAAGTATTTACGAAAGCTTAACTAAATAAATAGGAAATGAACTAGTTATACAAAAACATTAAACAAAAATAGTTCACACATGAATAGTATCTATTCTGTAAATCAAACCAAAAAAGAAAACATGAAACCATACGAATGAGCTCTAAAATCAATACACTCATGCCCCAAACTCATCTAGAACATTTCAAAACCAACTTCAAACACTCTTGCCTAAAAAATTGACCGAATGAATCAAAATGACAACTGTGGATCACAAAATACTCTATTACCATCTTGGCAAGAAAACCAGGTGTAAAGAAACAAAAACTACTCTTATTCACCCAAAAAGAAATGAGAGTCAAATTACAAGGGCGGAATAAAGAAATCAGACGTCAAATAAGAAACACAATATGTGATCGATGAAAAAGAACTCAAATCAAGGTAACACAATTAAAAATAAGATTTACTTGTATTTTAATCAAAACGGTGCCTACTTGTATTTTAATCAAAACGGTGCAAATATAGAATGTTGCATCAAAGTATTTGCGAAAGCTTAACTAAACAAATAGGATATGAACTAGTTATACAAAAACATTAAACAAAAATAGTTCACTCATGGATAGTTTGTTGCTTTCCGTAACAACCTCCGATACTAGGGAGTTTTGATTCTCAGGCCTTCTAAACACACTCGTGAACCAATCAAATCATATATGATTATAATACTCATTGGAATCACACAAATCAATCATAAACGAAACACAGTATCTATTCTATAAATCAAACCAAAACCAAACGTGAAACCATACGAATGAGCACTGAAACTAATACACTCGTGGCCCAAACGCATCCAAAACATTTCACAACCAACTTCAAACACTCTTGCCTCAAATATCCACCGAATGAATCAAAATGAGAATTATGGATTCACAGAATACTTTATTACCATCTAGGCAAGGAGACCAGGTGTAAAAAACAGGAAACTACTTGTATTCACTCAAAAAGAATCGAGAGTAAAATTACTCGGGATGAATGAAAGAAATCAGACGTCAAACAAGAAGCGCAATGCATGACCGATGAAAAAGAACTCAAATCAACGTAACATGATTAAATAAATAAGATTTACTTGTATTTTAATCAAAATGGTGCCACTATAAATTGGTGCATCAAAGTATTTAAGAAAGGTTAACTAAATAAATGAGGAATGAACTAGTCATACAAAAACATTAAACAAAAATAGTTCACGCATGGATAGTTTGTTGCTTTTCATAACAATCTCCTATACTATGAAGTTTTGATTTTCAAGACTTCTGAACACACTCATGAACCTATCTAATCAAATCTGATTATAATACGCATTGGAATCACACAAATCAATCATAAATAAAACACAGTTTCTATTTTGTAAATCAAACCTAAACCAAACATGAAACCATACGAATGAGCACTGAAATCAACACACTCTAGCCCGAAACTCATCTAGAACATTTCATAACCAACTTCAAACACTCTTGCCTCAAAAATCCACCAAATGAATCAAAATGACAACTGTTGATTCGCAAAATACATTATTACCATCTAGGCAAGGAAACCAGGTGCAAAGAAACAAGAAACCACTCCTATTCCCTCAAAAGAATCGAGAGTAAAATTACGAGGGCAGAATGAAAGAAATCAGACGTCAAACAAGAAACGCAGGGCGTGAGTGATGACAAAGTATTCAAATCAAGGTAACACGATTAAATAAATAAGAGTTACTTGTATTTTAATCAAAATCGTGCCACTATAGATTGGTGCATCAAAGTATTTACGAAAGCTTAACTAAATAAATGTGAAATGAACTAGTCATACAAAAACACTAAACAAAAATAGTTCACGCGTGGATAGTATGTTGCTTTCCGTAACAACCTTCGATACTATGGAGTTTTGATTCTCAAGACTTCTAAGCACACTCGTGAACCAATCTAATCATATTTGATTATAATACTCATTGGAGTCAAACAAATCAATCATAAATGAAAAGCAATATCTACTATACAAATTCAACCAAAACCAAACATGAGACCATACAAATGAGCACTAAAACCAACACACTCATGCCCCAAACTCATCCAAAACATTTCATAACCAACTTCAAACACTCTTGCCTCAAAAAACCACCTAATGAATCAAAATGACAACTGTGGATTCACAGAATACTTTTTTACCATCTAGGTAAGGAAACCAGGTGTAAAGAAACAAGTAACTAATCCTATTCACTCAATAAGAATCGAGAGTAAAATTACACGGTCAGAATGAAATCAGACGCCATACAAGAAAGGCAACACGTGATCTGTGAAAAAGAACTCAAAAGGTACCACGATTAAATAAATAAGATTTACATGTACTTTAATCAAAATGGTGCCACTAGAGATTGGTGCATAAAAGTATTTACGAAAGCTTAACTAAATAAATTGGAAATGAATTAGTTTTACAAAAACATTAAACAAAAATAGTTCAATCATGAATTGTTTGTTGCTTTCCGTAACAACCACCGACACTATGGAGTTTTGATTCTCAGGCCTTCTAAACACACTTGTGAACCAATCTAATCATATTTGATTATAATACTCATTAGAATCACACAAATCAATCATAAATGAAACATAGTATGTATTCTATAAATCAAACCAAAACCAACCATTAAGCCATATGAATGAGCACTAAAATCAATACACTCATGCCCCAAACTCATCCAGAACATTTCATAACCAACTTGAAACACGATTGCCTCAAAAAACCACCGATAGAATCAAAATGACAATTGTGGATTCATAGAATACTTTATTACCATCTAGGCAAGGAAACCAGGTGTAAAGAAACTAGAAACTAAGCGTATTCCTTCAAATAGAATCGAGAGTAAAATTACATGATCAAAATGAAATCAGACGCCATACAAGAAACGCAACGCGTGAGCAATGAAAAAGAACTCAAATCAATGTAACACGATTAAATAATAAGATTTACTTGGATCTTAATCAAAATGGTGCCACTGTAGATTGGTGCATCGAAGTATTTACAAAAGCTTAACTAAATAAATAGGAAATGAACTAGTTATACAAAAACATTAAACAAAAATAGTTCACGCATGAATAGTTTGTTGCTTTCCGTAACAACCACCAACACTATAGAGTTTTGTTTCTTAGGCCTTCTAAACACACTCGTGAACCAATCTAATCATATTTGTTTATAATACTCGTTGGAATCACACAAATCAATCATACATGAAACATTGTATCTATTCTTTAAATCAACCCAAAACCAAACATGAAACATACGAATTAGTTCTGATATCAATACATTCTTTCCCCAAACTCATCGAGAACATTTCATAACCAACTTCAAACACTCTTGCCTCAAAAACCACCGAATGAATCAAAATGACAACCGTGGATTCACTAAATACATTATTACCATCTAGGCACGAACATTTCATAACCAACTTCAAACACTCTTGCCTCGAAAACCATCAAATGAATCAAAATGACAATTGTGGATTCACTAAATACATTATTACCATCTAGGCACAGAAACCTAGTGTAAAGAAACAAGAGACTACTCGTATTCACTCAAAAAGAATCGAGAGTAAAATTAGACGGTTAGAATGAAAGAAATCATACGTCAAGCAAGAAACGCAAGGCTTGATCGTAGAAAAAGAACTCAAATCAAGGTAACACGATTATAAATAAGATTTACTTGTATTTTAATCAAAATAGTGCCACTATAGATTGGTGCATCAAAGTCTTTATGAAAGCTTAACTAAATAAATGGGAAATGAACTTGTTATAGAAAAACATCAAACCAAAATAGTTCACGCATGGATAGTTTGTTGCTTTCCGTAACAACCTCCAATACTATGGAGTTTTAATTATCAAGCCTTCTGAACACACTCGTGAACCAATCTAATCATTCTAGTTATAATAATCATTGGAATCATATAAATCAATCTTAAATGAAACAAAATATCTATTTGTAAATCAAATCATAAAAGAGAGCATGAAACCATACGAACAAGCACTGAAATCAATACACTCATGCCCCAAACTCATCCAGAACATTTCACAACCAACTTCAAACACTATTGCCTAAAAAATCCCAGAATGAATCAAAATTACACTGTGTATTTACAAAATACTTTATTACCATCTAGGCAAGGAAATTGTAACACCGAAAAATTTTTAAAATAAAGAAACGAAAGTATCTTGAAAAAAAGATAATGGCACAAAAAAGAAAATAGTACAAAACAAAGACATAAAAGGGAAAAAGAAAAGTCAAATGAAGAAAAGATTACAGAAGAGTACAAAAAGTTAAGATTACAAAGTTGATTATAAAGGAAATGAACTGAAGGTGTGACCCTGAAAAATGTTATTTGTGTTTCAAGAAGGTAAAAGAGAACGAAGTATCTTTGTAGGTTGAAGAGAAAGAGAATCGTGGGCAAGTGTGTATACTTAAGTGTGAGGTCTAGGAAGTGTACAAATACAAAACCTTATTATTATATTGTTTAAAAGGCATGGCCGCCCATGCCACCACTTTTTCATTTTGCTTTTCGGTTAGATAACGAAGAAAGAAGAACTGAAGTTCTTAGGTTCTTTGAAGAAGAAGCTGTGTTTTCAAAGTGTATCTTTGTGTTATGGTTCAGTTCAGCTGAATTTTCAGCTTGTGAACGACTGTCTTTGTGCTGGTTGTGTTTTGGTGTGTTAGGCATTTGAACTCCAGGTTGCTCTCGGGTTTGGTGGAGTTTACTCGAAAGCAGTAGAAGTGAGTTCTAGGTCCCCTCTTTTAAATGTTTTCTACTTATTCAGGGGCTGATTTGCATATTTGACTAATGTTTTCGAAATAAGTTATGATTTCATGTATGGTACGAACGATGTTGATGTTATGGTGTGTTATGTGCTTTCTTGTGATCGTTTAAAGTTATGATGTTCTACGTGTTAACAGATAGATCTAAGCTGTGTTATGAGTAGAATGATGATTGGGTTCTGGTAATGGCATAAGTTGTGTTTCAGATTAGTTTCAGGACCATCTGTCACACCCGGGCCCAGAAGAGGGTGGGACATCGCAGATTACCAACATACATGGCAGCGAAAACAAACCAACAAGAGCCACACAAGGAGAGAAATCACAATGGCATTACATTACATAAGTTTTTGTCCATTACAAAATTATCCAAGTTAACACCTAACAATCCGAATGTCTCAAATGTTTTAAAAGTCCTAGTAATGCTAGGGGGTCCAAGTCACCTAACAAAGCCAGCTTTAGAGTCTTCATAAAATCCAAGCTCATCAAGGATTACCTGAAACATGCTCAAAAAGAATTTATGTCAATTAAAAAGTTAGTGAGTTCAAGTGCTTAAAGTTTAAAAAACAAAAGGACTCATTGAATCCAAAGTTAGTTTAAAAACAAAGATCATAGTTGTGGGATCACAATCAACCTTGCACTTAGCCCCGGCTAGCCTCTTCTAAACTTGTGTTGTCGGTATATCCCATAGGGGAAACTAAGCCTCAGAACAGTATACCATACCTGCCGGGTGGTACACCATAGTATCTTATAAAAAAAAACCTATTACATGCCACAACGACCCACAGGATCTCAGTGTGGTACCCTTCTCATCGAAAGGCACTATGCGTGGGAGATTCCCCAAGTAGATCTACCCAATAATCAAGCGGTTCACATAGAATTAATGATTGTGATACAAAGATGCAGGTTCTAACCATAGCCACAACATACAATAGCATCGCATAATAGTACTCAAATAAGTTTGGTTCAAACAGAGCATGCTTCATCCCAGATCAATAGTAAAAAGGGAACACTAGAAACTCACCTTAGAGAGATCAAAGATTCTTCACACAGATAGATTCAGGTCCTAGCACCCTATGAGCAAGATATATGCATAAGCTATAGGTTCTTAGACTATTGGGAGGGCGAGCAAAGGTAAGATATGTTTAAAAAAATGCATATGACCACATCCCTTTGAAAATTTGTGTCGAAAAGTTTCATTTTTAGGAAAGTTGGGGTTTTTGGCGTAATACGACCCGTTTTTGGTTTCCACAGACTCTTACATGAAAGTAAGTATAACAATAGTTTCTCGTCATAATCTTAGTGAAATATGGTCTATTTTTAGAATTTACACTTTAGTCCTTCAAGTTTCCAAAATTAAAATTTTTACCCCAAAGTTGGTTCTTTCCATTCAAATCTTTTCATTAAAATACGACTTTGAGGTCCTCAAACTTACTGAAATATTATGGTTTCACTGGTTTTTAGGCTCGTTACATTATTTTTAGAATCTCATCCAAAATCTCCCGGTAGGCTTGTTAAAGGTAGGTAAGTTCATAAGGATTTACATGTTAACCCAAAAATTTCACCAAGTCCCGTTTTAGCCACTGATTTATTAGTCATAAGGCCTGAAAATTTTGTTTCTAACAAGTTGTTAATACTTTTTAAGGATTTGGCCATTATTAGGTACCTCCATCACCTATTCGGGTCTTTAAACAAGCTTCTAAGGTCCATAACACCAAACAAATCATCCAACCCACAATAATAACCTTTTAGCATCATCAAACATTCTGAAAATTCAGATTATACCCATGGATGCAATAGTACAAATAAATCTGGTCAAGGCTGGGGTATCAAAGCAATAATTTACACATGTGTAACAGGAAATTTAGGTTAAAACACCCAAATCCCTTTAGAAATTGATAAGTCCAGGTTATAAAAATGTTTATAAGATATTTTAAACAGGTTTTTAAGTATCAAAATGGAGGTTATATTCAGGACAGATGGTTGGACGATCCTGAAAATCCATGAAAAGGGGTTTCCGGGTAGATTCAAATGCACAAACACAAGGTAAACGAGTATGATGAAGTGTGTTCCTTTTGTAGAGCTGTAAGCTTCACGAAAGTAGTAACTGGGTCGCGGTTAAGAAAATAGGATTCAAATGAGAGAAAAGTAGAGATACAACAATAATAGTTGTTCGGGTACAAGAAAACTTACACGAATGATAACCCGTGTCCGAAAAAGGTTTAGAGGGTGTAAGAGCTGTTGGTCCGAGAGTCTTGAAGCTTAGAATCCTTGTTCTTGCTTGATTGAAGACTGAAAAAGTCTTGGGTTTGGTTGTGAAAATCTACCGAGAGAGAAAAACCAAGAGTAGAGAGTTCAAGTGAGTGTGAAAAAGGTGGAATGGAGTGGGGATTCGGTTTTGAAAGGAAGAGGTGGAGTATGGGTTCGGATTAGGGAGAACCGAGGTGAAGAGGGTTGGCTGGAGAGGTGGCCGAATTCATGGCAACAGCCCAAGCATTGGTCAGTTTGGAGGTGCGTAGACCAGGTCAAATGCTTCTAGAAGGGTTCGGAGATTTAAAAAAATGCTAAGTGTGGCAAAAACGCCCGAACAGCGCTCATGCGCCCACTTTCAGGGCTCCTGAACAGTTGTCATGCGCCTAAACAATGGTGATGCGCCTAACTGCCAAATGCGCCTGAACAGTTGTCATGCGCCTGAACAGTTGTCATGCTCCTAAGTGAAAAATCAAAGAAATGCGGACGGAAATCAATGAAATGCGGGTGAACAACCTAAGAAATGCGGATGAAGACTAAGAAATGTGGATGAAGACTAAGAAATGCGGATGAAGACTAAGAAATGCAGATGAAGACTAAGAAATGCGGATGAAGACTTTAAATTTTAATATTTTGGTGTTGTTATTAGGGTAGCAAGTCTTTTCTATCCTTATGAATTAGTTTAAAGACTAAGGCAAGTCATGCAAGAATCATACAGGTTAGTTGTTACACCATCCGTATTTAATAGTTAAGTCTTTTGTTCATGCGCATTTGTTATGTGTTGATGCGCATTTTCTATGTATTGATGCGTATTTCCTATGTCTTCATGCGCATTTACTAAGTCTTCAGGCGGATTTGCTAAGTACTCATCTTCATTTGTTTTGCTCAGGCGCTTTTGCTAAGTACTCATCCGCATTTGTTTGCTACAGTGTCCATGTGTATTGCTTTAGTCATCCGCATTCGTTTCATGTGCATATCCTGACACTTAGAAAATTTCCTGAGAATGTTCATCCGCATTTGTTGTATTCATCCGCATTTGCCTAAGTTCATCCGCACTTGTCTAAAGACTTAGAATTATTCTAAAATTTTGGGAATAGGATCTAAGTGTTAAGTATTGATGAATAAGGAGATATTATACTTGTTTAAAGATTATCATGCTTGGTTCTTTCTTATGTGCTGCTTTCTCTATGTCTATAATATTTTCATGTTATGTGATTATGCAAAGTGCATCTTAATAAGTATTAGCCATAACAAGTGGACACGAAAGAATAAAAGAAGAACAGTGAAACTTAATGAATGTTACCCTGGTCCCATACGATGAATGAAAAAGCCTTGCAAGTAAATTGAATGGCGGTGCACGACCTTGTTATCGATAGGTCAACTGATGTGCGGCTATATAGCCCATGAGGATGCATATCTGGGGTCAATCCTGGGGATTGACCAATGAATGAATAGGATCCTAGTTCATGAGCAGGCTTCGTGCCTAGCAGTATGGATCAACTGTCGAAGGGTTAGCTACCATGATAAACGTTTGTCGACAGGCGTTCAGCATCTGTTGCCAACCAACAATGTAGGCTCTTGCTTTGTGCAATCCTAGTTAATAAAAAGAAAGATAAAGAAAGAAAGATAATGAACCATTTTATGATTAATTATGTATATTGTTGAATGATCACCAAATGAGGTTTACAAAGTGTATAATTTTATATTATTAAACTAGAACTCACTCAGCAATGCTGACTTTTTATATGCATATCAGTTGGCAGGTAAGGATGTTGCTGAGGATGGTACTCGGGTGAGGCTACTTGGCGGGCAAAGACTGGCATCCTTTCGTGCATAGTAATATTGTTGTTTTGTAATACAACTGAATGAATTCTTTTGTAATGGTTAAAATACAATGATGTATTATTTAGCAACATCACATATTAATGCATTAATGGTTTTTGAAAACTTAATCTGCTACGATATTTCTATTAAATGTATTTATCTAATATAAAAAAATGTTGTGATTGTCCAACGGTGAGGTCTCCGGGAACGGGGCCTTACAGAAACCACGTGTAAAGAAACAAGAAGCTAATCGTATTCACTTAAAAAGAATCGAGAGTAAAATTACACGGTCAGAATTAAAGAGATCAGACATCAAACAAGAAACGCAATGCGTGATCAATGAAAAAGAACTCAAATCAAGGTAACACTGTTAAATAAATAAGATGTACTTGTAATTTAATCTAAATGGTGAATCTATAAATTGGTGCATCAAAGTATTTACGAAAGGTTAACTAAATAAATGTGAAATGAACTAGTTATACAAATACATTAAACAAAAATAGTTCACGCATGGATAGTTTGTTGCTTTTCGTAACAACCTCCTATACTATGGAGTTTTGATTCTCAGGCCTTCTGAACACACTCATGCACCAATCTAATCATATCTGATTATAATACTCATTGGAATCACACAAAATGAAACACATATCTATTCTTTAAATCAAACCAAAACCGAACATGAAACCATACATATGAGCACTTAAATCAATACACTCATGCCCCAAGCTCATCTAAAAGATTTCACACCCAAATTCAAACACTCTTGCCTCAAAAATCCAAAAAAGGAATCGAAATGACAATGGTGGATTCACATAATACTTTATTACCATCTAGGCAACAAAACCAGGTGTAAAGAAATAAGAAAGTACTCGTATTCACTCAAAAAGAATCAAGAGTAATATTACACGGGAGGAATGAAATAAATCAGACGTCAAACAAGAAACGTAACGTGTGATCGATGAAAAGGAACTCAAATCAACGTAACATGATTAAATAAATAGGATTTATTTGTATTTTAATCAAAATGGTGCAACTGTAGATTGGTGCATCAATGTATTTACGAAAGGTTAACTAAATAAATGGGAAATGAACTAGTTAACAAATACATAAAACAAAAATAGTTCATGGATGAATAGTTTGTTCGTGACAACCACCAACGCTATTGAGTTTTGATTCTCAGGCCTTCTAAACATGCTTATGAACAACCCTAATCATATCTGATTATAATACTCATTGGAATCATAATAATCAATCATAAATAAAACACAGTATCTATTCTGTAAATCAAACCAAAACCGTACTTGAAACCATACAAATGAGCACTAAAATCAATACACTCGTGCCCTAAACTCATCGAGAACATTTCACAACCAACTTCAACACTCTAGCCTCAAAAATCCACTGAATGAATCAAAATAACAACTATGGATTCACAAAATACTTCATTACCATCTAGGCAAGGAAACCACGTGAAGAAACAAGAAACTAATCGTATTCACTCAAAAAGAATCGAGAGTAAAATTACACGGTCAGAATGAAAGAAATCAGGCGTCAAACAAGAAACGCAATTGATCGATGAAAAAGAACTCAAATCAAGGTAACACTATTAAATAAATAAGATTTACTTGTATTTTTATCTAAATGGTGCCACTATAGATTCGTGCATCAAAGTATTTACGAAAGGTTAACTAAATAAATGGGAAATAAACTAGTTATACAAAAAATTAAACGAAAATAGTTCACGCATGGATAGTTTGTTGCTTTTCGTAACAACTTCCTATACTCAGGAGTTTTGATTCTCAGTCCTTCTTAACACACTCGTGAACTAATCTAATCATATCTGATTATAATACTCATTGGAATCACACAAGTCAATCATTAATGAAACACAACATCTATTCTGTAAGTCAAACTAGAACCGAATATGTAACCATATGAATAAGCACTGAAATCAATTCACTCGTGCCCTAAACTCATCTAGAACATTTCAAAACCAACTTCAAACACTCTTGCCTAAAAAATCCACTGAATGAATCAAAAGGACAACTGTGGATCGCAGAATACTTTATTACCATCTAGGCAAGGAAACCAGGTGTAAAGAAACAAGAAAGTACTCTTATTCACTCAAAAAGAATTGAGAGGCAAATTACACGGACGAATGAAAGAAATCAGACGTCAAACAAGAAACGCAATGTGTGATCGATGAAAAAGAACACAAATCAAGGTAACAACATTAAACAAATAAGATTTACTTGTATTGTAATGAAAATGGTGCCACTATAGAATGGTGCATCAAAGTATTTGCGAAAGCTAAACTAAATAAATGGGAAATGAACTAGTTATACAAAAACATTAAACAAAAATGGTTCACCCATGGATAGTTTGTCGATTTCTGTAACAACCTCAGATACTATGGAGTTTTGATTCTCTAGCCTTCTGAACACACTCGTGAACCAATCAAATCATATATGATTATAATACTCATTGGAATCACACAAATGAATCATAAATGAAACAAAATCTATTCTATAAATCAAACCAAAACTAACCGTGAAACCATTCGAATAAGAACTGAAATCAATACACTCGTGCCCCAAACTCATCCAGAACATTTCACAACCAACTTCAAACACTCTTGCCTCAAAAATCCACCAAACGAATCAAAATGAAAACTGTGGATTCACAGAATACTTTATTACCATCTAGGCGAGGAAACCAGGTGTAATGAAACAAGAAACTACTCGTATTCACTTAAAAAGAATCGAGAGTAAAATTACATGGGAGGAATGAAAGAAATCAGATGTCAAACTTAAAACGCAATGTGTGACCGATGAACAAGAACTCAAATCAACGTAACACGATTAAATAAATAAGATTTACTTGTAGTTTAATCAAAATGGTGCCACTATATATTGGTGCATCAAAGTATTTAAGAAAGGTTAACTAAATAAATGTGAAATTAACTAGTTATATAAAAACATTAAACAACAATAGTTCACGCATGGATAGTTTGTTGCTTTTTGTAACAACCTTCAAAAACCTAATGAAGGAAGATTACTGCTCTCGGGACGAGGTGCAGAAGCTGGAGAGAGTGTTCTGGAACCTGAAGATGATGGTTTCTGAGATCGAGGCATAAACCACATGCTCTCATGAGCTCGCCACTCTTTGTCCCAATATGGTCAACCCTCCTTCCTTGAGGATTGAGAGGTACCTGCACGGATTATCTCTAGAAATCCAGAGCATGGTCACTGTTTTAAGACCAAACACTATACAGGAGGCAATCAAACTGGCCCACAGGCTAACCGACCAGGCTGTCGCTCAGGTAAGCTACCCCCACGTTGTTCTGCGACAACTACTACTGATGGCAACAACAAGAGGAAGTGGGAGTCTGGTTCCAACAACAAGCAAAATACCTCTCAGCAGCAGCCACAACAATCTAGAAAATTTGACAACTCCTGCCAGTCTAACCAATCTTCTTCATCCTCCCAGCATGGTGGCGGGTATACCGGGACACTACCCAAGTGCAATTACCATCACAACAGGCCCTACAATAAGAATACGTGTGAAAGGTGTGGTAAGTTTGGTAACGCTGCTAAAAGCTGTGTAAACTTAGCACCAAAACTGTAACACCTGGATATTTAAAAAAAAAGGAGAAAGAAAAGAAAAGAAAAGAGAAGTATAAAGAAAGAAAGGTTAAATAACCTGAGTTAAGGGGTTAAAGTTGTGCAAGAGGCAAACTTTATTATTATTATAATGTTTAAAAGGTGGGCATGGCTGCCCACTCTTCCTGCTCATCAACTGCTCAACCACAGAAAAGAAGAAAAGCAGAGTTCCCATCGGTTTTAGATAGAAGAAGAAGAAAAGGATCGACTAGAAAGTAAGTTTTTGTGTGTTTTGTTAGGTTTCAGCTGAATTTTCAGCTTGTGGACCGAGTCTTATGTGTTCCTCTATGTTTGATTGGGTGTTTTTGGTGTGTTTAGGTGTTTGAACTCCAAGTGCTCTCGAGTTTGGAGGAGTTTTACTCGAAGGCTGCTGTAGGTGAGTTCTAGATCCCCGGTTTTTTTCTGTTTTAAACTTGTTTTGGGGCTAAAATGCATGTAAATTATTATTTTTGCAAATTCCAGAATGTTGAAACTGTATATGTTCCCCTGTTTTATGTGGGTATGTGTGTTTGTGAACGTTTGACCGAATCTTGTGGTTGTATGCTTGTTTTATGTGCTTAATATGCTAGATTTGGGCTAAGAATACGTTAGTATGATGATTGGGAACTGAAATTAGTATAAGTTAGAACTGGCATAGTACCCATGCGCCCAAATTGCCCATGCCCCCAAGTGTTTGCCCATGAAAGGAAGACTGAAAAGATAATGATGATAATTATGAATATTATCCGAATGTACGTATGATGCGTGCTCGCATACGAGAGTAATGTATTTTGTTCAAAATTGATATTTTCGTATACAAATCATATGAGGTACTTTTATACTTTTAAAACTAGAACTCACTCAACAACGCTGACTTTTAAGCATTTTCAGTTGGCAGGTAGATATCGCTGAGGATGGCACTCTGGGAAAGCTACTCGTCGGGGCAAGACTGGCATCCGTTCATGCTTAATGATTTTGTTTTATTCTAATGCAACTAATTGATTATTTTGTAACTCTAAATTACAACAATGTATTATTTTGCAACATTAATTATATGCATGAATGGTTTTTGTTAACTTAATTCTGCTGTAATGTTTTACGAATGTGTATTGATTAATATAATATTGCTATGATTGTCCAACTGTGAGGTCTCCAGGTATGGGGCCTTACACACAATGTTTGGGATGTAGCATATGACATTGGTCTTGATGAAAGTGAAAGATAATAATGAAAGTTCGAAACGTACGAAATGTATGAAAAGAATGTTGAAAGATAATAGTGATATTATCAAGATGTATGTATGTTGTGTGATCATAAACGAAAGTAAAGGAAAGGTTTTTACTAAAGGTAAAGTATTTTATTCTTTAAAACTTGAACTCACTTAACAACACAGACTTTTTTTGCATTTTCAGTAGGCAGGTAGCTTGTTGCTGGGGATGGCACAAGGGTGAAGTTACTTGGCGGGCAAAGACTGGCATCCATCTCATGCAATAATAATGATGTTGTTTTGTAATACAACTAAGTAACATTTTGTAATATTTTAAACGATGATGTATTACTATGGTGTTCCCGGGAACGGGGTCTTACAAGTTGATATCAGAGCCAAAGTTTAAGAGAAATGAGTAAATATTTTCAAAACCTAAACGTAGACTGAGAATGGAACCGAATGGAGGGATAACAGGCCAAGTAGTTACGTGCCATCAGGTATTTTACTTTTTAAAGGTTAACCGGTATTATGTGCTCGTGCTATCTGATTTATGTGCTCTTAGTAGATTTGGATACTAATGTAGTCAGGATAGGCAATGCTTGGGGAATGAAGAGTAAAGTAAGTGGCTAATCACAACTGGCCACTGTAACTAGGGACTTACTTTACTTGATATAATCCGAGCTATTACCTTGAATGAGCGTGTTGGTGTTTGAATCTTATAGTGTTTAGAGGATGGCGGGTGGTAGATCTTCGAAGGATTCTCGAGGAGGTGTGTAGGTTGGTTGTGGTGCTAGGCCACGTGTCATCGGGAACAAGGCTAAGGCTGTTGAGACGGCTTCTGTAGAGCCCAAGCTTCATCACCAGGAAGGTGGTGATGAGAGTGCTAATTTGAGAGCCTCTGTGAAGGAGGCAGTTGTGAAGGAAGTTCATCAGGTCATGCAGACGATCCTGTCGTCTGTGGTGACCAAAGTTATTCGTGTTGTGAGGGAGGATGAAAAGAAAGAGGAGGAGGACCGTTGGGAGAGGTTCAGGTGAAGGGGAGCAACCAGAGACTGAGATGGTTGTCTCCAGCGATGATGATGAGGAGGAAGCAGTGAAGGAAATGGCTAAGGGGTGTAGTTATGGGGCATTTGTAGATGCTTCTTAAAGATTAACATTTAGTCTTTACGTGTCTTGAATAGTTTTTGTCATAGTGGAGGGACTTTTTTGTAAATATTTGTTTTTTTGTATTGATAGTATAAATAGCATAGATAAGGTATGTGTAGGAGTTAGATACATCTTAGAAGCACCAAAGAATGAATTGTAACTGTTTTCTTTCTACACTTGTACTCTCTATGCATTCTATCAATGAAACTATGAATTTTTGTGATATGTTTGCTTAGATTTGATTACTTGTGTTTGTTTTGATTGAATTGTATCACGATATCATCATATATCAATCCATTTTGATCCTATCAAATGGTATCAGAGCTGTTGGTTCAGTGATTGAAGTTCTTCAAACTGTCGAACTCTTAAAATCACTTGAATCTGTGATTGATAAGCAATTCAATCAATTAATTATTGGTTTCAGTTGTGTTTCATCATCAGAAACATGAATTGAATCACAATTTGCAGCTCAATTCGTTCAAATTCAGTAAATTGTTCAAATCAGTGTTCGAACTTGTTCTTCATTAGTCAAACTAAATTTCAAGCCAAAGATCGATTTGTTGTTGTTATTTGATGAAATTGAAGATAGAGGACTGTTAATTGATCGAATTCCCATCTAATTGGAGGATTTTAGGTCAATTCATCAAGGTTTGAAGGATTTCAGAAGATCTGAGTTCGTTTGAATCTGTTGAAGTTGGCGTATTAGGTCAAAACACTACTGAAAATTGCCCAAGTGTTAGGCGCTTGAAAACTGTTTAGGCGCTTTTCAACTATTAAGGCGTTTTTGGTTTAGGCCTTTTCCCACTGTGAAGGAGTATTACAACTGTGTGGACAGTTTAGATCTTTTCAGAAACCAAGGAATTCTAGGCACATTACAACTGTTTAGGCGCTTTTGAACTATTTGGGCGTTTTGACACCCAGACGTCTTACAACTGTTTAGGCGTTTCACAACTGTTCAGGCGCTTTACAAGTTTGGGCGTTTCATAGTTTTTCTAAGGAATCCCTTAGGCGTTTCAAAGTCAAAGTCAAAGGAATTTTCACAACTGTTTGGGCGCTTCATCACTGTTTAGGCGCATCAACATCAACACTTAGAAATTTTTCAAAAAAAACTTAAAAAATCCAAAAAATATTTTCAATTCATTGTTTTAATTCAAAAACTTAAAAACCAACAAAAAGAAATCTTTTTCTAAAATACAAAATTAAAAATGTTGAAATCAGAAGACTCAGAGAACAGAGTTCCTAAACTGAAGAACAGAGCTGATTTTAAGAATTGGTCACTTAGACAGAAACATCACCTTAATTCTATTGATACTGATCTATGGAAATCAATAGAAAGAGGACCTCACATTCCTATCACTTCAGATGGTCCTGATGGAGGATTTGTCTACACTAAAGACTCTCCAGAACCATACCCTGAAGATGGATTGCAGGGTGATGATTTAAAGAAAGGTAAGAATGATATAAAAGAATATTCTCTGATGTGTAAGGGACTACCTCTTGAAGTCCTAACAAGACTAGATGGATATCAAACAGGATATACCATGTATAAAGCCTTAAAGATAATATGTGAAGGAGGTAAAGAAATTCAAGATCTCAAAAAGCAAAAATTGAAGAGACAATTAGAACTATTTGAGCACTTATCTGGTGAAACCATAAACCAAATGATGAATAGGTTTGTACAACTCACAACTGAGATGTCAACAGCTGGTATCAAAAATGATCTAAAAGATCTAAACTTCAGGCTTCTCAATGCTCTTCCATCTTTATGGAAACAAGCAGTTACACTGTTAAAGCATACTGAGAAATTTCATATGGATCTTGATCTGTTAATAGCCAAAATTGAGCCTGTTGAAATTGATGAAAGCTCAAAGAATAATGACAGAGCAACTTCAATGTCTCACTACAAATATGTTGCATCTCCAGCTAGTACTGTGGAGAATGCCTTCATGGCCAAAAATGAAAGTTTACCAGAAGAAGAGGGTGATCTGTTTGTAGGAGCAGGGTTCTTTACTGATTCTTCTTATACAAGTGCACCTGCTTATACATCTCAGCCTCAACCTCCGTCTCCTCATATGCCTCAAAGTTCTAAACCTCAAACTGAGACTCAATCTGTTAACTCTGCTAAATCTAGCAAAGTTAAAGATGTCATTAACATCCTATTACAGGATGAAGAGTCCAAATCTACTTTTACTGCTTTTATGGCTAGTTTTCAAGCTTATCAAGGTAGTCATTTAACTCAATTAGATTTTGTTTTGTAGGACTTATTTGAGATGGACCTAGATGACATGGAGGAAATGGATCTGAATTGGCAAATGGTGATGATTGCATACAGGACTCAGAAACACTCTTATGTCAACAGGAACTACAAGCCAAGTGCTAACAAGACTGTTGGATTTGACAAGTCTAAGTCAAGGTGTTTCAACTGTAGTAGTTATGGCCACTTTTCAAGAGAAAGCAAAGCTCCTAGAAACAAAGGAGGGAATGGCCAATCGGGTTCAAGCAATCAGAAATTTCAACAATCATCTCAGAAGACATTCCAGAAACCATACCAAAGCTTACCAATGCCTGAACTGAAAGATGAATCTAAGTCATCTGAAAAGCCTAAGAAAGCTCTAGTTGTCAATATTAAAGATGGATATGGTTGGAGTGCTATGCTAAGCAATTTACTGCTGATCTAACATCCAATTTATCCCTTATTACAGAAGTTCAAGGAGAAGATTGGTCAGACGGCAATGATCCAAAGGCTAAATATGATTCTGAGAATGAAGAAGAAGAATATGACTGGAGTGACAAGTCAGATCCTAAAGAGGATTCAGAAGAAGTTGTATTGATGGCACAGTCTGATCAACCAAAGGTTGAAAATTTTAACTCCGAGACCTCTCCTCCTAAATATCCTAAAATACCATCAGAAGTAAGAGAAAAACTATGCACAAAATCTTGCTTTGAACATGTTGAATACTACAGAAATTACTCATATAAAATATGTGAAAAACTAAAGCAAGAGGAATTGATGCATAATAAACTAAAAAATGATCACAAAGTGTCAGATGAAAAGATCATTTCTTTACGAACTTCATGGAACAAAACTTTGAAAGAACTAGAAATAGTTTCAAAACAACTTGAGAAAATGACCAAGAACTTAGAACAAGAGAAAATAGCACATGCTGCTACTCAAGTTGATCTTGCTAAAGTCAAAAGTTCCAAAACAATCATGGAACAACTGGTAAGTGAAAGAAAAGATAAACAAAAAGCAGGATTAGGTTTCACTCACGAACCAATGCCTAAATCTATAACTAAAACTTTGCCTGAAAACTTTAATACACACGATCACTCTCCTGAGAATAAGGCAAAACTCAAAGCTTTCCAAAACAAGAACAAGATTTCTGATAATGATGAAGAGAAAGCTAATGTAGAAATTTTTGAAGAAAAGGATACAGAAAAGATCAAAAATGGTCATCCGGTTAAAGTCAAATCTTATGAACCAAGAACAAAAAGCAAGAAAATTTTTGTTCCAAAAGAATCTATCTTGGAGGAAGTAATTACTAAAAATGATAACCAAAACTCCAAAATCAAAGATAAAGCTAAACAAGAAGAAGTAACATCAGAAGATTCTAACTCATATGGTCTAAATAATCTTGAATTTATTAAATGGCAAAAGGATCAGAAAAAGAAAGAAAATGATAAAGAATCTTCCACTGAAGATGTTCAATCTCAAGTAAAATCAAGTTCCACAAAATCAAGGAACCAAAGAAGAAGAAGAAAAATGAATAAAGCTAAAAATGATCAAATTAAAGAAAATCAAACACAAAAAACAAATCAAACAAATAAATTTAAACCAATAAAATTTGTGTCTGCTGGTATGTTAAACATGAATTCAATTCAAGATGTTAATCAAACTCCTAAGAACAAATCAACCTCTGATCTTAAAACAGGTTCAGATTCTAAGTCTTCCGCTGTCATTAAATGATTTGTATCTAAGGAAACAAAGAATGAAGTTCATGTTCAAAAGACAAAACAAAATGTGCAAAAGAAAAATATGTCAAATCAAAAACAAAATTTGACAAATCAAAAACAAAAGATTAACTTTTTGACGCCTAAACCTAAACAAGGAACAAATGTTGCATCAACATCAAAAGTTAATAAACAATTGTTTAAAACTCCATAGAGGTACTGTGAAATATGTGACATGAACAATCATAACACTGCTGAATGCTTTTTCAACAAGTATTGTCACATATGCGACATGAGAAATCACTCAACATCAGAGTGCTATTTTAATAAGTACTGTACATACTATGATGAATGGACTCATAATACTAAAAATTGTTACTTTCAAAAGAGTTCATCAAGAAAAGGATTTGCTACTTCACTAGTGAGCAAAGGTTAGGTTTCAAAGATTAACAAACCAACCTTCCTTAGGATTGAGATTTTTCAAAAAGAATGATCCGGTGAGACCAAAACAATATGTTAAAGATCAATTCATTCCAAGGTCTGTAAGAATGAATAATAAATTTTGAAAATAAAAGTTTTTCAAAAATTAATCATTCAAAAAGTATGAATTTTCCAAATAATCAAAAATTTGTGAATAATAACATAATTGGTAAATTCATTTAAAATAAGCCTAATATAAACAAACTTCATTTCAAACAATTTACAATTGTTGATAAGTTTGGAAAACCCAAGACCATCTCGGCCTAGGTAGATAACTCAACTTAATTTCTTTGTTTTGCAGGTACGCCCGAGAAGACCAATCAACACATGTTATGTGGATAGCGGGTGTAGCCGGCACATGACAGGCAATCATGCCTTGTTACAAGATTTTAAGTTAAAGGATGGTACACATGTCGCCTTTTGTGGTGATGCGGGAGGAAAAATCAGAGGCGAGGGAACAGTATCCAATGGGATAATAAGCTTCGATAAAGTCAACATCTACTCACAGTTGAACTTTAATCTGTTAAGCGTCTCCCAAATTTGTGATAAATCCTACTCTGTATGTTTTGATGATTCTTTTTGCTACATGTAACACCCAAAATCTTGTCAAAATAAAAGAAAAGAAAGTATTAAGAGGAAAGCAAAAAGAAGCCAAAGATGAGGGGTGTTTTGTGTAAAAGTACACAAAAGTCAAAAGTGCACTTTATATGGGCATGGCCGCCCATATCACTCTTGCTGCTACTATGTTCAACCGAATCAGAAAAAGAAGAAGAAGAAGAAATCGAAGTTCTCTCGGTTCTAGAGAGAGAAAGAGGCTGTTTTTGATCTTGGTATGTATTTCTGTGCATAATTGGCTCGGTTTATGTTGGGTTTTGACCATGAAACCGATTTATATGTGTTTATGTGTTTCGTTGTTTGTTTTGCTTGTTTTAGGCGTTTGAACTCTTTTGCACACGAGTTTGGAGGAGTTTTGTTTGTTTGCTGCACTAGGTGAGTTCTAGACCCTAGTTTTTATGTGTTTTAAACTTTTTTGGGGCTGAAAATGCATGTATAAAAAGTTTTGCGGCTGTTTTATGCTTTACCGTATGTATATGGGTGATTGTGTTTGTGCTTTATGGTGATTTATGTGCTGTTGATGCTTGTGATGTTGTGTATAAGCTTCGAACAGATGGATAAGCATGTTTGGTTAGGAATTGTTGGTGTTTTCGTGGTTGTATGCCTGCCCTAGATGTTAAGCATGTTAGATTCATGATAAGGATGTGTTAGATTGAGTATTGGGGATTGAATAATTGCATAAGTGCATTTGCAGGTTGGTAGTTCATCCGCATTTAAGTACTTTGTTCATGCGCATTGTTGTTTGTTCATTCACATTTGTAGTTGCCTATGCGCCCAAGTGTTCTTTCGAATTTCTTTTGCCTATGAGCAAAGGTTAGGTTTCAAAGATTAACGAACCAACCTTCCTTAGGATTGAGATTTTTCAAAAAGAATGATCCGGTGAGACCAAAACAATATGTTAAAGATCAATTCATTCCAAGGTTTGTAAGAATGAATAATAAATTTTGAAAATAAAAGTTTTTCAAAAATTAATCATTCAAAAAGTATGAATTTTCCAAATAATCAAAAATTTGTGAATAATAACATAATTGGTAAATTCATTTAAATTAAGCCTAATATAAACAAACTTCATTTCAAACAATTTACAATTGTGGATAAGTTTGGAAAACCCAAGACCATCTCGGCTTAGGTAGATAACTCAACTTAATTTCTTTGTTTTGCAGGTACGCCCGAGAAGACCAATCAACACATGGTATGTGGATAGCGGGTGTAGCCGGCACATGACAGGCAATCATGCCTTGTTACATGATTTTAAGGTAAAGGATGGTAAACATGTCGCCTTTGGTGGTGATGCGGGAGGAAAAATCAGAGGCGAGGGAACAGTATCCAATGGGATAATAAGCTTCGATAAAGTCAACTTCTTCTCACAGTTGAACTTTAATCTGTTAAGCGTCTCCCAAATTTGTGATAAATCCTACTCTATACTTTTTGATGATTCTTTTTGCTACATGTAACACCGAAAATCTCGTCAAAATAAAAGAAAAGAAAGTATTGAGAGGAAAGCAAAAAGAAGCCAAAGATGAGGGGTGTTTTGTGTAAAAGTACACAAAAGTCAAAAGTGCACTTTATATGGGCATGGCCGCCCATATCACTCTTGCTGCTACTGTGTTCAACCGAATCAGAAGAAGAAGAAGAAGAAATCAAAGTTCTCTCAGTTCTAGAGAGAGAAAGAGGCTGTTTTTGATCTTGGAATGTATTTCTATGCATAATTGGCTCGGTTTATGTTGGGTTTTGACCATGAAACCGATTTATATGTGTTTATGTGTTTCGTTTTTTGTTTTGCTTGTTTTAGGCGTTTGAACTCTTGTGCACACGAGTTTGGTGGAGTTTTGCTTGTTTGCTGCACTAGGTGAGTTCTAGACCCCAGTTTTTATGTGTTTTAAACTTTTTTGGGACTGAAAATGCATGTTTAAAAGGTTTTGCAGCTGTTTTATGCTTTACCATATGTATATGGGTGATTGTGTTTGTGCTTTATGGTGATTTATGTGCTGTTGATGCGTGTGATGTTGTGTATAAGCTTCGAACAGATGGATAAGCATGTTCGGTTAGGAATTGTTGGTGTTTTCGTGGTTGTATGCCCGCCCTAGATGTTAAGCATGTTAGATTCATGATAAGGATGTGTTAGATTGAGTATTGGGGATTGAATAATTGCATAAGTGCATTTGCAGGTTGGTAGTTCATCCGCATTTAAGTACTTTGTTCATGCACATTGTTGTTTGTTCATTCACATTTGTAGTTGCCTATGCACCCAAGTGTTCTTTTGAATTTCTTTTGCCTATGAGCAAAGGTTAGGTTTCAAAGATTAACAAACCAACCTTCCTTAGGATTGAGATTTTTCAAAAAGAATGATCCGGTGAGACCAAAACAATATGTTAAAGTTCAATTCATTCCAAGGTCTGTAAGAATGAATAATAAATTTTGAAAATAAAAGTTTTTCAAAAATTAATCATTCAAAAAGTATGAATTTTCCAAATAATCAAAAATTTGTGAATAATAACATAATTGGTAAATTCATTTAAAATAAGCCTAATATAAACAAACTTCATTTCAAACAATTTACAATTGTTGATAAGTTTGGAAAACCCAAGACCATCTCGGCTTAGGTAGATAACTCAACTTAATTTCTTTGTTTTACAGGTACGCCCGAGAAGACCAATCAACACATGGTATGTGGATAGTGGGTGTAGCCGGCACATGACAGGCAATCATGCCTTGTTACAAGATTTTAAGTTAAAGGATGGTACACATGTCGCCTTTGGTGGTGATGCGGGAGGAAAAATCAGAGGCGAGGGAACAGTATCCAATGGGATAATAAGCTTCGATAAAGTCAACTTCTGCTCACAGTTGAACTTTAATCTGTTAAGCGTCTACTAAATTTGTGATAAATCCTACTCTGTACTTTTTGATGATTCTTTTTGCTACATGTAACACCCAAAATCTCGTCAAAATTAAAGAAAAGAAAGTATTAAGAGGAAAGCAAAAAGAAGCCAAAGATGAGGGGTGTTTTGTGTAAAAGTACACAAAAGTCAAAAGTGCACTTTATATGGGCATGGCCGCCCATATCACTCTTGCTGCTACTGTGTTCAACCAAATCAGAAGAAGAAGAAGAAGAAATCGAAGTTCTCTCGGTTCTAGAGAGAGAAAGAGGCAGTTTTTGATCTTGGTATGTATTTCTGTGCATAATTGGCTCGGTTTATGTTGGGTTTTGACAATGAAACCAATTTATATGTGTTTATGTGTTTCGTTGTTTGTTTTGCTTGTTTTAGGCGTTTGAACTCTTGTGCACACGAGTTTGGAGGAGTTTTGCTTGTTTGCTGCACTAGGTGAGTTCTAGACCCCAGTTTTTATGTGTTTTAAACTTTTTTGGGGCTGAAAATGCATGTTTAAAAGGTTTTGCGGCTGTTTTATGCTTTACCGTATGTATATGGGTGATTGTGTTTGTGCTTTATGGTGATTTATGTGCTGTTGATGCTTGTGATGTTGTGTATAAGCTTCGAACAGATGGATAAGCATGTTTGGTTAGGAATTGTTGTTGTTTTCGTGGTTGTATGCCTGCCCTAGATGTTAAGCATGTTAGATTCATGATAAGGATGTGTTAGATTGAGTATTGGGGATTGAATAATTGCATAAGTGCATTTGCAGGTTGGTAGTTCATCCGCATTTAAGTACTTTGTTCATGCGCATTGTTGTTTGTTCATTCACATTTGTAGTTGCCTATGCGCCCAAGTGTTCTTTCGAATTTCTTTTATTCATGCGCATTTGCTACAGTGTTCATGTGCATTTGTTTCAGTCATTCGCATTTGTTCTACCAGCATTTAGTTGGACACTTGGAATAATCTGGACTTTCATCCGCATTAGTTATTGTTCATCTGCATTAGTTAGTGTTCATCCACATTAGTCTCTGTTCATCGTATTTGTCTAAGGACTTAGGATTTTTCGAAGCTTGGGAAGTAGAATGTAACAGGTAAGTTCTGGAATGTTTGCTGGTTCATGTTTGTTGTGGTGATGCATGTTGTGGGCTGTTGTTGATGCTTTATACTATGTATAATGTGGCTTTACGTGGTGTGTTTGTATTTGTATGCATAAAGTATTATGTAACGAAGTGGAAGATAACGATAATGAAAAGTGGAACATAATGAAAGAATGTAGTCTTGCAAGCAAAATTGAGGTGAGTGACCGTGTTGTCACAACAGACTCGTAAGGGGTTTAATCCATGAGATTGACCCAAAATATGTCGTGATGCTCACCCTGGTGCTGTGACGGTCTTCGAACATGAGGCAGGGGTCTTGCAAAAAGAGACGGGGTCCTTGTCGCGTACCCCGGTACTATCGGTCTTCGGACATGAGTAGGGTATTGCATGGGACAGGATCCAGATTATAGTGAAAGATAATGATGAAAAGGTACGAAACATATGAAATGAACAAGTACGTGAGTTAATGAAAGATAATTAAGTCTATACCTTGATGTATGTATGATGAATGCTCACGTGCGAAAGTAAAGGAAGTATTTTATTGAAAATGATATTTTCATATATAAATCCTACAAGGTATTTTAAACGTTTTAAAACTAGAACTCACTCAGCAACGCTGACTTTTATACATTTTCAGTTGGCAGGTAATTGTTGCTGAGGATGGCACACGGGGAAGCTACTCGGCAGGGCAAGACTGGCATCCAATCATCTTTAATGATATTGTTGTTTTGAAATGAAATTAATATGATCTTTTTGTAACTATTAACAATTAACGATGTATTGTTTGGCAACAGTATTTATTAATGATTTGAATGGCTTTTGATATTAATTCCGCTGCATTGGTTTATGAACTATGAAATGTTTTATATATATTGTGCTATGATTTACCAACTGTGAGGTCTCCGGGAGTGGGGCCTTACAAGTTGGTATCAGAGCCAAAGTTTAAGAGAAATAGGTAAATATTTTCAAAACATAAACTTAAACTGAGAATGGGACGAATGGAGGGATGCCAGCCCGAGTAGCTACGTGCCATCAGGTAATTCTTTTCTTAATGTTAACCGGTACTATGTTCGTGTGCTATTTGATTTATGTGCCTTTAGTAGATTTGAATACTGATGTAGTCAGGATAGGAAATGCTTGGGGGATGAAGAGTAAAGTAAGTGGCTAATCACAACTGGCCTTTGTAATTAGGGACTTACTATATTTGACATAAACTGAGCTATTACCTTGAATGACCGTGTTGGTGTTTGAATTTTATAGTGTTAGAGGATGGCTGGAGGTAGATCATCTAAAGCCTCTAGAGGTGCAGCACGGGGTGGTCATGCTGGTAGACCACAGGCCTCAAAGAACAAGACGAGAACTGCAGAGACGGCTCCTGGTGAGCCTGGGCTTCATCACCGGAGGGCGGTGATAAGAGTGTCAATCTGATGGCCTTAGTGAAAGAGGCAGTGGTGGAGGAGTTTCACCAAGTCATGCAGACGATCCTACCATCTGTCATGACTGAGGTGGTCCGGGCCGTAAGAGAGGATGAGAGGAAAGAAAAGGAGGAAGAGAGAAGGGTTGTTGCTGGGAGAAGGGAGAATGAGGGAGAGCATGATGATGAGGAGGAGATGAATGCTGAAAGGGGAGCCTCCAATGATGAAGAAGATGTAGAGGTGCGGGAAACCATGAGGGGATGTAGCTACGGGGCATTCCAACGGTGTAAACCCCTACTTTTGACGGCAATGGTAATGCTGCAGCTGCCCACCGCTGGGTTAGAGAGATGGAGGCAGTGTTGGATATTAGTGAGTGCAGGGAGGACCAGAAAGTGAAATTTGCCACTCACTCATTCAATGACTCGGCTTTATGTTGGTGGGACAATATTGTCCAAGCCGAGGGCAGCAGGGCCATTGGGAGGATGAGATGGAGAGATTTGAAGAAGTTGGTTGTTGAGGAATTCTGTCCTCACAGGGAACTAGACAAGGTAGAGAGAGAATTCCTACAGCTTGAGGCGGGAACCATGACCCACCAACAATACACCACCAAGTTTAACGAAATGGCGAGGCTGGTGCCAGATCAGGTGACGCTGGTGTCGAGGAAGATTAAGAGGTATGTGAAGTGATTGCGGGCTGATATCCGCAGGCACTTGATTGTTGCCCGACCAAGCACTTTTAGGTCGGCAGTGGATCTGGCTGGGAGGCTTTACGATGAGAGAGAGGTGTCGGTGGTTGAGGTGAAGAAGACAGGTGGTGGTGACAAGAATTGGAGTGGGAAGAGGTTTGGGCGTGGTGGTTTCACCCCAAACAACAAGAGGATGAAAATGGATGATCTAAGAGTTGGGTCATCAAGCTCGGGATGAAGAAGTGTGGCAAATGTGGGAAGGAGCACACTAGTGAGTGAAAATGGGGATCGAATGTATGCTTCAAGTGTGGGAAGCCTGGCCATGTGGCATAGGTATGTGGGGACATGAAGTGTTATAGTTATGGTGAGGGTGGTCACCTAAGCAGAGACTGCAAGAAGCCGAAGGCAGAGAGTTCCGGGGCGAAGAAGAGGATAGAGAGTGAAGGGTAGAGGGCAAGCGCTAGAGCATTTACAATGACCCGAGAGGAGGCCAGGATGGATCCTGATGTCGTGTCGGGTATATTTCTAGTAAACCAAACTTGTGCCTCTGTATTGTTTGATTCTGGTGCTAGTAGGAGTTTCATTTCTGCTGCTTTCTGTGCTAAACTTCCTGTTTGTAGTAGAAGAATTGATGAGCCATTTGATGTAGAAACTTCTATTGGTAAGTCTACCAGAATTTCTAATATGATTGAGGATTGTGGCATAGAGTTAGAAGGCCATAGGTTCTCTGCTAAACTATTTGTGGTGCCCCTAGGCGGATTTGATGTAGTTCTAGGGATGGATTGGTTGGCAGCCTATAAGGCAAACATCGTGTGTCACAAAAAGATGATTCGACTGACAGCGCCTGATGGAAGTTCGGTAACGGTTTACGGTGACAGAGTTACTACAGTTCCAAATATTTTGATGGTGGTGGCCCCGAAGTGCATGAAACGCGGATGTAGTGCCTACCTGGCTTATGTGAAGGATGTGGACGTGTCAGTACCACAATTGTCCGACGTACCAGTCTAACCGAGATGAAGCAGCTGATGGTTCAACTGCTGGAGTTATTGGACAAGGGTTTCATTTGACCGAGTATCTCTTCTTGGGGTGCGCCAGTCTTGTTTGTTAAGAAGAAAGATGGTAGTATGAGGATGTGCATAGACTACCGGGAGCTAAACCAGTTAACAGTGAAAAATTGATATCCCTTACCAAGAATAGATGACTTGTTTGACCAGCTCCAAGGTGCCAGTTGGTTCTCATGAATAGATCTCTGATCTGGCTTCCATCAGTTAAGGTTAAGGAGCAAGACATTCCTAAGACAGCTTTTCGCACGCGTTATGGACACTACAAGTTCCTCGTTATGTCTTTTGGTCTGACTAACGCGCCAGCTGCCTTTATGGATTTGATGAATCGAGTGTGTCGGCCGATGTTAGATAAATCAGTGATTGTGTTTATTGATGATATCCTGATTTATTCAAAGAGCAAAGAAGAACATGGCGGCCACATACGTGAAGTAATGGAGATGCTTCGCAGGGAGAAGATTTCTTCGAAATTCTCTTAGTGTGCTTTTTGGTTACTTGAGTTTCAATTTTTGGGTCACGTGGTGAATTCTGAAGGAATTATGGTGGACCCGGTGAAGGTTGAGATGGTGATGCAATGGAAGTATCCAAAGACGCCATCCGAGATTCGAAGTTTCTTGGGATTGGCGGGCTACTACAGGAGGTTCATTCAAGACTTTTCCAAGATAGCCTCACCTTTGTCCAAATTGACTGGCAAGGACGTAAGGTTTGTGTGGGGTCGGGAGCAGGAAGATGCTTTTGAGGAGTTGAAGGCAAGATTAACTCAAGCTCCTGTTTTGACATTACCGAAGGGAGTGAAGACTTAGTGGTGTATTCGGATGCCTCCTATTCGGGACTGGGTTGTATGTTAATGCAACTTGGGAGAGTAATAGCCTACGCATCCCGACAGTTGAAAACTCACGAGGTCAATTACCCCACGCATGATTTGGAGCTCGCAGCTGTGGTCTTCACCTTAAAGATTTGGAGGCATTACTTGTCGGGGTGAAATGCACAATCTTCACGGACCACAAGAGCCTAAAGTATTTCTTTGAGCAGAAAGATCTCAACATGAGGCAGAGGAGGTGGTTAGAGCTGATTAAGGATTATGATTGTGAAATCCACTACCATCCGGGTAAAGCCAATGTAGTGGCTGATGCCCTAAGCCGAAAAGAGAGACCCGAGCCAATCCGAGTGAAGGCTTACCAATTGGTGATGACCACTGAAGTGATGACACAGGTTAAAGAATTTCAAGATGAGGCATTGAAGGAAGATCGCCTTAACTCTGAAAGGATGAGAGGTCTAGTCACAGAGTTAGGAGAAAATACACACGGAGTTAGAACCTGCTTCGGGAGGATATGGATTCCCCGCTACGGTGATCTACGGGGATGAATTATGGATGAAGCTCATAAGACTCGATACTCCATTTATCCTGGTGCCACTAAGATGCATCAAGATATGAAGAAAGACTATTGGAGGCCGGGTATGAAACGTGACGTGGCGGAGTATGTGATTAAGTGCCTTACTTGCTTACAAGTGAAGGCAGAGCATCAAAAGCCATACGGGAAGATCCAACTGTTGGATATACCCGAGTGGAAGTGGGAGCACATCACCATGGATTTCATCATGAAGCTACCACATATGGTAAGGGGGTTATGATGCAATTTGGGTAATAGTTGATCGTTTGACAAAGAGTGCTCACTTCCTACCGATCTGCGAGACGTATTCATCCGAGAGGTTGGCGGATCTGTTCATCAAAGAGATTGTAGTTCGCCATGGTGTGCCGGTATCTATCGTGTCAGACCGTGACACTCGGTTCATATCGAAGTTTTGGAAGAGATTCCACGATGCGATGGGGATGAGGCTACACATCAGTACGGCTTACCATCCTCAGACAGTTGGTCAGTCTGAGAGGACAATTCAAACGCTCAAGGACATGCTCCGACCATGTGTGATCGACTTCGGAGGAAGTTGGGATGATCATCTCCCATTGGCAGAGTTCTCTTAAAACAACAACTATCATGCCAGCATTGGCATGCCACCTTACGAGATGCTATATGGTAGGAGATGTACGCCCGTGTGTTGGGGAGACATTAGGCAGAAAGAGTTGGGATGCGTGGAGGTAATCGAGGCTATGACTGGGAAGCTAGAAAAGATCAAAGCCTTTATGATGGCAGCCAAGGATATACAAAAGTCGTATGCCGATAAGAGGAATAGACCGATCGAGTTCAACACGGGTGATAAAGTCATGTTAAAGGTCTCGCCCTAGAAGGGGATCATCTGGTTCCGGAAGAGGGGCAACCTGAGTACGAGTTACATAAGGCCTTTCCGAATCGTTGCACGAGTAGGGGAGTTGGCCTATTGACTTGAATTGCCTGATGAGTTAAGTGGAATTCACCCGACGTTCCATGTTTCTCATCTGAGAAAATGCTTGGCCGATAAAGATATGATTTTGCCACTGGAGGATATCGAAGTGGATGAAAGGCTCAATTATATGGAGCAACCAGTGGCCATCATAGACAGGAAGGAGAAGAGATTGAAATATAAACTGGTTCCACTCGTAGGTGTGCAGTTGAAACACCAGAAGGGTTCCGAGTCTACGTGGGAGACGGAGGAAGAAATGAGACAGCATTACCCATAGTTATTCGAAGAGTGACAGGTTTCAAGGATGAAACCTCTTTAAGGGGGGTAGACTAGTAACACTCGAAATCTCGTCAAAATAAAAGAAAAAAAAGTATCAAGAGGAAAGCAAAAAGAAGCCAAAGATGAGGGGTGTTTTGTGTAAAAGTATACAATTGTCAAAAGTGCACTTTATATGGGCATGGCCGCCCATATCACTCCTGCTGCTACTGTGTTCAACTGAATCAGAAGAAGAAGAAGAAGAAATCGAAGTTCTCTCGGTTCTAGAGAGAGAAAGAGGCTGTTTTTGATCTTGGTATGTATTTCTATTCATAATTGGCTTGGTTTATGTTGGGTTTTGACCATGAAACCGATTTATATGTGTTTATGTGTTTCGTTGTTTGTTTTGCTTGTTTTAGGCGTTTGAACTCTTGTGCACACAAGTTTGGAGGAGTTTTGCTTGTTTGCTGCACTAGGTGAGTTCTAGACCCCGGTTTTTATGTGTTTTAAACTTTGGGGCTAAAAATGCATGTTTAAAAGGTTTTGTAGCTGTTTTATGCTTTACTGTATGTATATGGGTGATTGTGTTTGTGCTTTATGGCGGTTTATGTGCTGTTGATTCTTATGATGTTGTGTATAAGCTTCGAACAGATGGATAAGCATGTTTGGTTAGGAATTGTTGGTGTTTTCATGGTTGTATGCCTACTCTAGATGTTAAGCATGTTAGATCCATGATAAGGATGTGTTAGATCGAGGATTGGGGACTGAATAATTGCATAAGTGCATTTGCAGGTTGGTAGTTCATCCGCATTTAAGTACTTTGTTCATGCACATTGTTGTTTGTTCATCCGAATTTGTAGTTGCTTATGCGCCCAAGTGTTCTTCCGCATTTCTTTTATTCATGCTCATTTGCTAAAGTGTTCATGCGCTTTTGTTTCAGTCATTCACATTTCTTCTACCAGCATTTAGTTGGACACTTGGAATAATCTGGACTTTCATCCGCATTAGTTATTTTTCATCCGCATTAGTTACTGTTCATCTGCATTTGTCTAAGGACTTAGGATTTTTCTAAAGCCTGGGAAGTAGAATGTAATGGGTATGTTCTGGAATGTTTGCTGGTTCATGTCTGTTGTGGTGATGCATGTTGTGGGCTGTTGTTGATGCTTTATACTATGTATAATGTGGCTTTACGTGGTGTGTTTATATTCGTATGCGTAAAGTATTATGTAACGAAGTGGAGGATAACGATAATGAAAAGTGGAACGTAATGAAAGAATGAAGTCTTGCAAGCAAAGATTGAGATGAGTGACCGTGTTGTCACAACAGACATGTAAGGGTTTTAATCCATGAGATTGACCCAAAAGATGTCGTGATGCTCACCCCGGTGCTGTGACGGTCTTCGGACATGAGGCGGGGGTGTTGCAAAAAGAGACGGGGTCCTTGTCGCATACCTCGATACTGTCGGTCTTCGGACATGAGTAGGGTATTACATGAGACAGGATCCAAATTATAGTGAAAGATATGGATGCAAAGGTACAAAATGTACGAAATGAACGAATACATGAGTTAATGAAAGATAATTGAGTCTATACTTTGATGTATGTATGATGAATGCTCACGTGCGAAAGTAAAGGAAGTACTTTATTGAAAAGGATATTTTCATATATAAATCCTACAGAGTATTTTAAACCTTTTAAAACTAGAACTCACTCAGCAACGCTGACTTTTATGCATTTTCAGTTTCCAGGTAATTGTTGCTGAGGATGGCACATGGGGGAAGCTACTTGGCAGGGCAAGACTGGCATCCATTCATCTTTAATGATATTGTTGTTTTGTAATGCAATTAATATGATCTTTTTGTAACTATTAACAATTAACGATGTATTGTTTAGCAACAGTATTTATTAATGATCTGAATGGCTTTTGATATTAATTCCGCTACACTGGTTTATGAACTATGAAATGTTTTATATATATTGTGCTATGATTGACCAACTGTGAGGTCTTCGGGAGTGGGGCCTTACACTACATTTTGAAGCCAGGTTTTCAGATTAGCAAAGACTACGTGGTTGTTAAAGCTTTCAGGGATCGAGATGTACACAAACTGGATATGTCTCTAGTTGATCCATCTACAGAAACAACTTGTCTTATTGCTCAAGCATCAAATGACAAAAGTCAGCTTTGGCATAAACGTCTCGAACATTCCAACTTCAAGAATATGACCAAGCTCATAGCAGGAAATCCTGTTATCGGCCTTCCATCAAAGAAGTTTTCCACTACAGATCTCTGCTCAGCATGTTTAAAAGGGAAACAGCACAGAGCGTCTTATAAGACCAAGCAGATAAACTCAAATTCCAAACCCCTTCAGATGTTGCATATAAACCTTTTTGGACCAACCAACGTGAAGAGTGTTGGAAGAAAATCATATTGTTTAGTTATCATTGATGACTTTACAAGATTTTCATGGGTTTTCTTTTTGGATGCTAAATCTGAAACGGCTGAATTATTAAAAGAATTCAACATAAAAGTAGAAAATCAACTTGAACAAAAAGTAAAAATAATAAGAAGTGATAATGGTATGGAATTTAAAAATGTAACTATTGACATGTTTTGTGTAGAAAAAGGAATTACTCATCAGTTCAGTGCTCCCAGAACTCCACAAGAAAATGGAGTTGCTGAAAGGAAGAACAGAACTTTGATTGAGGCTGCGCGATCCATGTTAGCAGATGCAAAAATTCCTATCACTTTCTGGGATGAAGCCATATCTACTACGTGTTTTGTACAGAATCATACTTTAATTGTGAAAGACAAACTGAAAACTCCATATGAGTTGATGTTTGGCAGGAAACCAAACATAGATTTCTTAAATCTTTTGGTTGTCCAGTTATGATTTTAAATTCAAGTGATCAGCTAGGAAAATTTGATGCAAAATCTGATGATGGATTTTTTGTTGGATATTCATCTGTTTCAAAAGCATATCGAGTTTATAACTCTAGGACAAATGTTATACTTGAAACATTCAATGTTAAATTCCTTGAAAACTCTTTTCCATCAGTTTCAAATGGTCCAGCTTGGTTATTTGATTTAGATTCACTGTCAAACTCTTTTCAATCTAACTTATTTGACCAATCTAACTTGCTTGATTCTACAGGTGAGAAGAAAATTCAAAGAAATCTCGGTTCTTTCAGTGATGATCAGATTCTGATGATATGGATGACTCAAGCCCAGATTATCCCTTCTTTTCTTTTCTTAGAGATTCTATAATCCAATCTAATAATGATGAACATTCTCATCAAGATAATGATCTTTCCGTTTTAGAAAATCAAGATGTTTCACAACCTATTCCTAATGATGGTACAGAAATTGTACAACCTGAGTCAGGAACGTCATCTATTTCTGGTGATGTAGTTGATTCTGGTAATCTTGATTACTTTATCAACTCACCGACTTAAGTTCCCAATTTCAATCCACATTCTTCAAGCCTATTGCATTAGCTTTCCAACTTGAATCAAACCAATCTGAATGTTCATGTTCAAGGGAATGAAATTCCAACATCTCGTATCCACAGGAACCATCCAACATCTCAGATTATTAGTCCATTGAATGTGAGAACTACGAGGAGTAAAACAAAACAAGCAAATGTTTGTTTATACTCGTGTTTTCTTTCTCAAATTGTTCCTAAAAACGTTATCGAAGCGTTAAAGGACAATAGTTGGATTGAGGCTATGCAAGAAGAATTATTATAGTTCCGCAAACAAGAAGTGTGGAATCTGGTGGATTTACCAGAAGGAGAAAATTCCATTGGCACAAAATGGTTGTTCAGAAACAAAACTAATGATAGAGGTGTTGTTATTAGAAATAAAGCGAGAATCGTTGCACAAGGATACACTCAAGAGGAATGAATAGATTATAATGAAGTATTTGCTCCAGTTGCAAGACTTGAATCAATTTGTGTCTTCCTGGCTTATGCATCATTTATGAAATTCAAAGTGTATCAAATGGACATAAAAGGTGTATTCTTGTATGGACCGATCACCGATGATGTGTATGTAAAGAAACCTCCGGGTTTTGAAGATTCACAATATCCACATCATGTGTACAAGCTCAGCAAAGCTTTATATGGTCTACATCAAGCCCCTAGAATCTGGTATGAAACGTTATCATAGCACTTAATCCAACATGGATACACGCGAGGGAAAATCGATCTGACTCTGTTTATCAAGAAGGATGCTGATTATCTTTTATGTGTACAAGTATATGTCGATGATATCATATTTGGTTCTACAAGTCCAAAATTGTGCAATGATTTCGAAGAAATATTGAAGTCTCGATTTCAAATGAGTTCTATGGGAGAAATAAATTCTTTCTTGGACTTCAAGTCAAGCAATCTGCAGATGGAATATTCATAAACCAAGAGAAGTTTGTCAACAAGCTCTTGAAGAAATTTAAACTGCAAGATTGTTAGTCCATCAGAACTCTAGCTGACGTAAACACCAAGATTGATCCTGATCCCAAAGGGAAATCTGTAGACCAAACTTTATACAGATCTATGATTGGTTCATTGATATATCTTACTGCATCTAGACCTGACATAATGTATGCTATTTGTGTCTATGCCAGGTATCAATTAGACCCGAAGGTATCTCACTTAATTGCTGTCAAACGCATATTCAGATATCTCAAAGGAAAACCGGCCTTAGGGTTATGGTATCCTTATGAAAGAAACTTTGAGTTATATGGGTATACTGATACTGATTATAGAGGAAGTTGTCAAGATAGAAAATCTACTATGGGTGGTTGTCAGTTTTTAGGACCTAGATTAGTCTCATGGCAATGTAAGAAACAAACAAATGTCTTCGTTTCAACCGCAGAAGCTGAGTACATAGCTGCTTCAGCAGGATGTTCTCAAATCCTTTGGTTACAAAACCAACTGCTGGATTACAGGTTCAACTTTCTTAAAACTCAATTTACATTGATAACACTGCTGCTATGTTCATTACAGCTAATCCTGTCCAACATTAAAAAACAAAACATATCGAGATTCGATATCATTTTCTCAGAGATAACTCTGAAAAAGGTTTAATCATTCTGATTCAAATTGCTACTGGCTGACCTTTTTACTAAAGCATTCTTACCGGGACGGTTTGTGTATTTGGTAGAGTCAATTGGTCTTATTAACCATATTTAAAAACTGGTTTTTGAGTATTTCAGTTAATTGAGTCTAAATATGATTAGAACCCTCTCTTATATGAATAGGACACAGCCAGAGAACCTGTCAAAGTTAATTGCCTGATTGTATTTTTGTGTGTGCATGTTTATTAGAAAAAGTAAAACCAAATACAAAATTAGAAAATTGAAAAATCAAAAGATAAAAATATAAAACAAAAACTACAAAAATAGAGTCTTTCTTTGTTAATTCTTATTTAGAATGAATCTGTCATTGCAATATGTGAGAAATGATAGATACATTAGTTTGATCAGTTGCATACTTCGCTTTCGACTAAAGTCTGACATGATCAGATATGATATGCAAGTAAGTTCATGCAATTAGTCTGAAAAATTAAATTCTTGTGATTAAACTAAATCACTCATGCATTTATGTTTGTCTATCTTAGCACTAATGAGTAGTGTTGATTTCTCAAATTGATTGCTTGTTAAGACCCAATCTCACACCTGATGGTGATATGAATAAACGTTGAGCTCTAATTATTTAAAGCATCTAACACTTCTCTGTTATGAGTCATCATAGACCTGAAGTGATGAGATATCCTTTGTTGTAAGTGATTACAGATCTGGATATTCTCTCTGATGCAACAAGATGCCAATGTGCACAAACACCAAATGAGATCTGGTTATAGTATATGTCAGGTTAACAAGTTGAGAACAGTGACTTCTTGCATATCTTTATGAGAATTAAGCTCTCTAAGTCTAAGTGTGACTGCATAATGTCATATCTAATTATACCTTAAACAATCCAAGAATTGAAAAAGTAAGTGTGCTGAATATCTTGCTAAATGCACTCATTTTCTGTCCTTAGATCTCGTGTCTCCTTTACTGTATAATGCTGACCTGGAACCCACTTGATCAGGATTTATTCACTGTCTATGACTATCCATCAATTTTTTATTTCAATGTGCTGATCTTAACTAATATGATCTCACTGCAGACATTGATTCATTTGTAAATATTAGATTTTTATTCTGCTTTAATTTTGATTTTTGCATGTTTTTCTGTGTGCAGGCATATTAACAATGATTAGTGTACTCTTCATGTGACTTTCAAGAAACTTCTAACTTTGTTAAACTTAAAAGTTTAGGGGAGTAAGAAGAGTAAAAAGCAAAAATGTCTAAGAGAAAATATATTTCAAATTTCAAGATATAAAAAATCAAAATTTAGTGTTTTGGATGGAAAGGATGAAGCTAAAAAGTTCAAGCCTGTGTGTGTTTGACATAATGTAAAAATGAACCTGAAAAATATTTTAAAGTGGAAAAGCTTCTTTCAACAGTAAAATATGAGACTATTTGTTAATAATTAGAGACTAAAATGATGGGAAATTATTATTTGAAAAATAAATAAAAATGCAAAAAGTTCAAAATTGAGGGTCTATTATGTAAATTTTGGGTGAAAGTCAAAATTTGACTAATTAAAGTCAAAATTTGATAAATTGTTTTAATATTAGTATGTGAACATTGCTAATATGTCTAAACAATGTACAGGTGAAAGATCTGAAAATTACAAGTGTTAGACACATGAACGTCATCTCATGCGCCTAAACAGTGTTCATAAGTCCAGGATTAGGAGCATGATGATTTTTTCAAGATTTGTACAAGTGTTGGACGTTTCAGACAACCTCATGCGTCTAAACAGTTGTCAAGCGTCTAAACAGTTGTTATAAGTATGAAAAAATGTAGTTAAGTGTTGGGCGTTTCAACATTCTAATGCGCCTGCACAGTACCCGGACTTTCAAGAATTGGGCATATCAAGTGAAAATAACCAAGTGTTGGGTGTTTCAGCTTAGTCCATGCGCCTGAATAGTTCAAAAGCGCCTAAAACAGTGCTTATGCGTCTGAACAGTTCTCATGCGTCTAAGCTCATGCGCACAAACAGTGCTCATGCACCTAAAAAATTTCACTCGGTATAAAAGCAACACTTCATGATTTCAGACATTTTTTTCTCAAAAACCCCTGAACACTCAAAACCCAGACACTCGATATACCATTGATTCACACATTTCGATTGATTTCTGATATTGTCTTGCATTCTATAGTGATATTATCTGATTCTAAATGTAAGTTGATGATCAAAATTACAGAAATTTCAGTTTAACAGGTTGATTGATTTGGGCGTATCGGACCTATTCGGGCGCATGAACCCTAGTCTAATGAATCTGTTAAGATTGTGAATGAATTGGATATAAGGACTGAAATTGATGATGAAATTTTAATGAAAAACATGATTTCGATCTCATTGATGCACTAAAATCTGTTTTTCATCAAACTTGAATCTGTGATGATTTTTCACATGTCGACTGTTGAAGATGAACAGTCAAAATTTTGAAGTTTTTTTGTAAAAAAAATGAAAATTAGTAATAAAATCATGTTTTAATCTGTTTTTGAAAAGAATTCATTGAATTAATGTTTTTAAATCATTTTCATGTTAACTTGAATGAAATTTGTCTTGAACAAGATCACTTAAACACTTAGAAAATTTTAAGTGCAAGTTAGTCAAAATGTTTAAAACATACTAAATCTTAAATTTCAATAAACTTTCAATTGATTTTAATTGATAATATTCAAGTTTCTAAATTTCTTGTTTTAATTTTGTAGATGAATGTATTAAAATTTAAGCCAAAGCATAATGTGGCAGCTTTACTAAATGAAAAAGTACAAGAGGCTGTTAGCTATGAAGAGATGATTAGATTCCTATTGAAAACTAAATATGTTTATGCCATGTGTTATCAGCCAATCATCTATGCAAGACTAATCAAGAAGTTCTAGAACACTGCATCTGTTGAGGTTATTGATGAAGGTAGGAAAGTGGTGAGGGGATTCATTACAAACCTCAGAATGATTGAAGTATCTAAAGATTCTATAAGAGAAGCTCTAAGATTAGGACCAAATAATCCTGATGATTTATCTGAATTGTATTTTAATGAATGTAGAGAGACATTCATGGAAATGGGTCACCCTAATCAATTTCCAAAGAAAAAATTCTTTAGAGCAAGAGTTTATAACCACTGGAAGCTGTTATGCTATATCTTTCAACACTGTATGTCTAAAAGGAGTGCTGGATGGAACTCTTTCCTAGTAGACATAGCATCTCCTATCGTAGCACTTGCAACTAATCGGAGATTTAACATGTCTAAGTGGATTCTAAATGGTTTTATCTTTAATTTGGAAAAAGGAACTAGGAACAAGTACTTGATGTATCCTAGATTTCTACAGATGATTATAAATGAAGAGTATCCAGATATACGTGTAGATGGAGTGAGTGGTGAAACTTTGATGCTAGAGCATATGTCTGAGATTTCTTATAAGAGACTTGCTATGGTCACTGGTGCTCAGAACATTCCTTTGTTTGATTATATAAGGAATGTGGCTAATGATGAAGTTGACATGAATATTGATCACTACCAGTTAATTGAAGAAGATCCTATAGATCCAAATGATCTTATAGAAGAAATACCTCAAGATTCATCTGAAGATAACGATGATGATGAAAATGATGATAATGATGATGATGAAAGTTCAATTTCTTCTGATGATAATGATAATGATGATGATGGTGGTTTTGATGGTGATATGATGGAAATAGTTCATGATGATCTTCAAGAAGCTGACCAAGTTACTGAAGAAGCTCATGAAGAAAGACATGATGTTGTAGATGAAATTGATTCAGCTACTGAGGAAATCATTGAAGACTCTGATGAAAATGTTCAAGAGATTGACCAAGTTACTGAAGAAATTCATGATGATGACACTGAAGTTAATCAAAGTGAAGAAATTATTGGTGGAAGTCAAACTGTTGATGAGATAGTGAGTATGATTAAAGAGATGGCAGATACTAATGAACAGTTTGAGTTTAATGAGAATATTCAATACTTTGAAGTTGTTGAAACTGCAATTATAATGAATTTGTGAATGAACCTCAACAAGAAGTTAATGTAACAGAAGAAGTTAATTTTCAGCAGATTATTGATGAGCTGAAAGAAGAAAAGTTGAAGCAATTGAAAGTGGTAGAAGATTTGAAAGAAGTTAATGAGAAATTACAAGAAGAATTGAAAAAGAAAGATGATGTGATTGAAGAGTTGATAAAAAGCAAAGAAGACAATGTGAAAACATTTGAAGTAATGATGAAACATTATGATATCATGGAAGAACAATTCAAGAAGTTGAAGGAGAGCTATGATTTATTGAAAGAAGAATTAGAAAAAATGAAAGAAACACAAAAGTCTCCGTCTCCAGATTTGATGATTATTTCAAAAATTAATCAGATAGAAGTTGAGAAAGTTCCTGTTTTAGATAAAGGAAAGAGGAAAATAGATGATATTGATGTTTCAATTCTACCTGAATGTAACACCTGAAATTTCGTCAGAATAAAAAGGAAAGAAAAGTAATTTGAAGAAAATAAAAAGAGGCAAAGTTGAGGGGTGCTTTGTGTAAATAGTACCAAAAAGTCAACAGTGGGTCTATAAAGAGCATGGTCGCCCATGCTCTTTCTGCTGCTGCTTTCCAAAGAAGAAAAGAAAGCTGGGTTTTGTGTTTTCTCTCGGTCGAATTGTGAAGAAGAAGAAGAATTATTCAAGGTTAGTAGGTTTTTGTGATTAATTGGTTTGGTTTCTTTGAGGTTTCAACCTTAGAAACTGATTTCTATGTGTTTTTGGTGTTTGGGTGTTTGTTTTAGCTTGTTCCAGGTGTTTGAACTCTTATGCATGCAAGTTGGGAGGAGATTCACTTGTCTGCTACAATAGGTGAGTTCTAGGACCCTGATTCTATGTTTTTAAACTTCTTTGGTGCTGAAAATGCATTTAAAATGTTTTACAACCATTGTATACGATAATTGTGTATGTATGTGTATGAAGTTCTATGTTCTATGAGGTTGTAAGCTTGTTCTAAGAGTTTAGCATGATTGATCTATGTTAAGAATGTATGGGAATGAGGTTTTAGAACTGGTTATAGCATAAGCTCACTGTGATAATTACCTAAGTGTTTTGTTCACCAACGTTCACTTTTGTTCACCCGCATTTGCCTTAATTCAGCCTATGTATCCATCAGCATTTCTTTTTATGCATGCGCATTTGCTACAGTATCCATCAGCATTTCTTTTTATGCATGCGCATTTGCTACAGTGTCCATCAGCATTTCTTTTACGACAGAATAATTACCAAGTGTTCATCCGCATTTGCAAGTGTTCATCCGCATTTGCAAGTTGTTCATCCGCATTAGGGTTTGACCATGGTTGACTTGATGCTTGTATCTGATTATGTTATGCATGTTGTGGGCTGTCCTTATGTGCCTATTATGATATTAACATGTGACTTTATATGGATTGCTTATGATCATAAAGTATTATTATTAATCAAGTGGAAGATTAATATTAACGAAAAATGGAACATAACGAATGAAAAGACTTGCAAGTAAAAATTACACGAGGTGCACGACCATGTTCTCGTTAGCTCAACTGTGTACGGTTTAGCTAACCCAAAGGATGTACACATGGTCAATCTTTAAGATTGAGGGGACCACTGTTGCTGCCCCGGTACTGGTGCCAGCATATGTGCACCACAGATGGAGTCTATTTATAGACTTCAAGGCCCAGTACCAGGTTTATGTGCATTATATGGGGGGTATAGCACTTTGGTCCATATCGAAACTGAAAGATAATGATAATAAGCAAGAAAGAGAATGGTGATGATGTAATAGATATGATTTGTATGTATGGTGTGTGATCACATCCAAAAGAAAGATAAGATATTTTCTTTAAGAAGTATTTTGTATACAAATCTATCAAGATATTTTTATGATTTTAAAACTAGGACTCACTCAGCAAAGCTGACTTTTATGCGTTTTCAGTTGGCAGGTCATATTGCTGAGGATGGCACTCGGGGAGGCTACTCGTCGGGACAAGGCTGACATCCATTCATGAATATAAAATTGTTGTTTTGTAATGCAAACTAATGATCTTTTGTAACTATACCAAACATGTATTACTTAGCAACAGCGTTTATAAATAAATGAATGGCTTTTAAATGTTTAAATTCTGCTGCAATGTGATAATGAATTATGAAATGTTTTATGAATAGTGCTGTGAATGTCCAACTGTGAGGTCTCCGGAAACAGGGCCTTACAAGTTGGTATCGGAGCCAGGTTTAAGTGAAATGGTTAAATATTTTCAAAAAACCTAAACTTAAACTTAAAACGGGGTCGAATGGAGGAATGTCAGCCCGAGTAGCTTTGTGCCATCAGCTAATTCTTTTATAAAGTTAACCGGTATTATGTGCGCATGCAATTTGATTTATATGCTTTAGTAGATTTGAATACTGATGTAGTCAGGTTAGGAAATGCTCGGGGAACGAAGAGTAAAGTAAGTGGCTAATCATAACTGGCCACTGTAATTAGGGACTTACTATACCTAACATTAATTGAGCTATTACCTCGAATGACCGTGTTGGTGTTTGGAACTTATAGTGTTAGAGGATGGTTGGAGGTAGATCATCTAAGGCTTCTCGAGGTGGTGTATGGGGTGGTCGTGCTAGTAGACCCCGGGCCGCAAGGAACAAAACGAGGACCGCAGAGATGGCTACTGCTGGGCCTGATCTGCATCACCCAGAGGGGGTGGATGAGAGTGCTAACTTGAGAACCTCGGTGAAGGAGACAATGGTGGAGGAGGTTCACCAAGTCATGCAGACAATCCTACCGTCTGTCGTGACTGAAGTGATCCGAGCTGTAAGGGAGGATGAACGAAAGGAGAAGGAGGAGGAGAGGAGAACGACTGCTAGCAGGAGAGGTGATATGAGGGATCAAAATGAGGAGGAGGAGCTAAATGCTGGAGGGGGAGCCTCAAGTGATAATGAAGAGGTGGTGGTGCGGGAAACCACGAGGGGATGCAGCTACGGGGTATTCCAACGGTGTAAACCCACTACTTTTGACGGCAACGGTAATGCTGCTACTGCCCACCGCTGGATAAGGGAGATGGAGGCAGTATTGAAGATCAGTGAGTGTTGGGAAGACCAGAAAGTGATGTTTGCCACTAACTCGTTTATCGACTCGACACTATGTTGGTGGGACAATCTTGTCCAAGCCGAGGGTGACACGGCCATCGAGAGAATGAGATGGGGTGAGCTGAAGAAGTTGGTGATTGATGAATTCTGTCCTTACCGAGAACTCAACAAGACCGAAAGGGAGTTCTTACAGCTGGAGGCGGGAACTATGACCCACCAGCAACACACCACCAAGTTTAACGAAATGGCGAGGTTGGTGCCGGATCAGGTTACGCCGGTATCGAGGAAGATCAATCGGTACGTTCAGGGACTACCGGCCGACATCCGCAGACAATTGATCGCTGCCCAACCAAGCACTTTTAGGTTGGCAGTGGATTTGGCGGGAATGTTGTATGATGAAAGGGAAGTAGCGGTGGTTGAGCTGAAGAAGACGGGTGGTAATAACAGGAGTTGGAACGGGAAGAGATTCGGGCGTGGTGGTTTCAACTCGAACAGTAAGAGGCCGAGGATGGATGATCACCGAGTGGTTACTGCAAGCTCGGGGTTGAGGCGGTGTGATAAGTGTGGGAAGGAACATAGCAGGGAATGCCGCTTCGGAATGAATGTCTGCTACAAATGTGGCAAGCCCGGTCACATTTCAAAGATGTGTGGAGCCCCACGGTGCTTAACTGTGGTGAAATCGGTCATATGAACAAGGACTGCAAGAAGCCAAGGGCTGAAAGTTCTGGGTTGAAGAAGAGGCCAGAAGAAGGAGGGCAGAGGGCAAGTGCAAGAGCCTTCACGATGACCCGAGAGGAAGCCCGGGTAGACCCCGACGTCGTGTCAGGTGTGTTCCTAGTAAACCAAACTTGTGCCTCTGTACTATTTGATTCTGGTGCTAGTAGGAGTTTTATATCTGCTGTCTTCTGTGCTAAATTACCTGTTAGTAGTAGGAGCATCGATGAACCTTTTGATGTAGAAACTGCTATTTGTAAGTCTACCAGAATTTTGATATGATTGAGGATTGTGGCATAGAATTAGAAGCCCATAGGTTCTCCGCTAAACTATTTATGATGCCCCTAGGCGGGTTTGATGTAGTTCTAGGGATGGATTGGTTGGCAGCCTTGAGGCAAACATCGTGTGTCGGAAGAAGATGATTCGGTTAGTTGCACCAGATAGGAGTTCAGTGATAGTTTATGGTGATCGCATCACTACGGTTCCGAAAGTGATTTCGATGGCAGTGGCAGAGAAGTGTATGAGGTGCGGATGCTGTGCCTACTTGGCATACATGAAAGATGTGGACGTGTCGATACCACAAATTTTCAGAAGTGCCAGTGGTACATGATTTCCCAGATGTGTTTCCCGAAGATCTACCAGGTGTGCCACCGGACCATGAGATAGAATTTCAGATCGACCTGATACCCATTGCGCAACCTGTTGCCAAGGCACCGTATCGGTTAGCTCCGACCGAGATGAAAGAACTGATGGATAACGGGTTTATTAGACCGAGTATCTCTCCTTGGGGTGCTCCAGTATTATTCGTAAAGAAGAAAGACGGTAGTATGAGAATGTGTATAGACTATCGGGAGTTGAACAAGTTGACAGTGAAGAGCAGTTACCCCTTACCATGGATTGATGACCTGTTTGATCAGCTTCAAGGTGCCAGTTGGTTTTCCAGAATAGTTCTTCGATCTGGCTACCATCAGCTGAAGGTAACAAGATATCCTGAAGACAGTGTTCCGCACGCGTTATGGACATTACGCGTTTCTCGTTATGTCATTCGGTTTAACTAATGTGCTAGCTGCCTTTATGGATCTGATGAACCGAGTGTGTCGGCCGATGTTAGATAGATCAGTGATTGTGTTTATTGATGATATTCTGATTTATTCGAAGAGCAAAGAAGAACATGCCGGCCACATACGTGAAGTGTTGGAGACACTTAGAAAGGAGAAGTTGTATGCTAAATTCTCTAAGTGTGCTTTTTGGTTGCGGGAAGTTCAGTTTCTGGGTCATATGGTGAATACCGAACTAATTATGGTGGACCCGGCAAAGGTTGAGGCGGTAATGCAATGGAAGTCTCCAAAGACGCCATCCGAGATTCGCAGTTTCTTGGGTTTGGCGGGTTACTACCGAAGGTTTATCCAAAACTTTTCTAAGATAGCCTCACCTTTGACTAAGTTGACACGCAAGGATGTGAAGTTTGTGTGAGGACGAGAACAGAGGATGCTTTTGAGGAGTTAAAGGCAAGATTAACTCAAGCTTCTGTTTTGATATTAGCTGAAGGGAGTGAAGACTTAGTGGTGTATTCGGATGCCTCCTATTCGGGACTGGGTTGCGTGTTAATGCAACGTGGGAGAGTAATAGCCTACACGTCATGACAGTTGAAAACCCACGAGGTCAATTATCCCACGCATGATTTGGAGCTCGCGTCTATGGTCTTTGCATTAAAGATTTGGCTGCATTACCTGTACGGGGTGAAATGCACAATCTTCACGGACCACCTGGAGCCTAAAGTATTTCTTCGAACAGAAAGATCTCAACATGAGGCAGAGAAGGTGGTTAGAGTTGATCAAAGACTATGATTGTGAGATCCATTACCACCCGAGCAAGGCCAATGTAGTGGCCGATGACCTTAGCCGAAAGGAGAGACCCGAACCGATTCGGGTAAAGGCGTATTTGGTGATGACCTCAAAGGTGATAACGCAAGTTAAAGAGTTTCAAAATGAGGCGTTAAAAGAAGATCACCTCAACTCCAAAAGGATGAGAGGTTTAGTCACTGAATTGGGAGGGAATACCCACGGGGTTAGAACCCGCTTTGGACGAATGTGGATTCCTTGATATGGGAATCTACGTGGGCGAATTATGGACGAAGATCATAAAACTCGATACTCCATTCATCCCGATGCTACCAAGATGTATCAAGACATGAAGAAAGACTACTGGTGGCCAGGTATGAAACGGGACGTGGCAGAGTATGTAAGTAAGTGCCTTACTTGCTTGCAAGTGAAGGCAGAACATCAGAAACCATACGGGAAGATCCAACCGTTGGATATACCCGAGTGGAAGTGGGAGCACATCACCATGGACTTCATAACGAAGCTACCCCATACTATGAAGGGGTGCGATACCATCTGGGTGATAGTTGACCGATTGACAAAGAGTGCTCACTTCCTACCGATCCGCGAGACGTATTCCTCCGAAAGACTGGTGGACCTGTTCATCAAAGAGATTGTAGCTCACCATGGTGTGCCGGTGTCTATTGTGTCAGATCATGACACCCGGTTCACATCGAAGTTTTGGAAGAGATTCCATGATGCCATGGGGACGAGACTACACATTAGCACGACTTACCATCCTTAGACAGATGGTCAGTCTGAGCGGACGATTCAGACGCTCAAGGATATGCTCCGAGCATGTGTGATCGACTTTGGAGGAAGTTGGGATGATCACCTACCATTAGCAGAGTTCTTGTACGACAGTTATCATGCCAGCATTGGTATGCCACCATACGAGATGCTGTACGGTTGGAGGTGTAGAACGCCCATGTGTTGGGGAGATATTGGGTAGAAAGAATTAGGAAGCATCGAGGTGATTGAGGCTACGACTGAGAAGCTGGAAAAGATCAAAGCCTTCATGAAGGCGGCGAAGGATAGACAGAAGTCGTATGCCGATAAGAGGCGTAGACCCATTGAGTTCAACGTGGGTGATAAAGTTATGTTAAATTTCTTGCCTTTGAAAGGGATCATCCGGTTCCGGAAGAGGGGCAAGTTGAGTCCAAGATACATAGGGCCTTTCCGAATTATTACACTAGTAGGAGAGGTGGCTTATCGACTAGAATTGCCTGATGAGTTGAATGGGATTCACCCAACATTCCATGTATCTCATCTAAGAAAGTGCTTAGCCGACGAAGATATGATTGTACCATTGGATGATATTGAAGTGGATGAACGGCTCAATTATATGGAGCAACCAGTGGCAATCGTCGACCGAAAGGAGAAGAGATTGAGAAATAAAGTGGTTCCACTTGTGCGGGTACAGTGGAAACACCGAAAAAGATCCGAGTCTACGTGGGAGACCAAAGAAGAGATGAGACACCATTACCCATAGTTATTCGAAGAGTGACAGGTTTCGGGGACGAAACCTCTTTAAGGGGGTAGACTTGTAACACCCGAAATTTCGTCAGAATAAAAAGGAAAGAAAAGTAAGAAAATAAAAAGAAGGCAAAGTTGAGGGTGCTTTGTGTAAATAGTATCAAAAAGTCAAAAGTGGGTGTATAAAGAGCATGGGCCCATGCTCTTTCTGCTGCTGCTTTCCGAAGAAGAAAACAAAGCTGGGTTTTGTGTCTTCTCTCGATGGAACTGTGAAGAAGAAGAAGAATTATTGAAGGTTAGTAGGTTTTTGTGATTAATTGGTTCGGTTTCTTTGAGGTTTCAACCTTAGAAACTGATTTCTATGTGTTTTGGTGTTTGGGTGTTTGTTTTGGCTTGTTCTAGGTGTTTGAACTCTTATGCACGCAAGTTAGGAGGAGATTCACTTGTCTGCTGCAATAGGTGAGTTCTAGGACCCGATTCTATGTTTTTAAACTTCTTTGGGGCTGAAAATGCATTTAAAATGTTTTACAACCGTTGTATATGATAACTGTGTATGTATGTGTATGAACTTCTATGTTCTATGAGGTTGTAAGCTTGTTCTAAGAGTTTAGCATGATTGATCTATGTTAAAAATGTATAGGAATGAGGTTTTAGAACTGGATATGCACTCTGCCACGTCCCGTTTCATACAGGTCTGATGGTTTATCCACATTTACACTGTGATAATTGCCTAAGTGTTTTGTTCACCCGCATTCACTTTTGTTCACCCGCATTTGCCTTAATTCAGCCTAAGTATCCATCAGCATTTCTTTTTATGCATGCACATTTGTTACAGTATCTATCAGCATTTCTTTTTATGCATGCACATTTGCTATAGTGTCCATCAGCATTTCTTTTACGACAGAATAATTACCAAGTGTTCATCCGCATTTCCAAGTGTTCATCCGCATTTGCAAGTTGTTCAGCCGCATTGGTTTTTGTTCATCCGCATTTGCAGTTGTTCATCCGCATTGGTTTTTGTTCATTCGCATTTGCAAGTTGTTCATCCGCATTTGCAAGTTGTTCACCGCATTGGTTTTTGTTCATCCGCATTTGCAAGTTGTTCATCCGCATTTGCAAGATGTTCACCCGCATTGGTTTTATTCATCCGCATTAGCTTAAGACAAGAAATTTTCTGGAATTTTGGAGATTAATCAAGTGGAAGATTAATATTAACGAAAAGTGGAACATAAGGAATGAAAAGACTTGCAAGTAAAAATTTACAGGAGGTGCTCGACCATGTTGTTGTTAGCTCAACTGTGTACAGTTTAGTTAACCCAAAGGATGTACACAGGGTCAATCTTTAAGATTGAGGGGACCAGTGTTGCTGCCCCGGTACTGGTGCCAGCATATGTGCGCCACGGATGGAGTCTATTTATAGACTTCAAGACCCAATACCAGGTTTATGCGCATTATATGGGTGGTATAGCACTTTGGTCCATATCGACACTGAAAGATAATGATAATAAGCAAGAAAGAGAATGGTGATGATGTAATGGATATGATTGTATGCATGGTGTGTGATAACATCCGAAAGAAAGATAAGATATTTTCTTTAAGAAATATTTTGTATACAAATCTATCAAGATATTTTTATGATTTTAAAACTAGGACTCACTCAGCAAAGCTGACTTTTATGCGTTTTCAGTTGGCAGGTAATATTGCTGAGGATGGCACTCGGGGAGGCTACTCGTCGGGACATGGCTGACATCCATTAATGAATATAAAATTGTTGTTTTGTAATGCAGACTAATGATCTTTTGTAACTATACCAAACATCTATTACTTAGCAACAACGTTTATAAATAAATGAATGGCTTTTAAATGTTTAAATTTCACTTCAATGTGATAATGAATTATGAAATGTTTTATGAATAGTGCTATGAATGTCCAACTGTGAGGTCTCTGGAAACGGGGCCTTACACTGAATCATCATCCAAAGTACAAAAGATTGTTGATGAACCTGCTAGAGAAGAAGAAGAAGAGTATGATATTCATGAAACCATTGTAGCTCTTGAAGATATTGAAGCTGAATATGGTGATGAATGGTATAATGAAGTATTAGATGATGAAGATTTAGCAGAAGCTAATGTTGATGAACATTATTCACCAATTGATGTAAGTCATGATGATATTCCTATGGATATTGAAGAAAGGTATAATTATCTGGTCAAGATGAAGTATAACAGAGTATTTTTAGATGGGTTGACTATATCTCAAATCAATGAAGAGTTTGAGAAGTGCATAGCTGATGAATCTAGTGCACCAATTGATCCGAATGAGATAGTTGTTGAACATGGTGAATGGAATCCAATTAGTGAAAGTATAAATGTTGATGATATCCCAACATCAGAATTACATCATCCAGATCCCAATGATATGAATGTAATTGCCTTAAGAACATGGTTACAATCAAGAAACTATCCATGGAAGAAGCTTAAGAGATTACAAGCAGAATCATTAAGGAATTTGGTAAGGAGCTTTCAAGAAACAGAAAGACAAACAAACAAGATGATTGTGCTAGACATGGACAATCCTCAGTACTTAGAAATAACAAAAAGAACTAGAATTTTGAAGCCTCAAGAAATTAAGTCTATGGCTAAGAAAAGCACAGCTTATGAAGGAAGAAAGAGCTTATGAAGATGTTTCCAGAGACTGAATGACAAAGTTATCAAGTCTCTATGGAACAAAGGCAATTGTGGAACAAAGCTCGAACTGCTGGTGATCTAGTACGTAATGTTTTGCAGAAAGGGCAATCTATTTCTATGTTACTAAATGCCATGATTGTTCCTGATACTACAAAAGAAGTGAAGATCGTTGCATGGAAATATGATGAGATTTTTATGCATTCTTGATTAAACGAGTCAATGCAATATGTGATGTTTATCATTTCTACTCGAGTATTATTAAATTACCTATTTAAGATTTAAAGGAAGTGAATAAATTGCCATTGATCAATCCAACAAGAGCAAGCCGAGGAGAGAACTTTGTGCATTTATTGAACAGAGGGATAAATAGAATGAGTTCATTCTTACAAATAAGATGTGATCAAGAAGATAAGGAGTATTTTCAAACATTAAAGAAGAAGAGAAAAGGAGTTGATAATGATGTAGGTGAAGAAAAGTTTTGGATGCTTTCAGTGACCAATATTTTTTTGAAAAAGTCACAAATCCTATATTGAAAGTCATTGATGGATCTCAACAATCAAAACCAATTTTGAGATGGTTTTACAATGCTGACACATTTGAGCTAAAGTTAGTATGAGATTTGAATGATTGGGATCGTGATATGATTTCTTTCTTTGGTGTTTTTGAGCTAAAACTTTTGCATCCCAGTTACATTTCATTCTTATCTATCTAGAAGTTTGAAAAAGTTGTTCTAGACATAGCTGAAAATGACAAGAAGTATTTTGTGTCAATCATTAAAATGATGAATGCAGTAATGGAAAGGATATCATTGAGGAATGCATTGGCATATGCTAATATTGTGAAGAAAGATATCAAAGATATTGAGTTCATGAGAATATCAAGCAAAGGGGTTTTAGAAATTCATTGCAATGATAAGCCAAACCCAATTGAACTTTATGCTAACATTGATATTGCAGGTTTATCGAAGGAAACTTTGGAAGTGATGAAAAAGATGGAGATCAAAACAAATGAAGCTAAACCAGAGCAAGGCATCTTAGCTAGAAAGTTCAAATCATCTATTGCTAAAGCCTTAAGAGAACAAGAACTTTATAGAGAAAAGCTATTATTAAAGATTAAAGGAGATCCTGAAGACTTCTTTGATTTATGAAGATTGAAGACTGGAGATAAAGCATGAAGACTGAAGAAAAGATTGAAGACAAAGATATGAAGACTGAAGATTGATTTTGAAGACCGAAGACAATGTCAATCTTAGGGGGAGTATTGTAGATGCTTCTTAAAGATTAACATTTAGTCTTTATGTGTCTTGAATAGTTTTTGTCATAGTATAGGGACTTGTAAATATTTGTTCCTTTTGTATTGATAGTATAAATAGCATAGATAAGGTATGTGTAGGAGTTAGATACATCTTAGAAGCACCTAAGAATGAATTGTAAATGTTTTCTTTCTACACTTGTACTCTCTATGCATTCTATCAATGAAACTATGAATTTTTGTGATATGTACTCTCTATAAAGTTTGTAGATGCTTCTTAAAGATTAACATTTAGTCTTTATGTGTCTTGAATAGTTTTTGTCATAGTATAGGGACTTTTTTGTAATTATTTGTTCCTTTTGTATTGATAGTATAAATAGCATAGATAAGGTATGTGTCCAGAGATGCAAGCCCCTGCCGCTGCTACTCACCGATGGGTGAGGGAAATGGAGGTGGTGCTCGATATCAGTGAGTGCCAAGAGGATCAGAAGTGAAGTTTGCTACCTACTCATTTGTGGACTTGACCTTATGCTAGTGGGACAATATTGTCCAGGTCGAGGGCAGCAGGGCTGTTGGGAGGATAAGGTGGAGTGAACTGAAGAATATGGTGATCGAGGAGTTTTGTCCTCACAGGGAGCTTGACAAGATTGAGAGCGAGTTTTTAAAGCTGGAGGCGGGAACCATGACACACTAGCAATACACGACTAAGTTCAATGAGATGGTAAGGCTGGTGCCGGAAAAAGTGACGCTGGTGTCAAGGAAGATCAAGAAGTATATCCAGGGTTTGCCGGCAAATATCCGCAGGCATATGATCGCCGCTCGGTCGAGCACCTTTAGGTCGGTGGTTAATCTGGCCTAGAGACTATAGGATGAGAGATAGGTGGCGGTAGTGGAGGTGAATAAAAAAGGTGACAGTGACAAAAATTGGAAGGGAAAAGATTTGGCAGTGGTGGTTTCACCCCAAAAAGTAAAAAGGCAGGAATGGATGACAGGAGGGTGGTGACGATAGGTATTGGGTCAAGGATGTATAATAGGTGTGGGAAGGAGCATGTGGGGGAATGCAAGTGGGGATCAAATCTCTGCTTCAAGTGTGGGAAGCCCGGTTATATGGCAAGGGATTGTGGGGTGATGAGGTGCTACAATTGTGGCGAGACTAGGCATATGAGTAGAGATTGCAGGAAGCCGAGGGCTGAAAGTGTTGGATCTTATATGCCCAAGACACATACAAGATTGATGTGGTTAGTACGTTATGATCCAAGTCGGGTCATACCCAATAGCAAGCTAGACAAACACCATAATATTTATTGTAAGATATGATTAACAATCAAATATTAACACTTATGATATTTAGAAAATGGGTTTCTAAATATTTGCACTTGAGGAATAAATAAATTATATGGATAATTTATTTATACAGATTATCTTATGATATTATTTAAGTTGGTTAAATAATATGTATATGATAATGGTTATGACATATTGCATGTAACCAATATCATGTCTATATGGTACATGTTTTAATTAAACTTGTATCTAATTAACATGTTGTTTATTTTTGTTTTAAAGTGTTTAAAACAATTAAAAGGGGATTAGAATTGGGTGGCCGAAATTAGAGAGGGAAAATCCCATCCCTTTTGAATTTTGTTTTTGGTATTAAATGTTCTTGGAACACCCCCTTTCAACCACCTAACCACTCCACATGCAATAGCTCTCAAACCAAAAAACACCTCTCCTTCTCTCCTCTCTCAAAACTCACGGCTGAAAAGGAAGGAAGAAGAAGAATTCCCTTTTGTGTAGTGCAAGTGCCAAAATCCTAGCAAACAAGGTGTTGTGTTAGTAGCTTGGGGTATACAAGCTTGAGGTCTTCTCTTTTGAAGACTAGACGTTCAAGAAACATCATCTTCCTCCTCTTATCTATATCCAACTTGCTTGTTCAAGAAAGGTAGTATTCATGTACATCCTATGGTTGGTTTGATAGCATTTCTTTTCACATATATATGATCCTTATTCTTGGGTTTGTTTTCTTGAACATATAAATGTTTATTTTCAGAATATAACACAAGTTTTAAACCCCTTATATCCGCTGCGTTTTTATGTTTAAATGGTTAAACATCCTTGTTAAAACTTGTAAAAACCCAACAATGGCATCTAGAGCCGGTTATGTGGAAAACTTGCTTCAAAAGTCCAAGAAAAGTTAGTTTTGTTGGACTTTTTCAACCCATTAGGGGCTGTTTTGATATGGATAAATGAATCCCTTATCTTTCAAAGTTTTATCTCACATGCTTTAGAATAAACCTTGAAAGATTAACATCAAGTGGTTGATTGTTTTGTTTGGACTAAACCTTAAAGTTTGGGTTTATGTTGGCCGAAACTTTAAGGGTTAAAAAGGGAGTTCATGGTTGTTCTTGGATGTTGTATTTGATACATATTTTGGTGCATAACATAGCCTTGACCTAATGTGTTTTGGTTTTGGATGAATGTGATTGTCATGTTTAGTTTTATTCATTAAAGGGTTGTAATAATAATTTTGGTGTTTGTATCTTTTGGGTTGTAATTTATTTATTCATTGGTTATGTAATAAATAGATTAGGTGCATTTCTTTTATTAGAAAAATTGTATTAGGATATGATTTTGTAAAAGAAGATGCACAAGTTGGAGACTCAAGGAAAGATACAAAGGAAGAACTCAAAAGACATGGACACTTGAAGCATTTGGATGTGGATTCGAGTGGGAGTTCTTGGACACATTTTAATGTGTCATTATTAACCCTTAGGAAAGACCTAGTGACAACACTTGTGATGGCAAACAAGTGTGGTCACCTTAGTGGCTATGGTTATGCACATATGATTGAATGGTTGTGCTTGTTTGGTTGTTTTGTTTTATGTTGGTTGTTTGATATATGGATATGCATAACTAACAAATTTATAAACATAACAAGCTGAAAATAAATGATTCTTAATCATTAAGTGGTTAATAAAAGGTTATTAAAAGGATTAATGATTTCAAATAAAAGGGGTTTTATTAAAAGAACCATAGGGTACCATGTATTTGAAAGCATGCAAATGCAAGGTACATAGAGTTTTCTAAACTAGAATTATGAAAACTTAAAATGTCTTTTGAAAACAAGTTTATCACCATCCTTTTACACAACACTTAAGTCACTTGAAAACTCTTAATGGGATAAAGGTCACCTAACCATTTTGAGGGAACTTGTGATTTAAGGTGGGAATGCCGTATTTGTGGGATAAAGATCACCTAACCACTTATATTGGTAAACTCACATGTGTGTGTAAGTAGGGTAACTTGATTTGCAAACCATGTTAAATGGATCACCTACAATATGGTTTACAAAAGGTGTTGATGGGATTAACATGCCGACTATACATATGATGTTTAAGTCGATCCCATACCCTAGAAGTTGCAAAGGGTTGCAATTGTCAAACGTTGACTACCTTGTTAATTTAAATAATGGGATAAAGATCACCTAACCACTATTTAAATGTGACGTTGGATTCTAGAATTTATTTTGTGTATGACACATAAAAGAAATTTATAATTAAAATGATAATATCGTAAATACTAAAATTGAACCTTGTTAAATTTTGTAGATGGCCACCAACAACAATGAAAATAATGATATTCCATCCGCTCACAACCTATCACTAAGAACCATTCTCCAAAAGGAGCGTCTAAACCATAACAATTTCATTGATTGGTTTCGAAACTTGAGAATTGTTCTCAAGCAAGAGAAACGGTCATATATCTTAGACGATCCGATTCCCGATGAACCCAATGAGGAAGATGAAGAGGCCTACTTGAATTGGGTGAAATACACTGAGGACTCGGTCCAAGTGTCTTGCCTCATGTTGGCAAGTATGACTCCGGATCTCCAAAAGGAGTACGAACATCACGGAGCATACGACATGATAACCCAGTTGAAGGAAACGTTCCAACAACAAGCAAGGGTAGAGCGCTTCGAAACGGTTCGAGCACTCCATGCATGTCGTATGGATGATACCCAATCGGTCTCATCTTATGTACTTAAGATGAAGAGCCACATAGACCGCCTCGAAAGGCTGAATTGTCCCGTCTCGAAAGAGTTGGCTACGGATTTGATCCTCAACTCTTTGTCAAAAAGGTTTGACAATTTTGTTATGAATTATAACATGAACGGTTGGGACAAGAACATAACTGAGCTTCACTCTATGCTCAAGACAGCCGAGGCGGCCATGGGTAAAAGGAGTTTACCCGTTCTCACCATCAATGAAGGTGGGAACAAGAAGAGGCCTCACCCCGCATCCAAGGCAAGTGTTGCCAAAGGTAAAGGGTACGTTGGGAGAAAGGGAAAGGGAGTGGTAAAAGTGCCACCACCAAAACCAGCGGAGAAGAAGCAAAAGGTTGCTTCGGATGACCCATGCTTTAAGTGTGGGGAGATAGGACATTGGGCAAGAAATTGTCCTGTCCATCTCAAAGAGTTGAAAGCAAAGAGGGATGCCGGGCAGACCTCAGGTACAATTTTCATGATTCATATTGATCTAAATATAATATCCTCTAACACATGGGTATTGGATACCGGATGTGGGACTCACATTTGCAATTTGTTGCAGGGGTTCAAAAGAAGTAAAAACTTCAACAAAGGGGATGTTAGCCTCTACATGGGGAATGGGGCAAAAGTTCAAGTTGAAGCCCGAGGGGACTACATCCTGAAGCTTCCAAATGGTTTGGAAGCAATTTTGAACAATGTTTTGTATGCTCCTAGTTTGACTAGGAACATTATTTCAGTTGCACAATTAAGACAATATGGTTATGTTTTGATGTTTATTGAAAATGAAATTCATGTTTCTTTAAATAACATCTTTTATTTTAAAGCTACTCCTATAATGGTATTTATGAATTGGTTCATGAAAACACATTATATGATAGCTCGTTGTACCAAACCACCACCAAGAAGCTCAAATTAGATTTGAGTGACACCTATCTTTGGCATTGCCGTCTTGGTCATATAAACAAGAAGCGCATACAAACTCTTCAAAAGAATGGTCTTTTAAAAGCAAGTGAATATGATTCATTTGATGTATGTGAATCTTGTTTACAAGGCAAAATGACTAAGGCACCTTTTAGTGGCAAAACCGAAAGGGCAAAAGATTTATTAGGTATCATACATTCGGATGTATGTGGTCCTTTTAAGCCAATGACTAGGTATAATGAAAGATACTTCATTACCTTTACCGACGACTATAGTAGGTATGGGTATGTGTACTTGTTAAGACACAAAGATGAAGCTTTTGAAATGTTCAAAACCTTCCAAAATGAAGTAGAAAATCAACTCAACAAATCAATAAAAATTCTTCGCACCGATAGAGGAGGTGAATACCTAAGTGATGCTTTTAGAGATCATCTTAGAAGTTGTGGGATTATCTCACAACTATCTCCACCTGGAACACCACAACACAATGGTGTGTCCGAGAGGAGAAATCGAACTCTATTAGATATGGTTCGATCTATGATGGCTGGAAGCTCATTGCCTCTATCATTTTGGGGCTTTGCTTTGCTCTCTGCGGCCCGTATTTTGAATATGGCCCCAACCAAGAAAGTGGAAAGGACACCTTTTGAAATATGGCATGGAAGGGTTCCATCTCTATCATATTTAAAGGTGTGGGGATGTGAGGCTTATGTAAAGACTCCCACCTCAAACAAGTTAGAAAGACGTTCCACTAAGTGTATTTTTATTGGATATCCTAGAGATTCTATGGGATATTATTTCTATGATCCATTGGAACAAAAGGAGTTTGTTGCCAAGAAGGGTGAGTTCTTGGAAGCCAAGTTCCTTATGGAAGGAGCTAGCAGTAGAACAGTGGATCTTGAGGAGGATCAAGGTCCACAACCCGATACACGTTTGGTTGACACTAGCACTCAACATGAGGATGTTGAGAATGATCAAATGGTTGATCAACACACACAAAACGTTCGCAAATCTGGTAGAACTAGTAATCCACCTGAAAGATATGGATTTTTCATGGATGGGTGCTATGTGGTTGATTCCGATGAACCAATCACATACCATGATGCAGTGTCCAATTTGGATTGTGACAAATGGCTTGAAGCCATGAATGTTGAGATGCAATCCATGTATGACAACCAAGTGTGGGACTTGGTTGTACCACCTCTTAACTCCAAGGTAGTTGGAAGTAAGTGGGTTTTCAAGAAGAAAACCGATATGCATGGAAACTTGGATACTTATAAAGCTAGACTTGTAGCAAAAGGTTTCACTCAAACTCAAGGGGTTGATTATGATGAGACTTTTTCGCCTGTTGCAATGCTAAAGTCTATTAGGATATTATTTGCCATAGCTGCTCATTATGATTATGAGATTTGGCAAATGGATGTCAAAACCGCTTTTCTAAATGGATATCTTGAGGAAGATGTTATATGGTTCAGCCTGAAGGTTTTGTCGACCCAAAACATCCTAACAAAGTATGCAAGTTAAAGAAATCAATCTATGGATTGAAGCAAGCGTCAAGAAGTTGGAATCACCGTTTTGATGAAGAGGTAATTAAATTTGGGTTCATCAAAAATGCTGATGAGGCTTGTGTGTATAAAAAGGCTAGTGGGAGCATCATCACTTTCCTAGTATTGTATGTCGATGACATCCTACTATTTGGAAATGACATTCCAACCTTGGAAGGTATAAAAACCTGGCTTGGAAGCTGTTTTTCCATTAAGGATCTTGGTGAAGCCGCCTACATTTTGGGAATAAAGATCTATAGGGATAGATCAAGGCGGTTGATAGGTTTAAATCAAAGTGCATACATTGACAAGATCTTGAAAAGGTTCAAGATGGAGAACTCTAAGAAAGGTACAGTACCTATTCAAAGAGGAACGATATTGAGTACGACTCAATGTCCAAGCTCAAAGGATGAGCAAGATAAAATGAAGGGAATCCCGTATGCATCTGCTATAGGATCCATCATGTATGCAATGATATGCACTAGGCCGGACGTGTCATGCGCCTTGAGCATGACAAGCCGATACCAGCAAAATCCTGGAAATAGTCATTGGATGGCTGTTAAGAACATACTTAAGTACCTAAGGAGGACTAAAGATATGTTCCTAATCTATGGATCTGGTGAGGAGGAACTGTGGTAAAAGGTTACACGGATGCGAGTTTCCAAACTGATCGGGATGACTCACGATCACAATCGGGATACATTTTCATCCTAAATGGAGGAGCAGTCTCTTGGAAGAGCTCTAAACAAGATGTGGTGGCATTATCAACTACAGAGTCAGAATACATCGCCGCTTCATTAGCAGCTCAAGAAGCTGCATGGTTGAAGAAATTCATTGCCGATCTAGGGGTTGTCCCTTCCATTCAGGACCCCCTAGAAATTCTTTGTGATAATGAGGGTGCGATTGCTCAAATCAAGGAACCCCGTGCACATCAAAAGACTAGGCACATTGAGCGGAGATTCAACTACATAAGGGATGAAGTTGAAAAGGGAAAAATATGTATTCGCAAAGTTCACACGGATCAAAACATTGCGGATCCACTCACGAAGCTTCTTGAAAAGGCAAAGCATGAGGGTCATACTTGTGCCATGGGACTTCGATATTCTAGTGACTGGATTTGATTTTGTGATCTTGTATTTGGATATTGGAACCTTTTATTACTTGAATGAATTATATGATTATAATGTTTCAACTAATGTTCCAATTTTGCATGTTTAATCCATGAGTAAATCATTTACTCTAAACGTCCGTAGTCGTTCATGCCTGTGGGAACAAGTATGAGGGTAAGACTATTATGAACTTGGATTGGTAGATATTCATTTGGATGAATATATAGCAAAGGGTTGCTGCCAAAGTTCATAGATATTTATGGGATATAAATATTGGACTGGCCCGCATTTCAAATATTACTACATGGAATCTTCTTGATTGATCATAAGTAAATTTGAGTAAAGGCGAATATCATTTGGTATCCTCTGACCTGAGATACATATTGGGTCTTGATATTCACCGGGTATTATACTTTGACTTAGTTCTTCGCTGTTCTGAAACATGGCAGTACATAAGACTAAATTCGGGTATAGCACGAGGTGATTGTGAGAGACGTATGTAATCAAGATGGGATTTGTTCCTCTTATTCGTTGAGAGTAAGATGTCTAAGGCCTGCTAAAGTTAAGTCACTGGAGAATGATCATTCTGTGTCTCTAAGATTTAACATGACATCTGTGACAAAAGGATAGATGATTGATTCACCTAAAACATTTTCGAGTAAGATACTTGAAGGGGATGATGTTATTGAATGGCACTTAGTCATACGTGTTAAGGGTAGTAAACCGTTGTTAGGCGGTATTTACTGCTTGCATCAATCTTCTATGAATCTTGTGCAAGTGGGAGATTGTTGGATCTTATATGCCCAAGACACATACAAGATTGATGTGGTTAGTACGTTATGATCCAAGTCGGGTCATACCCAATAGCAAGCTAGACAAACACCATAATATTTATTGTAAGATATGATCTAACAATCAAATATTAACACTTATGATATTTAGAAAATGGGTTTCTAAATATTTGCACTTGAGGAATAAATAAATTATATGGATAATTATTTATACAGATTATCTTATGATATTATTTAAGTTGGTTAAATAATATGTATATGATAATGGTTATGACATATTGCATGTAACCAATATCATGTCTATATGGTACATGTTTTAATTAAACTTGTATCTAATTAACATGTTGTTTATTTTTGTTTTAAAGTGTTTAAAACAATTAAAAGGGGATTAGAATTGGGTGGCCGAAATTAGAGAGGGAAAATCCCATCCCTTTGAATTTCGTTTTTGGTATTAAATGTTCTTGGAACACCCCCTTTCAACCACCAACCACTCCACATGCAATAGCTCTCAAACCAAAAACACCTCTCCTTCTCTCCTCTCTCAAAACTCACGGCTGAAAAGGAAGGAAGAAGAAGAATTCCTTTTTGTGTAGTGCAAGTGCCAAAATCCTAGCAAACAAGGTGTTGTGTTAGTAGCTTGGGGTATACAAGCTTGAGGTCTCTCTTTTGAAGACTAGACGTTCAAGAAACATCATCTTCCTCCTCTTATCTATATCCAACTTGCTTGTTCAAGAAAGGTAGTATTCATGTACATCCTATGGTTGGTTTGATAGCATTTCTTTTCATATATATATGATCCTTATTCTTGGGTTTGTTTTCTTGAACATATAAATGTTTATTTTCAGAATATAACACAAGTTTTAAACCCCTTATATCCGCTGCGTTTTTATGTTTAAATGGTTAAACATCCTTGTTAAAACTTGTAAAAACCAACAGAAAGTTCTGGGGCAAAGAAGGGGACCGAGAAGGATGGGCAGGGAGCAAAATACAGAGCATTCACGATGACCCCGGAGGAGGCTAGGGTGGACCCTGATGTCGTGTCAGGTACGTTCCTAGTAAACCAAAAATTGTGCCTTGTATTATTTGATTCTGGTGCTAGTATGATTTTATTTCTGCTGCCTTCTATGCTAAGTTGCCTATTAGGAGTAGAAAGATTGATGAGCCCTTCGATATAGAAACTGTCATTTGTAAGTCTACTAGGATTTCTGATCTGATAGAAAATATGACATAGAGTTGGAAGGCCATAGGTTCTCAGCTTATCATGATGCCCCTAGGTGGATAAGATGTGGTTCTAGGGATGGATTGGTTAGCAGCCTATGAGGCAAATTGTGTGTCGTAAGAAGATGATCCGATTGACTGCACCTGATGGGAGTTCGGTGACGATCTACGGTGATCGAGTTACTACGGTTCCGAAGGTGATTTCGATGGTGGTGGCAGAGAAGTGCATGAAACGTGGATGTAGTGCCTACCTGGCATACATGAAGGATGTGGATGCGTCAGTACCACAATTGTCCGGCGTACAGTTGTGTGTGACTTTCCAGACGTGTTCCCAGTAGATTTTCCAGGTGTGCCACCGGACCATGAGATTGAGTTCCAAATCGACTTGATACCTAGTGCTCAACCTGTTGCCAAGGCACCGTATCAATTGGCTCCTTCTGAGATGAAGGAACTAATGGTTCAGTTGCAAGAGTTGTTGGGATCATTCGATCGAGTATCTCTCCCTGGGGTGCTTCGGTCTTGTTTGTAAAGAAGAAGGATGGTAGTATGAGGATGTGCATCGACTACAGTGAGTTAAACAAGTTGACAGTGAAGAATCGGTATCCACTACCCAGAATTGATGACTTATTTAACCAGCTCCAAGGTGTCAGTTGGTTCTCGAGGATAGATCTTCGATCTGGTTACCATCAGTTGAAGGTGAAGGAGCAGGATATACCTAAAATAGATTTTCGCACGTGTTTTGGACATTATGAGTTTCTTGTTATGTCTTTTGGTTTAACTAACATGCCAGCAGCCTTTATAGATTTGATGAACCAGGTGTGTCGGCCGATGTTAGATAAATCAGTGATGTGTTTATCGATGATATCCTGATTTATTCGAAGAGCGAAGAAGAGCATGGCGGTCATATTCGTGAGGTATTGGAGTCACTTAGAAGAGAGAAGTTGTATGCTAAGTTCTCCAGGTGTGCTTTTGTTATGCGAGGTTCAATTTTTGGGTCATGTGGTAAATTTTGAAGGGATCATGGTAGACCCGACAAAGATGGAGGCGGCGATGCAGTGGAAGTCTCCAAAGACACCATCTGAGATCCATAGTTTCTTGGGTTTAGCGGGCTATTACAAGAGATTCATTCAAGACTTTTCTAAGATAGCCTCACCATTGACCAAGCTGACCCGCAAGGATGTGAAGTTTGTATTGGGTCTGGAATAGGAGAACGCTTTTGAGGAGTTAAAGACAAGATTGACTCAAGCTCCTGTCATGATGTTACCCTAAGGGAATGAAGACTTGGTGGTCTATTCAGATGCTTCTTATTCAGGATTGGGTTGGGTGCTGATGCAACGGGGAAGGGTTATACCCTATGCGTCTCGAGAGTTGAAAATCGATGAGGCTAATTACCCTACTTATGACCTAGAGCTAGCGTTTGTGGTCTTTGCATTGAAGATTTGGAGGCACTACTTGTACGGGACGAAGTGCACTATCTTCACTGACCATAAGAGCTTGACGTATTTCTTTGGGCAAAAGGATCTTAATATGAGGCAGGTGAGGTGGTTAGAGTTGATCAAGGATTATGATTGTGAGATCCACTACCATCCGGGCAAGGCCAACGTAGTGGCGGATGCCCTTAGCCGAAAGAAGAGACCCAAGCCAATCCGGGTGAAAGCTTACCAGTTTGTGATGACCTCCGATTTGATGGCACAGGTTAAGAAATTTTAAGATGAGGCACTGAAGGAAGACCGAATCAGCTCCGAAAGAATGAAAGGTCTAGTCTCGGAGTTAGGTGAGAACATTCTCAGAGTTAGAACCGCTTCGGGGGAATGTGGATCCCTCGTTATGGAGACCTACGGGGGAAAATCATGGATGAAGCTCATAAGACTCGATACTCCATTCATCCCAGTGCTACAAAGATGTATCATGATATGAAGAAAGATTACTGGTGTCCGGGTATGAGGCGTGATGTAGCAGAGTATGTGAGCAAGTGCCTTACTTGCTTGCAAGTGAAGGATGAACATCAGAAGCCATATGGGAAGATCCAACCTTTGGATATAGTCGAGTGGAAATGGGAGCACATCACCATGGACTTCATTACGAAGTTACCACGTACGACAAGCGGGTACGATGCTATATGGGTGATAGTTGACCATTTGACGAAGAGTGCTCACTTTCTATCGATCCATAAGACATATTCTTTTGAGTGGTTGTCAAATCTGTTCATCAAAGAGATTGTGACGTGTCTTGGTGTACCAGTGTCTATCGTGTCTGACCGTGACACTCGGTTTACATATGGAGAGATTTCATGACGCGATAGGGACGAGGTTGCACATCAGCACGGCTTATCATCCTCAGACGGATGGTCAATCAGAGAGAACTATACAGATGCTTGAGGATATGCTCCGAGCATGCATCACTGATTTCAGAGGAAGTTGGGATGAACATTTACCGTACCTGAATTCTCATGCAACAACAGTAATCATGCCAGCATTGGTTTGCCACCATATGAGATGCTATACCGTAGGAAGTGTAGAACGCCCGTATGTTCGGGTGACATCGAACAGAAGGAGTTGGGTAGCGTTGAAGTGATCGAGGCTATGAATGGAAAGTTAGAGAAGATCAAAGCCTTTATGAAGGCGGCAAAAGATAGGCAAAAGACATATGCTGACAAGAGACGTAGACTGATTGAATTCAAGGGGGTGATAGAGTTATGCTGAAGGTTTCACCTTGGAAGGGGATCATTCGGTTCAAAAAGCGAGGTAAGCTGAGCCCGAGGTATGTAGGACCTTTCTGAATTATTGCTCGAGTAGGAAAGGTGGCCTATAGGTTGGAGCTACCCGATGAGTTAAGTGGAATTCATCCGACATTCCATGTTTCTCATCTGAGAAAGTGCTTAGCCGATGAAGATATGATTGTGCCACCGAAGGATATTGAGGTAGATGAACGGCTCAATTATTTGGAGCAACCAGTGGCCATCATTGATAGAAAAGAGAAGAGGCTGCCGAATAAAGTGGTTCCACTGGTGCGAGTGCAGTGGAGGCACAAGAAGGGATCTGAGTCTACGTGGGAGACCAAGGAAGAGATGAGATAGCATTATCCACAATTGCTCGAGGAATAACAGGTTTTGGGGATGAAACCTATATAAGGGGGGTGGACTTGTAACACTCGGATATTTTAAAAAAGGAGAAAGAAAAGAAAAGAAAAGAGAAATATAAGAAAGAATGGTGAAATAACCAAGTTGAGGGGTTAAAGTTGTGCTAGAGGCAAACTTTATTATTATTATGTTTAAAAGTGGGCATGGCCACCCACTCTTCCTGCTCACCAACTGCTTAACAACATAAATGAAGAAAAGCAGAGTTCCCATCGGTTTAAGAGAGAAGAAGAAGAAGAAGATAGACTAGAAGGAAAGTTTTTGTATGTTTTGTTTGATTTCAGCTAAATTTCAGCTTGTGGACCGAGTCTTATGTGTTCGTCTGTGTTCGGTTGGGTGTTTTTGGTGTGTTTATGTGTTTGAACTCCAAGTGCTCTCGAGTTTGGAAGAGTTTTACTTGAAGGCTGTTGTAGGTGAGTTCTAGATCCCGGTTTTTTCTGTTTTAAACTGTTTTGGGGCTAAAATGCATGTAAATTATTGTTTTTGCAAATTCCAGTATGTTGAAACCATTTGTGTTCCCTTGTTTTATGTGGGTATGTGTGTTTATGAATGTTTGACTGAATCCTGTGGTTGTATGCTTGTTTTATGTGATTAATATGCTAGATGGGCTAAGAATATGTTAGTATGATGATTGGGAACTGAAATTAGTATAAGTTAGAACTGGCATAGTACCCATGCGCCCAAACTGCCAATGCGCCAAGTGTTTGCCCATGCGCCTAAGTTTCCCATGCGCCAAAGTACCCATGCGCCTGCAGAGTACTCGTGTGCCTGCATAGTTCCTATGAGCCTAAGTTTTTTTTTCATACGCCTAGGTTTTGCTCATGCGCCTAAGTTTTTCCCATGCGCCCAAGTGTCCCATGCGCCCAAGTGTCCCATGCGCCTAACTATCTGTGCACCTGCATCATGCGCCTAAGTTGCCTTAGAATTTTTCTGAAATTTTGGGAAATAGAAATTTATGGTTAAGCTCTGGAATGTTTTGGTGGGTTATGTTTGTTCATGTTATGCATGTTTGTGGCCTGTTATTGATGTTCCTTATTACGTATTATTACGTGACTTTACGTGGTGTGTTAATGCTCTTGTACGTAACGTATTATATAATGAAAGTGAAAGACATCGTTAACGAAGTGCAACATAATGAAAGAGTATAAAGTCTTGCAAGCAATGAAAGGAGGTTCACAACTCATTGAGGGGTTGTTAGCTCAATTGTCTGCGGTGTAGCTAACCCATGAGGATGCACACATGGGTCAATCTTTGTGATTGACCAATAAGTACGAAATGAGACCCTTTTGCTTGCCCTGGTACTGGAGTCAGCTTCGTGCACAATGTTAGGGGTCTATTTATAGACTTCAGCCCAGTACCAGCTTCGTGCACAATATTTGGGGTGTAGCATATGACACTGGTCTAGATGAAAATGAAAGATAATAATGAAAGTTCGAAATGTACGAAACGTATGAAAAGAATGTTGAAAGATAATAATGATATTATCAAGATGTATGTATGTTATGGGATCACGAACGAAAGTAAAGGAAAGGTTTTTACTAAAGGTAAAGTAGTTTACTATTTAAAACTAGAACTCACTCAGCAACGCTGACTTTTATGCATTTCAAGTAGGCAGGTAGCTTGTTGCTGAGGATGGCACGAGGGTGAAGCCACTTGGCGGGCAAAGACTGGCATCCATCTCATGCAATAATAATGATGTGTTTTGTAATACAACTAAGTGACATTTGGTAATCTTTTAAACGATGATGTATTACTTGGCAAATGTATTTATTAAAGCATGACATGGTTTTTGATGAATTATTCCGCTGCAATATTTTATTTACTTAATAAATCTTAATATGTTTTGATACAAATGAGGTTGTGATTGACCAACTGTGGGGTTCCCGGAACGGGGCCTTAAATAAACAGCCAGCATAGCAGGATGAACAGAAAGGCTGTTACGAGTGTGGTCAGACTGGGCATTTCAAGAGGAATTGCCCAAAACTCAGGAAGAATAATAGTGGGGGAATAGTGCTGATAACCGAAAGGACCATGGTGGAAATGGAAATGAAAATAGTGGTGCCAAGGGTAGAGCCTTCGTCATTGGAACAGGTGAGGCTTGTAATGACCCTTCTACTGTAACTGGTAAATTCCTATCAATGGTTGCTTTGCCTCGGTGTTGTTTGATTCTGGTGCTGATAGGAGTTTCATTTCTCATAAAATTAGTAACTTACTAGATGCTACATCTACGGCCTTAGACTCGAACTACACCGTAGAAATAGCTGATGGTAAGATTATAAAGTCTTCCCATATATACCAAGGTTGTAAGATAAGTTTGTCTAGGCATGATTTTGATATTGATCTTTTATCTATTACGCTCGGTAATTTTGATGTCGTGGTTGGTATGGATTGGTTGTGTAGGAGCCAAGCCGAAATCATTTGTCATGAGAAAACTTATCTGACTACCTCTGCCTGATGGAGAGATACTCACGGTGGAAGGTGACAAGAGTGGTGTTATGGTTGGCATCATCTCTTACATGAAGGCTCAGAAGTGCCTGAGGAAAGGGCATTCGGCAACTTTAGCCTTAGTTACTGAAAAGGGCACAGAGGAGAAATGACTTGAAGACATTCCTGTTGTTATGGACTTTCCTGAGGTATTTCTAGAGGATTTGCCTGGCCTTCCTCCACACAGGAAAGTAGTGTTTCAGATTGAGCTGACACAAGGAGCTGCCCTTATCGCTCGAGCGCCATATCGGTTGGCACCGAACGAAATTCAGGAATTGTAAAAACAGTTGTAGGAATTGTTAGACAAAGTGTTCATAACCCCTAGTTCTTCACCTTGGGGAGCACAAGTGTTATTTGTGAAAAAGAAGGATGGAACCTTTCGGATGTGTATTGACTACCAGAAACCAAACAAGGTTACAATAAAGAATCTACCCTCTTCCACATATCGATGACTTATTTGACCAATTGCAAGGATCAAGCTACTACTCAAAGATCGATTTGAGGTCTGGATATCATCAGCTCAGGGTTCGAGAAGAAGACATATCGAAGACAGCCTTCAAAACTCGATATGGGCATTTTGAGTTTGTAGTTATGCCCTTTGGATTGACAAATGCTACTGCAGTCTTTATGGACCTCATGAACTATGTTTGTAAACCCTATTTAGACAAGTTTGTCATTGTCTTCATTGATGACATACTCATTTATTCCAAGAATACAGAGGAACATGAGGAACACTTAAGACTTATTCTAGAGTTTCTGAAAATAGAACATCTATATGCAAAGTTTTCTAAATGTGACTTTTGGATGAAATAAGTATAGTTTTTAGGCATGTAGTCAACGAGAAAGGCATTCATGTTGACCGTCTAAGATTGAGGCAATCAAGAATTGGCCTACGCCGACGACGCCTATAGAGGTGCGTTAATTTCTTGGATTAGCGGGTTAATATCAGTGTTTCATAGACGGATTCTCGAAACTTGTACAGCCCTAAATCATAAAGGAACTGTTTACCAATGGGGTAGTAAGGAAGAAGCGGTTTTCCAAGCGCTTAAAGACAAGGTGTGTAGTGCACCAATCTTGGCGTTGCCAGAAGGAACGGACGACTTCGTGGTGCATTGTGACGCGTCAATCCAGGGTTTGGGTTGCGTGTTGATGCAACGCGAGAAAGTTATAGCTTATGCATCAAGACAGCTTAAGGTGCATGAGAAGAACTATACAACTCATGATCTAGAGTTGGGAGTTATAGTATTTGCACTCAAGATCTGGAGGCATTATTTTAATGGAACCAAGTGCATGATCTTTACTGATCACAAAAGCCTTCAGCACATCTACAAACAGAAGGAACTGAACATGAGACAATGACGATGACTGGAACTATTGAATGATTACGACTGTGCCGTCAAGTATCACCCGGGAAAGTCTAATGTGGTATGGTCCTCCCGTTCCATCATCTAGCTTATGTTCTTCATGTAGCATTCAGACCGAATGACTCTATGAAATTACGTTGATACTTCCACATATTATGGGTTCTTATGTACCTATGGGTGCTATGTTGGATTTGAATCAGATTTCGGATCAATCTATATTAATTGACTGCCTCCATTATATTGTTGCTACACCTAAAAAGAAGGGAGCTACGTCTGAGTTAAACTGGATATGGAAGTCTTCTTTCGTTTCTCGACAGTGAAGTAAGACCAAGCTCATGAGCTTATTATCTCAGGTCGAAACAAGTTGATAGGATCACCCTTTTTACGTCCCCATGCCGCCTTTACTTTATTTTAGTTATTATTTAGATTTAGATTTTTTTAGATATTTTTTGATTTGTTATAATGAATTGTTTGTTGGCCCCATCAGTCAAATAAAATAGATCATTCCTTGGGAAGAACCAATCAAAGAATTTCTTTATATCCCTCTAAGCGTTTATTTCGTATGGTATTTTGTAGGACTAAAGGATACTTGGATAGCTTATAAAATCATTTTTTTCTGTCATTCTTTTTTTCTATAAAAAAAAGCCTATTAAAACTAATACTAATCAAAAGACTTCGAATCACTGAATATATCAAAATTTCTTAGTAATAGCTAATGTCTGCTCGCGTGATTTGGAATAGAGTACTATTACTCTATCTAAAAACATGAAGCAGCTCCATCTAAATACTTTTAATTGATATTTGAAATATACTAGGTTGCACAAAAAGTAGTTTTTGTATCAATCTAAAGTCAGAAAGGGTTTATAAGATCCAAAAGGTTCGTTGCGCGCCTCATGACTATGTCATAATAGAATCAAACACATGCCCCGGATCGACTTCCAGAACATAATTGCTCTAGTGAATAACTAAAGAAAATAGATAGATGGGAGATAGAAAACTAGAAGAGAAAGAAACTAATATATAATTGAAATATCTCTCCGAGATTCACTAATCACTTGACTGTTGGCGGGTGTCTTTGTATGTGTTGTCCGGAAAAAAAAGGACTCAATGATTATTCGTTCGCCGGAACCAGAAGTACAAATTTGGTAGATAGGGATCACATAAACACTTCATTCGAGGAATGGGCTAGACCGGGTCATTTCTCAAGAACAATAGCTAAAGGCCCTGAAACTACCACTTGGATCTGGAACCTACATGCCGATGCTCACGATTTCGATAGCCATACCAGTGATTTGGAGGAGATCTCTCAAAAACTCTTTAGTGCGCATTTCAGTCAACTCTCCATCATCTTCCTTTGGCTGAGTGGCATGTATTTCCACGGTGCTCGTTTTTCCAATTATGAAGCATGGCTAAGCGATCCGACTCACATTGGGCCTAGTGCCCAGGTGGTTTGGCCGATAGTGGGCCAAGAATAAACCCTGCTCGACGGGTGGGTCTTGCAGTCAAGCTCCCTTCTGCATTTGCACTCGAGGGCCAATCTCCGTCTGGCCCGAGGAAACTTTGCACGCCTCTGTTACTTTTTGGGAGGCCTACGCCCCATAGAAACTGTCTACCTGAGACTGTCCCTTGGCCTGTACGTCCTGACACAAGGTTAGAATTCTAGCTCTTCCAGAGTGGTATCTCACTGATGGCTCGGACCCCCCGGAAGGAGGCCTTCTTCGCCTTCCACCTAAGCTGCACAGGAAAGGCCCAAAGCCAATCCAGGTGAAAGTCTAATGTGGTAGCCGATGCCCTTAGTCGAAAGGAAACCCTGAAGCCTTGTCGTGTCCATGCGTTACAACTAACCATTCATTTCGATCTACCATCATGGATCAAGAGTGTTTAGGTTGAGACATTACAAGAGCAGAACATCAAGTCAGAATCTCTCAGGGGAGTTGAGAAATTATTTCAAGAGAAGTCAGATGGTCTTCTTTACTACGAAGATCGGGTATGGATTCTATTATTTGGAAATCTCAAGGAATTGGTGATGGATGAAGCTCACAAGTCTCGCTATTTGGTACATCCTGGATCTGACATGATGTACCAAGACATAAAGGTCATCTACTGGTGGCCTAATATGAAAACTGAAATTGTCAGCTACGTCTAAAAGTGTTTGACCTGTTCTAAGGTCAGGTGGAATATCAAAAACCGTTGGGTTTGCTTCAACAACCAGAGATTCCAATGTGGAAGTGGGAGAACATATCTATGGATTTGTAACCAAGTTACCTCGTTCATAAACTAGAAATGATACTATCTGGGTGATAGTGGATCATTTGACTAAATTAGCATATTTCTTGGCCATTCGTGAGAACTACAAGATGGATAAGCTGACAAAGATTTACTTGAATGAAATTGTGTCATGACATGGCGTGCCACTCACGATCATCTCTGATCATGATGCGTGATTCACATCGCACTTCTGACAGTCACTATAGAAGTCACTAGGCATTCGTTTGGATATGAGCACAACTTATCATCCACAGACAGATGGTCAGATGGAACGCACAATTCAAACCCTAGAAGATATGCTTAGGGTGTGTGTTATAGACTTTGGGAACAGTTGAGAAAGTCATCTGCCTTTGTTGAATTTCCTACAACAATAGTTATCACACGAGCATCAAGGCTGCACCATTTGAGGCACTTTATGGTAGAAAGTGTAGATCACCTCTCTGTTGGATAGAAGTCGGTGATAGTTAGTTAACTGGTCCTGAGCTATTCATGAGACCACTAAGAAGATAGTTCAGATCTGTAACCGTATGGCTACAGCCCGAGACCGTCAGAAAAGTTATGCAGATCAAAGGAGAAAGCCATTGGAATTTCAAGTCGGTGCCAAGGTATTGTTAAAGGTTTAACCTGGAAAGGTGTGATACGCTTTGGGAAGCATGGTAAACTAAATCCTAGATACGTCAAACCATTTGAAATTGTCAAAAGAATTGGTCCAATTGCTTATCAACTGGATTTACCTGCGGAACTCGATGGTGTTCATAATGTATTGCACGTTTCGAATTTGAATTAATGCCTAGCCGATGAATCACTTGTTATTCCATTAGAGGAACTGGAGATTGATGAACAGTTACGTTTCATTAAAGAACCAGTCGAGATAATGAATCGAGAAGTCAGAACCCTAAAGTGTAGCAAGATTCCTATTGTTCGCGTTAGATGGAATTCAAAGCGTGGACCAGAGTTTACCTGGGAACGCGAGGATCAAACGAAGAACAAGTATCCACAAACTGTTCAAGATCAGGCATCCATTTCTTAAGGTATCATTCTTAACATATCTTCTCTATAAATTTCTAGACAAAATTCCCATCAATAAGGGGATGATGTCACAACTCTCCGAAACCTTACGTTTCTTTGTATTGGGCTTGTTTTAGAAATTCAAGAAACCCAACCCTAAGCAAGCTTCTGAACACTCTTCTGTTGTCGCCATTAATATGGTGTTCTTCATTAACTTAATGTTCTAATTTTCGAGATGAAATTCCTTCAACAAGGGGATGCTGTGACAACCCCTGTTTCTCAGGTTAACCTTGTTTTCGAAACCTAACCTCTCTTTGTTATGTTATGGTAAACCAAATTATTTATTATTATTATTATTATTATTATTATTATTAATATTATTATATTATTATTATTATTATTATTATTATTATATTATTTTAAATAACAATGAATATTATATGACTTCTATTAACAATTTAACCTAAATAATTAATCTAAGTTAACTCTAATGCAATTTAGGTAACCTTGGAGGGCCATATGTAACTTCCAGCCCTCTCTCGGCCTCCCTTCAAAACCGACACCAACCCCCCTTAACCCCTATCATTTTCTTTTGAAATCTCCTCATACATCTTGCAAACCCTAGCACTTCCTCGACAACAGCCTCTCCATCCTCTCACGACAATCTTTTCCTCTCGACCAAACCACAATTATAGCCTTCTCACGGCTGTTTTCTTCTACCTTCGGCTGTATCGCTCGCGGCCATAGACCCCAACAACGTCTCGTCATCAACCATAGCCCTCGACCACAAGCCTGTAAGGTACGCTTCTTCGTTGTTCGTTATGTTATGATTCTAGTTAGAATTAAGGTTTTGTTCTTTACTTGTCAGTTACATACGGTTTGCAACGGTTGGTGTTTTGTGTACCTAGGTTCACGGGGGGATTCTTGTAGCTAGCTTTGGGGTTGGCTGCTGAAAGTTGTTTTGAGTGTGTGTTTTTGTGTATATATCTGTTCTTGTGTGGTATGTGTGTGTGTGTGATGGCAGTGCGTGTGTGGGTATGTGTGTGCTTGCATGTGTGTCCTGCATTTATATAAATGGTGTGTGTGTGATTTGAGTGTGTCCTGTGTTGTGTGATGCATGGGCGTGCGTGTGGTATGTGTGTGCTTGTATGTATGTTGTTTATGAGTATGTATATGCATCATTCTATGTGGTGTAGGGCTAACCATATATATATATATATATATATATATATATATATAATATATATATATATATATATATATATATATATATGCTATGTGTTTATGAAAAAATAATAATATAATATAAATATTGTGTATTAAGTGTGAACTAAATACATATATGTTTATATGTCCTGTGAGTGGATCATACATGTATATATTTGTATACATTGGGTGTGTACGAGTTAATGTACGTGTAAATTACTACGTGTACGTTACACATGGATGTTTGTATACATACGATGTGTGAATTATCTATGTGTCATTGGCATTAGTGTTATGTCTTGCTTTTATTCATGTTGTTTTGATACTTGTGGACATTCAACAAATTTATAAAAAGAGTACCCATAAGTATGACCATGTATACCGAGAGTAATTAGGTTTCATGCTTGTGTGGGTTGTTATGGTTGTGTTTGCTTGTGTATGGGGGAGGCATCGATAGCTTGCACCGTAACGAGTCGTGAAACGTGTAACCGTACAATTCTTATGTTAATATTTAATAATTAATGTTAATTATATATTAAATGGAAATTCAGGTTATTCGGAAACTTAATCTTTTGTGGTCGCATTTACTGATTTGTTGTGTATTCAAGGTGAGTTTACGGCCCCACTTTACTTATAATTCATTTTGGGGAAAAGAAAAAAGTTCTTTCAAAATGTTCTTCATTTGATTAGTATTACTGTTTTATCACATGTTTACTAGTGTTGTACCAAATTAAGTCTTCACTTTTCGAACCGTTAATTTGGGTACTTAGCGAGGTAATTATGAGTAGATCTTACTGGGTTTGACAACCCACCCGGCTAGTCGTGCTAGCATGACAGCACGTCAAACGGGTGTTTAATTGACTTAATTTTTGTTGTTGTGGTCTGGTAACCACAGCCGAGGCATTCATTTACTGTCAGCTTCGGTTGCGAACTTCATACACTATGTAACTTGTTATGTAGACTAGCTATCTACTAATATTACTTTGTTATTAGATCTGGTTTCTTTTATGTACTGTTTATCAAAACCTGTGAACTCACCAACCTTGTGTTGACACTTTAGCATGTTTCTTTCAGGTTTAAGGTGCACACGGTTAGGATCATCACCATTGCATTCATCATTATTTGAGTTAAATGAACAATTTACATTTCCACAAATTACATTTAATTGGTTTGCGTGTGTTTGCACCATTTGAAGTATGATGGATTATGCTTCCACAAGTATTTTCATGATTACGTTAATAACTTTGTTTTTGGGAATTTCTAAAATTAATGAGCAATTATGTTAAGTATTTAATGTGTCATTTGGTGTAACTATCGGCTGAGATCCTATTATGTCATGCGCCTAACCTTAATACCTCGTTTGTCGAAATTGAGGGTGGACAAAAATGAAAACTATGGATTCACAGAATACTTTCATATCATCTAGGCAAGGAGGAACCATGTGTAAAGAAAAAAAACTACTCGTATTCACTCGAAAAGAATCGAGAGTAAATTACACAGTCAAAATGAAAGAAATAAGATGTCAAACAAGAAACAATGCGTGATCGATGAAAAGAACTCAACTCAAGGTAACACGATTAAATAAATAAGATTTTACCTGTATTTTAATCAAAATGATGCCACTACAGATCGGTGCATCAAAGTATTTACGAAAGGTAACTAAATAAATGGGAAATGAACTAGTGATATCAAAACATTAAACTAAAATAATTCACCGCATGGATAGTTTGTTGCTTTTCATAACAACGTTCGATACTAGGGAGTTTGATTCTCAGGCCTTCTGAACACACTCATGACCATCTAATCATATCTGATTATAATACTCATTGGAATCACACAAATCAATCACAAATGAAACACAGTATCTATTCTATAAATCAAACCAAAACCGAACATGAAACCATACGAATAAGCACTCAAATCAATACACTCATGCCCCAACTCATCTAGAACATTCACAACCAACTTCAAACACTCTTGCCTCAAAAATCCACGAATGAATCAAAGTGACAACTGTGGATTCACTGAATACTTTAAAACATCTAGGCAAGGAAACCAAGTGTAAAGAAACAAGAAACTACTCGTATTCCCTAAAAAAGAATCGAGAGTAAAATTACATGGGCGGAATGAAAGAAATCAGATGTCAAACAAAAAACGCAATGCGTGATCGTTGAAAAGAACTTAAATCAAGGTAACACAATTAAATAAATAATATTACTTGTATTTAAATCAAAAGGTGCCACTATCGATTGTTGCATCAAAGTATTTACGAAAGCTTAACTAAATAATTGGGATATGAACTAGTTATACAATAAAAACATAAACACAAAATAGTTCACGTATGGAAAGTTTGTTGCTTTCCGTAACAACCTCCGATACTATGGTGTTTTGATTCTTAGGACTTCTAAACATACTCGTGAACCAATCTAATGATATCTGATTATAATACTCATTGGAATCCACAAATCAATCATAAAAGAAAGACATTATCTATTGTATAAATTAAACCAAACCGAACATGAAACCATACGAATGAGCACTGAAATCAATACACTCGGCCCAAACTCATCCAGAACATTTCATGACAACTTCAAACACTCTTGCCTCAAAAAACCACCGAATGAATCAAAATGACACAGTCGATTCACAGAATACTTTATTACCATCAAGGCAAGGAAAGCAGGGTAAACAAAAATAAACTAATCATGTTTCACTCAAAAAGAATCCAGAGTAAAATTGCACGGTCAGAATGAAATCAAACGCATACAAGAAAGGCAATGTGTGATCAATGAA
>CM046438.1:30489616-30661289 GCA_025506505.1 Flaveria sonorensis
TTCAATGTATCTCATCTGAGGAAGTGCCTGCTAATGAAGATATGAATGTACCACTAGAGGACATCGAGGTGGATGAACGACTCAATTATGTAGAGCAATCGGTGGCAATCATCGATCAGAAGGAGAAGAGATTGAGAAATAAAGTGGTTCCACTTGTGGGGGTGCAGTGGAAACACCGAAAGGGTTCGAGTCTACGTGGGAGACTGAAGAAGAAATGAGACAGCATTACCACAGTTGTTCGAAGAGTGACAGGTTCAGGGATGAAACCTCATTAAGGGGGGTAGACTTGTAACACCCGAAATTTTGTCAAAATAAAAGAAAAGAAAAGAATAAGAAAAGAAAAGAAAAGTATCTTGAAGAAAACAAAAAGGAGCCAAAGTAGAGGGGGCCAAAGTGTAAAGAGTACAAAACTCAAATATTTTAATATATTTGAGAATATGGCCGCCATATATATTTTCTCCCACTTCTGTGTTCGACTGAAAAGAGAAGAAGAAGAAGAAGAAGAACTGCTTTTGGATATTCTAGGAGAAGGTGAAAATTCGCACTTTGGTGAGTATTCTTTGCATAATTGGTTCAGTTTTGTTGGGTTTTCAACCATAAAACTGATTTTTATGTGCTTTTTGTTGTGGGTGTTTCTTTTGGCTTGTTTAAGGTGTTTGAACTCTCGTCCACATAAGTTTGGAGGAGTTTTACTTGTGGTTGCAATTGGTGAGATCTAGACCCCAGTTTCTATGAGTTTTTAACATTTTCAGGCGCCTAAGTGTAGGTCATGCGCCTGAACAGTACCTCATGTGCCCAAAGTTAGTGCCCAGACGCCAAAGTTAGTGCCCAGACGCCAAAGTTAGTGCCCAATAGTCTTCATGCGCCTAAGTTTCTCATGCGCCTAAGTGTTGGTGCACCCGCATAGTGTTGATGCGCCCAAGCAGGAATCATGTGATTGCATAGTGCTCATACGCCTGCATAGTGCTCATGCCCCTAGAACACTTAGAAATTTTTCTGAAATTTTGAGAAAATAGAAATTTTAGGGTTTGACCCAGGATTAATTTGATGGTTGTGTTTGCTTATTCCATGCTTGTTTATGGCCTGTTCTTATGTTCCATATTATGTATATTATATGACTTTACGTGGTGTGTTTATGTTCGTAGACGTAAAGTTTTAAATAATGAAAGTGAAAGATTAATGATAATGAAAAGTGGAACATAAAGAATGAACGAAAGTCTTGCAAGCAAAATGAAAGGAGGTTCACAGCCACGGGTTGTCAGCTCAACTATGTGCGGGTTAGCTACCCTATGAGGATGCACGCAGGGTCAATCTTTGAGATTGACAGGGACCTTTGTTGCTTGCCTCAGGTGACTGGGTCAGCTTCGTGCACAATGTTGGGGGTCTATTTATAGACCTCAGGCCAGCACCAGCTTCGTGCATAATGTCGAGGTATTGCACATTGGTCCGGTAGTAGAAAGTGAAAGATAATAATGAAAGTACGGAATGAAAGAGATGATTGACAAAAGATAATAATGATTATTATCTTGTTGTACGTATGATATGTGATCACGTACGAAAGTAATGAATTTTATGAAATGAAAGTATTTTAAGAAAATGACATTTTCGTTTATAAATAAAGGTATTTTATACTTTTAAAAACTAGAACTCACTCAGCAACGCTGACTTTTATGCATTTTCAGTTGGCAGGTAATTATTGCTGAGAGTGGCACGCAGGGGAAGCTACTCGTCGGGGCAAGACTGGCATCCATTCATGCTTAATGATTTTGTTGTATTATAATGCAACTAATTGATTATTTTGTAACCTAACTTACAACGATGTATTATTTTGCAACATTAATTATAAGCATGAGTGGCTTTTGTTAACTTAATTCTGCTGCAATGTTTTATGAAATGTGTATTGTTTAATATAGTAATGCTATAATTGTCCAACTATGAGGTCTCCGGGAACGGGGCCTTACAAACTAGTTATTCAAAAACATTAAACAAAAATAGTTCATGCATGAATAGTTTGTTGCTTTCCAGAACAACACCAACACTATAGAGTTTTGATTCTCAGGCCTTTTAAACATACTTGTGAGCCAATCTAATCAATTTGATTATAATACTCATTGGAATAACATAAATCAATCATAAATGAAACACAGTATCTATTCTATAAATCAAACCAAAACAAAACATGATGTCACACCCTCGCTAGAAGTGGAAACACGAGGATGTGACGGATGAGATCGTCATAACTCATTGGGGGTCTAAGAGAATCAGTAAAGGTATTCTTCGTAAATGGGTCATGATGTCGCCTGACACATAGTATCATGTGTCAAGTACAGCCAATTCCAAAACATCATACTATAAATGCATAAATAATCCAAAGTTCCATTCAGGAACAAAGAAGCACAAATACCAAAACAATCCCAAGTGCAAATCCAACAATTACCATTCAAAAAAACAAACAAATCCAAAACAAGTCCAAAAGTCCCATGAAATCTATTGCTCCCAAAGGAGCAGTCTTGTCTAAAGCCACAACCAACCACCTATGCCTTATTACCTGAAAAGACATGCTCTAAAAGTCAACATATGTTGGTGAGTTCACAGGTCTAAAAGTACAAATAGTTGCCGTGTATAACATGTACAGAAAGTTGTATGTGAGTAAGAGTACAGAGCAGTCAAGATATCAACACAAGTTTAAGATCAGTCCAAGTCCAATTACTCAGATTATATTCACCAAGGGCATGCACAGGCCAAGTCAATCTCAACTATCATACCGACGACAGAGGTGGGGGTGTCAACCGTTAGTACGAACAATACCTCTCCATGACAGTCAAGCACAAGAACAAGCCCAAGAACAATGTTCAAAATAATTTTTAAGACACGGCATGGTCCAAAACCATGAGCATGCTTTCCCAAGTAAAATATATAAAAAGGTGCCGTGAAACTCACCTTGAAATGGTATAGTCCAAATCTCACAATATGCAAAGCAAGAACTAAAAGTACAAATCACAAAAGAATTACTAAAGAAAAAAAAATGACCAACACGGGTGTAATCCTTGTAACCCGTCCTTTATATTAATTTATTAACACCCTTCAATGAACATCTATTAGTCCATATTCGATAAATTTTAGAAGTTATTAACTTATTCTTTTAAAGCGTCACTTAACTACTTTTAAATACAAAACTTGCCTTTATTTGATTATTTAGTTTCAAACCTTATTTTTTAAGTTTATCAAAATATTTCGGCACATATCTGATTGCGCACCAGTTTTGTATATACTGCTTGGAGATCAAAACGGTAACGAATCATTGTGTAAAAGGTATAATTTGAAAGATAAGACTTTAAATTAAACTCCAGAAAAAGAATCATCTCCATGGATAAAATACGAGAGAGATATGACTCGATGAAACCAGATTCGTCAGTTTTGACCTTCAGTTTTGTTTGCCATGTTTGGAGAACCAAACAATGTCAAAACGACAGACAACACTTGGTTAGTTAGAGGACTCATTGAACTTGATTTCAGATGCAAAGTTTGCCTCATTTGGACGTGTTATGACCAAGTTATGACCTGTACAAAGTGTCCCATTTCCTGGCAGCAAGCTGTCCAGTTCATTAGTCTTGTTCCTTTGCATCCCAAACCTCAATATTTGACCATTATCAACCCGAGTATATAAAAAATGTTTATTCCATGTTCTGATTGTCCAAAACTTTAATTAAACACTTGGATTATTCCAATTTTCAGTCCTCAAAACAGTTAGTTGGATTTTAGTCTTCCTGTTCACAATATTAATTAATCGTTTCATTGTTTTGATAGTTCATCACGTCTATCCATCCAAGAAACAAAATAATGATTTCCAAAAACGATTATAAGACCAAGATGCCTATTTTGATCTGGTCACAAAATATTACAACACAACTTCTATAGATCCAAGAATATACAAAGTCCAAGAATTAGGATTTACCAGTTAGAGAGTCCAACACTCGTACACTTAGATCTTCACGATCCAACATCCAAAAAAAGAATATAAGAAATTAGATGATGATTTTGTGTTTAAATGATGAATATATCGAGATTGGAGTAGATCAAGGAATAAATAATCAAGAAACGATTTTTTTCTTTGCTGGAGATTAGAAGATGAACGAGTCTTGCTTAGAATAAGATCTTGAATGTCTTGATTATCTCAAAACACAAAAGAATGACACAATGAAGCTGATTTTTGATTGGAATGATCAAGAACAAAGTGGAATTGGGTTGTGATGGCTAGGGTTTGTAATATGGAAGTAACTTGGAGAAGAATTTTTGCAAAAGTGAGGGAACAAGGGAGAATTCTCCCTTGTCTTTGTTTTTGGCCACAAACAAGGGAGGGGCAAGAGCCTTCGAGCCTTTGGCCTGTCTTGTCTAATCCATCTCGTCTCGAATCGCGTGTCAACCAATTTTTACATTTTTAAATTTCACGTGCTAAAACGGTTCCAGTGAGCTATTATATGCCCTAGAAATCGGATAATTTATATTTTTGAACTAATACATGTTTATTACTAGACTTTAGGCAAAGCTCATGAATGTATGATTAGTTGTTTTAACGTAAATGTAGCGTTTCACCTTTTAAAAATCCTTGATTGCTCAATACACATGACCTTGTACGATGATAAGCCCAATGGACATCTTATTGGAAAAACCCTAAGCCCAACACTATGACATAGGCCCCATTAGGCTAAAATTTGGGTTAACAATGAAATGAACAATCAATAAAGACCAAGCCAAATATGACAAAATCAAGTCAAAATCAAAGTCAAAGTCAAAGTCAAGTCAACGCACCTATTTTTGTGACGGATGTCACACATGAAACCATAACGAATGAGAACTGAAATCAATACCCACATGCCCCAAACTCATCCAGAACATTTCATAAGCAACTTCAATCACTTTTGCCTCAAAATCCCCCGAATGAATCAAAATGACAACTGTGGATTCACTAAATACTTTATTACCATCTAGGCCAGGAAACTAGGTGTAAAGAAACAGAAACTACTCGTATTCACACCAAAGAATCATGAGTCAAATTACATGGCGGAATGAAAGAAATCAGACGTCAACAAGAAACGCAATGCGTGATCGATGAAAAAGAACTCAAATCAGGTAACACGATTAAATAAATAACATTTACTTGTATTTTAATCAAAATGGTGCCACTATAGATTGGTGCATCAAAGTATTTACGAAAGCTTAACTAAATAAATGGGAAATGAACTTCTTGTACAAAAACATTAAAGAAAAAAGTTCACGCATGAATATTTGTTGCTTTCCGTAACAACCTCCGATACTAGGGAGTTTTAATTCTCATGCCTTCTGAACACACTCGTAAACCAATCTAATCATATCTGATTATAATACTCATTCGAATCACACAAATCAATCATAAATGAAACACATTATCTATTCTATAAATCAAACCAAAACCAAACATGAAACCATACGAATGAGCACTGAAACCAATACACTCGTGCCCCAACTCATCTAGAACATTTCACAACCAACTTCAAACACTCTTGCCTCAAAATCCACCGAATGAAAAAAATGACAATCGTGGATTCCCAGAATACTTTATTACCATCTTGGCAAAAAACCAGGTGTACAGAAAGAAGAAACTACTCGTATTCACACAAAAAGAATCGCGAGTAAAATTAACGGGCAGAATGAAGGAAATCAGATGTCAAAAGAAACGCAATGCATGACCGATGAAAAAAAAACCCAAATAAAGGTAACACGGTTAATAAATAAGATTACTTGTATTTTAATCAAAATGGTGCCACTATAGATCGGTGCATCAAAGTATTTACGAAAGCTTAACTAAATAAATGGAAAATGAACTAGTTACACAAAGACATTAAATAAAAATAGTTCACGTATGGATAGTTTGTTGCTTTCCGTAACAACCACGCGAACTATGAAATTTTGATTCTCAGGACTTCTAAACACACTCGTGAACCAATCTAATCATATATGAATATAATACTTATTGAATCACACAAATCAATCATAATGAAACAAATATCTATTGTATAAATTAAACCAAACCGAACATGAAACCATATAAATGAGCACTAAAATCAATACACTCATGCCCAAAATCATGCAGAACATTTCATAACCAACTTCAAACACTCTTGCCTCAAAAAAACCACCGAATGAATCAAAATGACAACGGTGGATTCACAGGATACTTTATTACCATTTAGGCAAGGAAACCAGGTGTAAAGAACAAGAAACTAATCGTATTCACTACAAAATAACTAAGAGAAAAATTACACGGTCAGAATGAAATCAAACGCCATACAAGAAAGGCAACGCATGATCAACGAAAAAGAACTCAAATCAAGGTAACACGATTAAATAAATAAGATTTTCTAGTATTTTATCAAAATGGTGCCACTATAGGTTGGTGCATCAAAGTATTTACGATAGCTTAACTAACAAATTGGAAATGAACTAGTTTTACAAAAACATTAAACAAAAATAGTTCACGCATAAATAGTTTGTTGCTTTCCGTAACAACCACCAACACTATGGAGTTTTGATTCTCAGGCCTTCTAAACACACTCGAACCAATCTAATCATATTTGATTATAATACTCATTGGAATCACACTAATAAATCGTAAATGAAACATAGTATCTATTTTATAACAAAACAAAACCAACATGAAACCATACGAATGAGCACTGAAATAATACACTCATGCCGCAAACTCATTCAAACATTTCACAACCAACATCAAACACTCTTGCCTCAAAAATCTATCGAATGAAACAAAATGACAACTGTGTATTCACTTAATACTTTATTACCATCTAGGCAAAGAAACAGGTGTAAAAAACAAGAAACTACCCATATTCACTTAAAAAGAATCGAGAGACAAATTACACGGGCGGAATGAAAGAAATCAGAAACGTATAAGAAATCACACACAACAGGTACATCCGACATTCGTGGTACTGTCGCATCCACATCCTTCACATAAGCCAATAGGCATCACATCCACATCTCATACACTTCTCTGCCACAACCATTGAAATTACTTTTGGGATCATACTAACTCTATCACCGTATATCGTCACCAAAACTCCCGTCGGGCGCGGTCAGTCGAATCATCTTCTTACGGCACACGATGTTTGCCTCATAGGCTACTGACCAATCCATCCCTAGAACTACATCGAATCTGCCTAAGGGCATCACAAACAACCTAGCCGAGAACCTATGGCCTTCCAACTCTATGTCATAGTCTTCTACCATATTAGAAATCTTGGTAGACTTACCAATGGCAGTTTCTACATCAAAGGGCTCATGAACAAAAGAAATGCGGAAGAACACTTGGGCGCAGAAGCAAGAACAAATGCGGATGAACAAACAAATGCGCATGAGCAAGTACTTAAATGCGGATGAACTAACCACCCTACAAATGCACTAATGCAATTTTCAGTCCCAAATCCTCGATCTAACACATATTTATCATGGATCTAACATGCTTAACTACTAGAGCAGGCATACAACCATGAAACACCAACAGTCCTAACCAATCATGCTTATCCATCTGTTCGAAGCTTAAACTCAAAATCACAAGCATCAACCGCACATAAACCACCATAAAGCACCAACAGAAACACCCATATACATACGGTAAAGCATACAACAGCTGTAAAACCTTTTAAACATGCATTTTTCAGCCCCAAAGAAGTTTAAAACACATAAATCGGGGTCTAGAACTCACCTAGTGCAGTAAACAAGCAAAACTCCTCCAAACTCGTGTGCACAAGAGTTCAAACGCCAAAAATAAGCAAAAATAGACAACAAACACATAGACACATATATTCGGTTTCATGGTCAAAACCCAACAAACCGAACCATAAATACAAAGAACACTAACCACAGCAAGAATCAGCCTCTTCTTCTCCTTGAAACCGAGAGAAATCGAATTCAGCTTCTTCTTTTGATTCGGTTGAACACAGTAGCAGCAGGAGTGATATCGGCAGCCATGCCCATATAAAGTGAACATTTGACTTTTGTGTACTTTTACACAAAACACCCCTCATCTTTGGCTTCTTTTTGCTTTCTTCTTGATACTTTTATTTTCTTTTTATTTGAACGAAGTTTCGGGCGTTACAAAGTATTTACGAAAGATTAACTAAATAAATAGGAAATGAACTAGTTATACTATAACATTAAACAAAAATAGTTCATGCATGGAAGTTTGTTGCTTTCCGTAAAACCTCCAATACTATGTTGTTATGATTCTCAGGCCTTCAACACACACTCGTGAACCAATCTAATCATATCTGATTATATTACTCATTGGAATCACACAAATCAATCATAAAATAAAGACATTATCTATTGTATAAATTAAACCAAAACCGAACATGAAACCATATGAATGAGCACTAAAATCAATAAACTCGTGCCCCAAACTCATCTAGAACATTTCATGACCAACTTCAAACACTCTTGCCTCAAAAAACCACCGAATGAATCAAAATGACAATTGTTGATTCACAGAATACTTTATTACCATCTAGGCAAGGAAACCAGGTGTAAAGAAACAAGAAAGTAATCGTGTTCACTCAAAAAGAATCAAGAGTAAAATTACAAGGTCAGAATGAAATCAGACGCCATACAAGAATCACAACGCATGATCAATGAAAAAGAAATCAAATCAAGGTAACATGATTAAATTAATAAGATTTACTTGTATTTTAATCAAAATGGTGCCATTTTAGATTGATGCATCATAGTATTTACTAAGCTTAACTAAATAAATAGGAAATGAACTATGTAACACCCGAAATTTTGTCAAAATAAAAGAAAAGAAAAGCAATAAGAAAAGAAAAGAAAAGTATCTTGAAGAAAACAAAAAGGAGCCAAAGTAGAGGGGGTCAAAGTGTAAAGAGTACAAAACTCAAATATTTTATTATATTTGAGAGTATGGCCGCCCATATATCTGTTCTCCAACTTCTGTGTTCGACTAAAAAGAGAAGAAAGAAGAAGAAGCAAGAAAACCAAACATGAAACCATATGAATAAGCACTGAAATTAGTACACTCATGCCCCAAACTCATCGAGAACATTTCACAACCAACTTCAAACACTCTTGCCTCAAAAATCCACCGAATGAATCAAATTGACAACTGTGGATTCACAGAATACTTTATTACCATCGAGGCAAAAAAACCAAGTGTAAAGAAACAAGAAACTACTCGTATTCACTCGAAAAGAATCAAGAGTAAAATTACACGGTCAGAATGAAAGAAACAAGACATCAAACAAGAAACGCAATGCGTGCTCGATGAAAAAGAACTCAAATAAGGGTAACAAGATTAAATAAATAAGATTTACTTGTATTTTAATCAAAATGGTGCCACTATAGATTAGAGCAACATAGTATTTACGAAAGCTTAACTAAAAAATTGGAAATGAAGTACTTATACAAAAACATTAAACAAAAATAGTTCACGCTTGGATAGTTTGTTGCTTTCCGTAACAACCTCCGATACTAGGGAGTTTTGATTCTCAATCCTTCTGAATGCACCCGTGAACCAATCTAATCATATTTGATTATGATACTCATTCGAATCACAAAAATCAATCATAAATGAAACACAGTATCTATTCTATAAATCAAACCAAAACCAAATATGAAACCATACGAATGAGCACTGAAATCAGTACACTATTACCCCAAACTCATCAAGAACATTCATAACCAACTTCAAACACACTTGCCTCAAAAATCCACCGAATGATGAAAATGACAACCATGGATTCATAAAATACTTTATTACCATCTTCGCAAAGAAACTAGGTGTAAAGAAATAGGAAACTACTCGTATTCACTCAAAAATAATCGAGAGTAAAATTACATGGTCAGAATGAAAGAATCAGACTTCAAACAAGAAACGCAATGCGTGATTGATGAAAAAGAACTCAAATCAAGGTAACATGATTAAATAAATAACATTTACTTGTATTTTAATCAAAATAGTGCCACTATATATCGGAGCATCAAAGTATTTACGAAAAGTTAACTAAATAAATGGGAAATGAACTAGTTATACAAAAACAATAAATAAAATAGTTCACACATGGATAGATTGTTGCTTTTCGTAACAACCTCCGATAGTATGGAGTTTCGATTCATAGGCTTTCTTAACACACTCGTGAACCAATCTATTCTATTCGATTATAATACTCATTAGAATCACACAAATCTATCATAAATGAAACACAATATCTATTCTGTATATCAAACCTAAACCAAACATGAAACCAGACGAATGAGCACTAAAATCAATACACTTTTGCCCCAAACTCATCCAGAATATTTCACAACCAACTTCAAACACTCTTGCCACAAAATTCCACCAAATGAATCAAAATGACAACTATGGATTCACAGAATACTTTATTACCATCTAGGCAAGGAAACCAAGTGTAAAGAAACAAGAAACTACTCGTATTCATTCGAAAAGAATCGAAAGTAAAATTACACGGTCAAAATAAAAGAAATAAGACATCAAACAAGAAACGCAATGCGTGATCGATAAAAAAAGAACTCAAATCAGTGTAACATGATTAAACAAATAAGATTTACTTGTATTTTAATCAAAATGGTGCCACTATAGATTGGTGCATCAAGGTATTTATGAAAGCTTAACTAAATAAATAGGAAATGAACTAGTTATACAATAACATTAAACAAAATAGTTCACGCATGGATAGTTTGTTGCTTTCCGTAACAACCTCCAATACTATGTTGTTTTGATTCACAGGCATTCGGAACACACTCGTGAACCAATCTAATCATTTCTGATTATATTACTCATTGCAATCAAACAAATCTATCATAAATGAAACACATTATCTATTCTGTAAATAAAAAAAACCAAACATGAAACCATACGAATAAGGACTAAAATCAGTACACTCATGCCCCAAACTCATCTAGAACATTTCACAACCAACTTCAAACACTCTTGCCTCAAAAATCCACCGAATGAATTAAAATGACAACTATGGATTCACAAATACTTTATTACTATCGGGGCAAGGAAACCAAGTGTCAAGAAACAAGAAGCTACTCGTATTCACTCGAAAAGAATCGAGAGTAAAATTATACGGTCAGAATGAAAGAAATTAGACATCAAACAAGAAACGCAATGCGTGCTCGATGAAAAAGAACTAAAATCAGGGTAACATGATTAAATAAATAAGATTTTATTGTATTTTAATCAAAATGGTGCCACTATAGATTGGTGCATCAAAGTATTTACTAAAGCTTAACTAAATAAATGGGAAATGAACTAGTTATACAAAAACATTAAACAAAATGGTTCACGCATGGTTAGTTTGTTGCTTTCCGTAAAAACCTCCAATACTATGTTGTTTTGATTCTCAGGCCTTCAGAACACACTCATGAACCAATCTAATCATATCTGATTATATTTCTCATTGGAAACAAACAAATCTATCATATATGAAACACATTATCTATTTTGTAAATCAAAGCAAAACCAAACTTGAAACCATACGAATGTAACACTCGAAAAATTCAGAAAGAATAAAAGAAAGGAAAGTAAGGGATAAGAAGAGTATTACTTGAAAGCATGGGGTTAAAAGTGTGCAAGGGGCAAACTTGCCCATAATGGGATTCAAAAAGGAGTGTGGCAGCCCACACCTCCTTTTCTCATACACACTTCGGCTAAAAAAAAGGAAAGAAATAACTCCTAACCGGATTTATAGATAGAAAGAAGAAGTTCTTCAAGAAGGTATGATTTTTCTTGTGTTTTCTTCTCGGTTTTCAGTGGGATTGTACTTCTGGACTGATCTTTATGTGTTTTCTTTGTGTTTGGCAGCTTGTTTTTGTGTGTTTAAGTGCTAGAACTCCAGGTAGCTCTCGGGATGAGGAGTTTTCACTCAAAAGCTGTTAGAGGTGAGTTCTAGATCACCTCTTTTACATGTTTATGCTTGTTTGGGGCTGGTATGCATATTAAAATGTTGTTTTCGGCTCAAACTATGTTTTTTTCCTATACTAATTGACCAATGACTCGAGCGTCACCTCGAGTGCCACCTCGACCTCTACCACTTCCTGTTAAACCACATGCCATATTTCTACAACAAAAAAATATTAATATTCATAACAACTCTAATATATACAAATTATTAAAAAATGTTATATTAACAAGAACCATTATATTAAAGCACTAATAAAAAGCGTAAATAATTATATTAGCTTATAAATATTACTAACAACTAACCAACTAATCTGATGTTGGGTAGATGTTTAGTATGTTTTAAGTGTGTAACATGTTAGATCTATGCTAAGTATATGTTAGAATGATGTTTGGGGACTGGAAAATACGTATGTTGCATTGCAGGTGATAGTTATAGTGTCCACTATGGACACTTAGGATATCCACGGTGTCCGTTGTGGACACTTAGAAATATTATGCATGTGTCCGCTGTGGACTTGGTACGTTCACTGTGGATACTTAGAAATATTATGCACTTAGAAAAATGGTGCATGTTGTCCGTTGTGGACTTTGAAAGTCCGCTCTGGACAGTTAGACAAATCTTGCATGTTGTCCGCTGTGGACTTTACATGTCCGCTGTGGACACTTAGACAATTTTTGCATTCTGTCTACAGTGGACTTTACAAGTCCACTGTAAACACTTAGGAATTTTTATGATTGTTCGTTGTTGATTTGTTCATCCGCTGTGGACTTTTTTCATCCGCTGTGGGCTTTAGCTGTCCGCTGTGGACTTTGGCTGTCCGCTGTGGACTTTGGCTGTCCGCTGTGAACACTTAGAAAATTTTAAGCTGTCCGCGGTAGATTTGTTCATGTGCTGCAGACACTTAGATTATTTCTGAATTTTGGGAAACAGACTTTAGTGTTAAGTCCTGATGTTTCATATGGTTTATGCCTGTTGATGTTATGTATACTTGAGGGCTGATGGTGATGTTCCATATTACGTATTATGATGTGACTTTACACGGTGTGATATGTGCTTATGTACGTATTGTATTATTGTAAAGAAAGTGAAAGATAAAGATAATGAAAAGTAGAATGTAATGAATGAATGAAAGTCTTGCAAGAAAAATGAATGGAGGTTCACAGCCATTGGGTTGTTAGCTCAATTGTGTGCAGTTTAGCTAACCCATGAGGATGCACACAGGGGTCAATCTTTCTGATTGACTAATACGTATGAAACGGGACCCTTATCGCTTGCCCCGGTACTGGAGTCAGCTTCGTGCACAATGTTAGTGCTCTATTTATAGACTTCGGCCCAGTACCAGCTTTGTGCTCAATGTTTGGGGTATAGCATACGACATTGGTCTAGATGAAAGTGAAAGATAATAAAGTACGAAACAAACGATTATGAACGATGATGAAAGATAATAAATGATTATTATCAAGATGTATGTATGATGTGTGATCATGAACGAAAGTAAAGGAAAGGTATTTATTAAAAGTAAAGTGTTTTATTATATAAAGTAGAACTCACTCAGCGTCGCTGACTTTTTATATGCAATCAATTGGTAGGTAATCGATGATACTAAGGAGGTGCAGGCATGGATGCATAAGCTACTGGGGATGATTCGAGTCTGGCATCCATATTTTGAAAATGTTAATGTATTAATACAATTTTTGGGATGTAAATGAAATGATATGATAGTTTGACATGTTATTATTTATTAATGAAAAGTTGAATTTCCACTGCTAAATGAGGTGTTTTATATAATTTATGCGATGATTGACCAACTATAAGCATCTCGGGAACGGGGCGTTACAAGTTGGTATCAGAGCCAAAGTTTAAGAGAATTGGGTAAAATATTTCAAAAACCTAAACTTAACTGAGAATAGGACAAGAAAGGGAAAGGGATACGAGTCCTAGTAGCTACATGCCTGCAGGTAAATGTTTCATGTAAACGTTTTATGTAAATTAATGGAAAAAGGAATTATGTGCGTGTGCTATGTGAATTATGTGCTCTTAGTAGATTTGGATACTAATGTATTTAGGATGGAAAATGCTTGGGGAATGAAGAGTAAAGTAAGTGGCTAATCACAACGGGCCACTGTAACTAGGGACTTACTATACTTGACGTAATCTGAGTTATTACCTTGAATGACCGTGTTGGTGTTTGAATCTTATAGCGTTTGGAGATGGCTGGTGGTAGATCTTCAAAGGCTTCTTAAGGTGGAGGTCGTGGTGGACGTGGTGCTAGGCCGTGTGTCACAAGGAACAGGGCTAGAACCACTGAAACAGCTCCTGATGAGCCCGAGCTTCATCACTATGAAGGCAGTGACTAGAGTGCTAACCTGAGGACCTTAGTGAAAGAGGCAGTTGTGGAGGAAGTTCATCAAGTCATGCAGACGATTCTGTCTTCTGTGGTGACTACGGTTATTAGAGCCATGAGAAAGGATGAAAAGAAAGTGAAAGAGGAGAGGAGGAAAACCTTTGGGACTAAAATCACTTATGTGAATGATATGAATGCGACAGTACCACGAATGTCGGATGTATCGGTTGTGTGGGATTTCCCAGACGTATTCTCGGAAGATTTATCAGGTGTGCCACCTAACCACGAGATTAAGTTTCAAATTGATCTGATACCTGGTGCCAAACCTATTGCAAAAGCGCCATAATGTCTCGCTCCCTCCGAGATGAAGGAATTGATGACTCAGCTGTAAGAGTTGTTAGATAAGGGATTCATTCGACCGAGCATTTGACCGAGAATCTCTCCATGGGGTGCTCTGGTCTTGTTTGTGAAGAAGAAGGACGGTAGCATGAGGATGTGCATCGACTACCGTGAGCTGAGTAAATTGACAGTGAAGAATTGGTATCCGTTACCAAGGATTGATGACTTGTTTAATCAGCTCTAGGTGCCAGTTGGTTCTCAAGGATAGACCTCCAATCTGTTTACCACCAACTGAAGGTGAAGGAGCAGGATATTCCTAAGACAACTTTTCGTACTCGTTATGGACACTATGAGTTTCTTGTGATGTCTTTTGGTTTAACCAACGTGCCAGCTGCTTTTATGGATCTGATGAATTGGGTGTGTCGGCCTATGCTAGATAAATTAGTGATTGTATTTATCGATGATATCCTGATTTATTTGAAGAGCAAAGAAGAGCATGCCGGTCACCTTTGAGAAGTTCTGGATTCTCTTAGAAGGGAGAAGTTGTATGCTAAGTTCTCCAAGTGTGCATTCTGGTTACGCGAAGTTCAGTTTATGGGTCATGTGGTAAATCCTGAAGGGATCATGGTGGACCCGACAAAAGTTGAGGCAGTAATGCAATGGAAGTCTCTAAAGACACCATCTGAGATTCGTAGTTTCTTGGGTTTGGCTGGCTACTACATAAGATTCATCCAAGACTTCTCCAAGATAGCTTCATCATTGACCAAGTTGACCCGTAAAGATGTGAAGTTCGTATGGGGTCGAGAGTAGGAGAATGCTTTCGAAGAGTTAAAGACAAGATTGACTCAAGCTTTTGTCTTGACGTTACCCAAAGGGAACGAAGACTTGGTGGTCTATTTGAATGCTTCTTATTCCGGATTGGGTTGCATGCTGATGCAACGGGGAAAAGTTATAGCCTATGCGTCCCGACAGTTGAAGTCCCATGAGGCTAACTACCCTACTCATGACTTGGAGGTGGCGGCTGTGGTCTTTGCATTGAAGATTTGGAGGCACTACTTGTACGAGATAAAATGCACTCTCTTCACTAACCATAAAAGCTTGAAGTACTTCTTCTACCAGCAGGATCTCAATATGAGGCAAAGGAGGTGGTTAGAGTTGATCAAAGACTACGACTGTAAGATTCACTAACATCCGGGCAAGGCCAACGTGGTTGCGGATAACCTTAGCTGAAAGGAGAGACCCAAGACGATTCAGGTGAAGGCTTATTAGTTGGTTATGACCTCTGATGTGATGAAGCAGGTTAAGGAATTTTAGGATGAAGCGCTGAAAGAATATCAGATTAACTCCGAAAGGATGAAAGGTCTAGTCGTCGAGTCGGGGGAGAACACTCTTGGTGTTAAAACCCGCTTTGGGCAGATGTTGATTCCTTGTTTTGGGAATCTACATTGGAAGATCATGGATGAGGCTCATAAGACTCGATACTCAATTCTTCCCGGTGCTACAAAGATGTATCATGATATGAAGAAAGATTACTGGTGTCCGGGAATGAAGCGCGATGTGGCAGAGTATGTGAGTAAGTGCCTTACTTGTTTATAAGTGAAGATGGAGCATCAGAAGCCATACGGGAAGAACTAACCCTTAGATATACCCGAGTGGAAATGGGAGCACATCACCATGGAAGTAATTACGAAGTTACCGCATACGGCAAGGGGATACATGCCATATGGGTGATAGTTGATCCTCTAACGAAGAGTGCTCACTTTCTACTGATCCTCGAGACATATTCATCTGAGAGGTTGGCGGATCTATTCATCAAAGACATTTTGACTCGTCATGGTGTACCGGTCTCTATATTGTCTGACCGTGACACTCGGTTTACATCTATTTTTTGGAAGAGATTTCATGATGCGATGGGGACGAGGTTACATATCAGTACGGCTTATCATCCTCAGACAGATGGTCTGTCGGAGAGGATGATTCAGACGCTTGAGGATATGCTACGAGCATGGGTCATTGATTTCGGAGGAAGTTGGGACGAACACTTACCGTTAACCGAATTCTCATATAACAACAATTATCATGCCAGCATTGGTATGCCTCCATATGAGATATTATACGGTAGGAAGTGTAGAACGCCTGTATTGGGGTGACATCAGGCAGAAGGAGTTAGGGAGCATTGAGGTGATTGAGGCTACGACCCAAAAGTTTGAAAAGATCAAGGCCTTTATGAAGGCGGCAAAGGATAGACAGAAGTTGTATGCCGACAAGAGACGTAGACTGATTGAATTCAAGGTGGGTGATAGAGTTATGTTAAAGGCCTCACCTTAGAAGGGGATCATCCGATTCAGGAAGTGGGGAAAGATAAGTCCGAGGTACATAGGGTCCTTCCATATCATTGCTCGAGTAGGAGAGGTGGCCTATCGATTTGAGCTACCCGATGAGTTAAGTGAAATTCATCTAATGTTCCATGTATCTCATTTAAGGAAGTTCTTAGCCGAGGAGGATATGATCGTGCCACTTGTGGACATCGAGGTGGAAGAACGGCTTAATTATGTGGAGCAGCCAGTGGCCATCATTGACAGAAAAGAGAAGAGGCTAAAGAATAAAGTGGATCCACTCAAAAGCTGTTAGAGGTGAGTTCTAGATCCCCTCTTTTACATGTTTTGGCTTGTTTGGGGAACTGTTGTTTCTACTCAAACTATGTTTTTTTCCATGAATGTACGACTGAAAAAAAAAGATGAATGTTTGTTTATGTGACTTTTGTGATGTTGGGTAGATGTTTAGTATGTTTTAAGTGTGTAACATGTTAGATCTATGCTAATTATATGTTAGAATGATGTTTGGGGACTGGAAAATACGTATGTTGCATTGCAGGTGATAGTTATAGTGTTCGCTGTGAACACTTAGGATATGCACGGTGTTCGTTGTGGACTTGGTGCGTCCGCTGTGGACACTTAGAAATATTATGCATGTGTCTGCTGTGGACTTGGTACGTCTTCTTTGGACACTTAAGAATATTATGCATGTGTCCATTGTGGAGTTGATTCATCTGCTGTGGACACTTAGAAAAATGGTGCATGATGTTCGCTGTGGACTTTGAACGTCCGCTCGGAAACTTAGACAAATCTTGCATGTTGTCCGCTGTGGACTTTACATGTCCGCTGTGGACTTTACATGTCCGCTGTGGACACTTAGACAAATTTTTCATTCTCTCCGTTGTGGACTTTACACATCCATTGTGAACACTTAAGAATTTTTATGATTGTCTGCTGTGGATTTGTTCATCCCCTATGGACTTTGATCATCCACTGTGGACTTTGTTCATCCATTGTGGACTTTGGCTGTCCGCTGTACATTTGTTCATGCACTGCAGACACTTAGATTACTTCTAAATTTTGGGAAATAGAATTTAGTGTTAAGTCCGGATGTTTTATGATGATTTATGCCTGCTGATGTTATGTATGCTTAAGGGCTGATGGTGATGTTCCATATTACGTATTATGATGTTACTTTACGTGGTGTGATATGTGCTTATGTATGTAAAGTATTATTGTAAAAAAAGTGAAAGATAAAGATAATGAAAAGTGAAATGTAATGAATGAATGAAAGTCTTGCAAGCAAAATGAATGGAGGTTCACATCCATTAGGTTGTTCGCTCAACTTTGTACGTTTTAGCTAACCCAAGGGGATGCACACAGGGGTCAATCTTTGTGATTGACTAATACGTACGACACGGGACCCTTGTTGCTTGCCCCGGTACTGTGGTCAGCTTCGTTGTAAGACCCCGTTCCCAGAGACCTCACAGTTGGACCATCACAACATTTTTCATATAAAATAAATACATTTCATAAAAATATCGCAGTGGATTAAGTTATCAAAAACCATTCATGCATTAATACTTGATGTTGCTAAATAATACATCATTGTATTTTAACAGTTACAAAAGAATCATCCAGTTGTATTACAAAACAATAATATCATTAAGCACGAATGGATGCTAGTCTTTGCCCACCAAGTAGCCTCACCAGCGTGCCATCCCAGCAACAAGTTACCTGCCAACTGAAAATGCATAAAAGTCAGCGTTGCTGAGTGAGTTCTAGTTTTAAAATTAAAGTCCCTATGTATATATATATATATATATATTATATATATGTATGTATATATATATATATATATATATATATATATATATATATATATATATATATATATATATAGTATCATTTTTCTTAAAATACTTCCTTTTCATAAAAATCCATTATTTTCGTACGTGTTCACGCATCGTACATACAGCAAGATAATATTCATTATTATCTTTCATCATTTTCTCATTCATTTCATACTTTCACATTATCTTTCACTTTCTTCCGAACCAATGTGCAATACCCCAAACATTATGCACGAACCTGGTACTGGGCCTGGGGCTTATACCATTATCTTTCACTTTCTTTCATCATTTACATATACCAGCACAAACACACAACATAAAGTCACATAATAATACGTAATAAGGAACATAACAACAGACCACAAACATGAGAAACACCAATAAACATAACCATCAAAATATCCTAGAGCTTAATCATAAATTTCCATTTTTCCTAAAATTTCAGAAAACTTTCTAAAGCATTTAGGCGCATGAGCACTATGCAGGCACACGAACACTATGCAAGGGCATGAGCCTTACTTAGGAGCATGAACACTTACGCGCATGAACATTATTCTAGGCGCATGGGTACTATTGGGCGCATGGGCTGGTACTTAGGCTTTTTGGCACAAATTCTCAGGCGCATGAGCCCTATTTGGGCGCATGAGAAGGGACTTAGGCGTCCTAGCAAAATTTCAGGTGCATGAGCAGCGGTTATATTCAAACCTATAAATTTCAGTCCCAAACATCATCCTAACATGTCCATAACTTAAATCTAACATACTAAGCACCTAAAACAAGCATAAAACCATAGAACACAACCAACCATACACAAAAATACACATGGTTACAAAATATAAGCTGTAAAACATTTTTATATGCATTTTTAGCCCCAAAAATACGGTTAAAACAAGAAAATCGGGGATCTAGAACTCACCAATGCAGCCTCCAAGCAAAACTCCACCGAACTTGAGGGCACAAAGAGTTCAAACAACCTAAACACACAAAAACACAAAACCTAGCACAAAGAACACATAAAAATCGGTTCACAAGCTAAAAATTCAACTGAAACCGAACCAATTACACAAGAAAATACTCACCTTTGAAATTTTCAGCTTTCTCTCACTAGAAACTGAGAGAACTTTAGTTCTTCTTTCTTCTTTCTTGTTCCAGCCAAAAAGCAGATGTGAAAAAGTAGTGGCATGGGCGGCCATGCCCTTTTAAACCATAAAATAATAAGGTTTTGTACTTTGTACACTTTACACCCTCCACTTGTCTTTCAAGATACTTTTCTTTTCCTTTATTTTAAACAAATTTTCGGGTGTTACAAGTCCACCCCTCTTATAGAAGTTTCGTCCATGAACCTGTCATTCCTCAAATAGTTGTGGGTAATGTTGTCTCATCTCTTTCCTCAGACTCTGATCCTTCATGCGTGCACTCGTACCAGTCTTATTTCGATCTCCTTTCGGTCTATGATTGCCACTGGTTGCTCTACATAGTTGAGTCGTTCATCCACTTCAATGTCCTACAGTGGTACAATCATATCTTCATCGGCTAGGCATTTTCTCAAATGAGTACATGGAATGTTGGATGAATCCCACTTAACTCATCGGGCAGTTCCAACCTATAGGCCACCTCTCCTACTCGAGCAATGATTTGGAAAGGTCCTATATACCTCGGGCTCAGCTTACCTCGCTTTCTAAACTAAATGATATCCTTCCAAGGTGAAACCTTCAGCATAACTTTATCACCCACCTTGAATACAATCGGCCTATGCCTCTTATCAGCATACGACTTTTGCCTATATTTTGCCGCCTTCATAAAGGCCTTGATCTTTTCTAGCTTTTTAGTCGTAGCCTCGATCACTTCCACGCTCCCCAACCCCTTCTGCCCAATGTCACCCCAACATACGGGCGTTCTACACTTCCTACCGTATAGCATCTCATATGTGGCATGCCAATGCTGGCATGATAACTGTTGTTGTATGAGAATTCAGCTAACGGTAAGTGTTCATCCCAGCTTCCTCCAAAATCATTGACGCATGCTCAGAGCATATCCTCAAGCATCTGTATAGTTCTCTCCGACTGACCATCTGTCTGAGGATGGTAAGCCGTGCTGATAGACACCAGTACACCATGACGGGTCACAATTTCCTTGATGAACAGATCTACCAACCTCTCAGATAAATAAGTCACGTGGATTGGTAGAAAGTGAGCACTCTTCGTTAAGCGATCAACTATTACCCATATAGTATCGTACCCCCTTGCCGTACGTGGTAACTTTGTAATGAAGTCCATGGTGATATGCTCCCATTTCCACTCAGGTATATCCAAAGGTTGGATCTTTCCGTATGGCTTTTGATGCTCTGCCTTTACATGTAATCAAGTAAGGCACTTACTCACGTACTTCACCACATCTCGCTTCATACCCGGCCACCAATAATCTTTCTTTATATCATGATACATCTTGGTAGCCTCGGGATGAATGGAGTACCGAGTCTTATGAGCTTCATCCATAATTTTCCCCCGTAGGTCTCCATAACGAGGGATCCACATCCGCCCAAAGCGGGTTCTAACTACGAGAGTATTCTCATCCAACTCCGTGACTAGACCTCTCATCCTTTCAGAGTTAAGGCGATCTTCTTTCAACACCTCATCTTGGAACCCCTTGACCTGCGTCATCACATCGGAGGTCATCACCAACTTGTAAGCTTTCACCCGGATTGGCTCGGGTCTCTCCTTTCGACTAAGGGCATCTGCCACTATGTTGGCCTTGCCCGGATGATAGTGGATATCACAATCATAATCTTTGATCAATTCTAGCCACCTCCTTTGCCTCATATTGAGGTCCTTCTGCTCAAAGAAGTATTTCAAGCTTTTATGGTTAGTGAAGATAGTACACTTCGTCCCGTACAAATAGTGCCTCCAAATCTTCAATGCAAAGACTACAGCCACTAGCTCCAAGTCATGAGTAGGGTAATTAGCCTTGTGAATTTTCAACTGTCGGGACGCATAGGCTATTACTCTTCCCCTCTGCATTAGCACGCAACCCAATCCCAAATAAGAAGCATCTGAATAGACCACCAAGTCTTCATTCCCTTCAGGTAATGTCAAGATAGGAGCTTGAGTCAACCTTGTCTTTAACTCCTCAAAAGCATTCTCCTATTCCAGACCCCATACAAACTTCACGTCCTTGCGGGTCAACTTGGTCAATGGTGAGGCTATCTTAGAAAAGTATTGGATTAACCTCCTATAGTAGCCCACCAAACCCAAGAAACTACGGGTCTCGGATGGCATCTTTGGAGACTTCCATTGCATCATTGCCTCAACCTTTGCCGGGTCTACCATGATCCCTTCAGAATTTACCACATGACCCAAAAACTAAACTTCACGCAACCAGAAAGCACACTTGAAGAACTTAGCTTACAGCTTCTCTCTTCTGAGTGTCTCTAATACTTCACAAATGTGACAGACATGTTCTTCTTTGCTCTTTGAATAAATCAGAATATCATCTATAAACACAATCACTGATTTATCCAACATCGGCTGACACACCCGGTTCATCAAATCCATAAAGGCAGCTGGCGCGTTAGTTAGACTAAAGGACATAACGAGAAACTCGTAGTGTCCATAATGCGTGAGAAAAGCTGTTTTGGGGATATCCTGCTCCTTCACCTTCAATTGATTGTAGCCAGAGCGGAGATCTATTCTCGAGAACCAACTGGCACCTTGGAGCTGATCAAACAAGTCATCTATTCTTGGTAGCGGATATCAGATATCGGTTCTTCACCGTCAATTTGTTCAACTCATGGTAGTCAATGCACATCCTCATACTTCCGTTCTTCTCCTTTACAAACAAGACTGGAGCACCCCAGGGAGAGATACTCGGTCGGATGAAACCCTTGTCCATCAACTCTTGTAATTGAACCATTAGTTCCTTCATTTCTGACGAAGCCAATCAATACTATGCTTTGGCAACAGGTTGAGCACCAGGTATCAAATCGATCTGAAACTCGGTCTCGCGGTCCGGTGGCACACCTGGTAAATCTTTTGGGAACATGTTTAGAAAGTCACATACAACTAGTACGTCGGCCAATTATGGTACTGACGCATCCACATCCTTCACCTAAGCCAGTTAGGCATTACATCCACATTACATGCACTTCTCTGCCACCACCATTGAAATCACCTTTGGAATGGTAGTAACTCGGTCACCGTAGATCGTCACCGAACTCTCATCAGGCGCTGTCAGTCAGATCATCTTCTTGCGACAAACAATATTTGCCTCATAGGCTGCTAACCAATCCATCCCTAGAACTACATCAAATCCACCTAGGGGCATCACAAATAGTTTAGCAGAGAACCTATGGCCTTCTAGTTCTATGTCGCAATCCTCTATCAAGTCAAAAATCCTGGTAGACTTACCAATAGCAGTTTCTACATCGAATGGGCTCATCAATGCTTCTACTACTAACGGGCAACTTAGCACATAAAGCAGCAGAAATGAAACTCCTACTAGCACCAGAATCAAATAACACAGAGGCACAAGTTTGGTTTACAAGAAAGGTACCTGACATGACATCAGGGTCCACCCTGGCCTCTTCTCGGGTCATCATGAATGCTATAGCGCTTGCCCTCTACCCATCATTCTTGGTCCCTTTCTTTGCCCTTTAACTTTGAGCCCTCGGCTTCTTGCAATCCCTGCTCATATGGCCTTCTTCACCATAGTTGTAGCACCTCCTCGCCCTACAATCCCTTGCCACATGACCAGGCTTCCCATATTTGAAACAAACGTTCAGTCCCCACTTGCATTCTCCTGTACGCTCCTTCCCTCACTTACTACACCGCTTCATCCCCGTACCTGCCGACACTACCCTTCGATCATCCACCCTTACCTTCTTGTTGTTTGGGGCGAAACCACCACGACCAAATCGTTTCCTATCCCAATTCCTGTGACCACCACTCTTCTTGCTTACTTCCACCACCGCCACTTCTTCTCTCTCATCATATAGCCTCCCTGCCAGATCAACCACCGACCTAAACGTACTCGACCGGGCAGCAATCATGTGCCTGCGGATATCTGCCGGCAATCCCTGTATGTACCTCTTGATCTTTCTTGACAACGACATAATGTGGTCTGGCACCGGCCTTGCCATCTTGTTAAACTTCGTCATGTATTGCTGGTGTGTCATGGTTCCCGCCTCTAAGTGTAAGAACTCCCTCTCTATCTTGTCAAGTTCTCGGTGAGGACAAAACTCCTTGATCACCATTTTCTTTAATTCATCCAACTTCATCTTCCCAATAGCATTGCTCCCCTCAACCAGGACAATATTGTCCCACCAGCATTAAGCCGAGTCCATGAATAAGTAAGTAGCAAACTTCACCTTTTGGTCCTCTCTACATTCGCTGATCTCCAACACAGCCTCCATCTCTCTCACCCATCGGTGAGTAGCAGCAGCGTTACCATTACCATCAAAAATTGGGGGTCTACATCTTTGGAATGCTCCATAGTTGCACCCCTTCATGATTTCCCGCACAGCCTCCTCCTCATTGCTTGAGGCAACCATCTCGGTATCTAGTCGTTCCCCTTCATCATGACCCCTATCATCCCTCCTTCTCCCAGTAGTTTTCCTTCTTTAATCATCCTTCTCCTTCCTTTCATCTTCTCTCACCGCATGAATGACCTCAGTCACCATAAATGGCAGGATCGTCTGAATGACCTGATGCACTTCCTCCACAACTACCTCCTTTACTGAGGCTCTCAAGTTGGCACTCTCATCACCGCCCTCCTGGTGATGATGCTCAGGCTCAGCAGGAGCCGTCTCAGCAGTCTTAGTCTTATTCCTCGTGACACATGGTCCAGCACCACGACCGTCCCATACTCCTCCTCGAGAAGCTTCCGATGATCTACCACCAGCCAAATTCTAAACACTATAAGATTCAAACACCAACACGGTCATTCAAGGTAATAGCTCAGTTTATGTCAAGTATAGTAAGTCCCTAATTACAGTGTCCAGTTGTGATTAGCCACTTACTTTACTCTTCATCTCCTAAGCATTTCCTATCCTGACTACATTAGTATTCAAATCTACTAAGGGCATACAAATCAAATAACATACGCACATAATACCGGTTAACATTTAAGAAAACAAATTACCTGATGGCATGTAGCTACTTGGGCTGGCATCCCTCCATTGGGTCCCATTCTCAGTTTAAGTTTAGGTTTTTAAAATAATTTACCCATTTCTCTTAAACATTGGCTTTGATACCAACTTGTAAGACCCCGTTCCTGGAGACCTCACAGTTGGACCATCACAGCATTTTTCATATAAAATAAATACATTTCATAAAAATATCGCAGCGGATTAAGTTATCAAAAACCATTCATGCATTAATACTTGATGTTGCTAAATAATACATCATTGTATTTTAACAGTTACAAAAGAATCATCCAGTTATATTACAAAACAACAATATCATTAAGCACGAATGGATGCCAGTCTTTGCCCGCAAAGTAGCCTCACCCGCGTGCCATCCCCAGCAACAAGTTACCTGCCAACTAAAAATGCATATAAGTCAGCGTTGCTGAGTGAGTTCTAGTTTTAAAATTAAAGTCCCTTGTATATATATATATATATATATATATATATATATATATATATATAAGTATCATTTTTCTTAAAATACTTCCTTTTCATAAAAATCCATTATTTTCGTATGTGTTCACGCATCGTACATACAGCAAGATAATATTCATTATTATCTTTCATCATTTTCTCATTCATTTCATACTTTCACCATTATCTTTCACTTTCTTCCGAACCAATGTTTAATACCTCAAACATTGTGCACGAAGCTGGTACTGGGCCTGGGGCCTATAATTAGACCCCGAACATTGTGCACGAAGCTGACTCCAGCATCTGGGGCAAGCAACAAGGGTCCCGTCAATCTCTAGGATTGACCCTGTGTGCATCCTTCAGGTTAGCTAAACCACACACAGTTGAGCTAACAACCCAATGGCTACGAACTTCCTTTCATTTGCTTGCAAGACTTTCATTCATTCGTTATGTTCCACTTTTCATTATCATTAATCTTTCACTTCTTTTATGATAATACTTTACATATACCAGCATAAACACACCACGCAAAGTCACGTAATAATACGTAATAAGGAACATAACAACAGGCCATAAACATGAGAAACACCAACAAACATAACCATGAAAACATCCCAGAGCTTAATCATAAATTTCCATTTTTCCCAAAATTTCAGAAAATTTTCTAAGGCATTTAGGCGCATGAGCACTATGCAGGTGCACGAACACTATGGAGGCGCATGAGACTTACGTAGGCGCATGAACACTACACTTAGGCACATGAACAATTATCTAGGCGCATGGGTACTATTGGGGCGCATGGACTGGTACTTAGGCTTTTTGGCTAAAATTCTCAGACATATGAGAAGAGACTTAGGCGTTCGAACAAAATTTCAGGCTCATGAGCAGCAGTTATATTCAAACCTATAAATTTCAGTCCCAAACATCATCCTAAAATGTCCATAACTTAAATTTAACATACTAAGCACCTAAAACAAGCATAAAACCATTGAGCACAACCAACCTGTAACAACTGACTCCTAGGTCTAGCTCCAAAGCCTTAAATGTAATTTGAGACTTGTTTCTTTTTTCAAGATTTCATTCTTTTGATGTACTTTCTTCTTTGTGATTGATTAATTTTGTAATTTAATCTTACCTGTATGATTCTTGCATGACTTGCCTTAGTCTTTAACTAATTCATAAGGATAGAAAAGACTTGCTACCCTAATAACAACGCCAAAATACTACAATTTAAAGTCTTCATCCACATTTCTTAGTCTTCATCCGCATTTCGTAGTCTTCATCCACATTTCTTAGTCTTCATCCGCATTTCTTAGTCTTCATCCGCATTTCGTAATCTTCATCCGAATTTCTTAGTCTTCATCCGCATTTCGTAATCTTCATCCGCATTTCTTAGTCTTCATCCGCATTTCTTTGGTTGTTCACCAGCATTTCATTGATTTCCGTCCGCATTTCTTTGATTTTTCACTTAGGCGCATGACAACTGTTCAGGCGCATTAGGCAGTTAGGCGCATCACCACTGTTTAGGCGCATGACAACTGTACAGCCGCCCTAAAAGTGGGCGCATGAGAACTGTTCAGGTGTTTTTGCCATACTTAGCATTTTTTTTAAAATGTCCGAACCCTTCTAGAAGCATTTGACCTGGTCTGCGCACCTCCAAACTGACCAATGCATGGGCTGTTGCCATGCATTCGACCACCCCTCCAGCCAACCCTCTTCACCTCGGTTCTCCCTAACCCGAACCCACACTCTACCTCTTCCTTTCAAAAACCAAAGTTCCTACTTCCTTCACCCTTTCCACACTCTCTCGAATTCTCTCTACACTTGACACTTCTCTCTCGGCAAATCTTGCAACCAAACCCGAGAACTTTTCAGCTTTCAACCGAGCGGAAACAAGAACTCCCAAGTTTCAGGACTCTCGGATCAACCACTCTTGCATTTTCTAAATCACTCTAATCACGGGTTATTCTTCATGTAGGTTTTCTTGTATCCGAACAACTATTATTGTTGTATCTCTACTTTTCTTTCCTTTGAATCCTATTTCCTTATTCAAAGGCAGAAACCCACGACACAGTTGTGACTTTGGTGTGACTTACTGCTCCTCAAAAGGTACACACTTTTTCACACTCGTATCGGGTTTGTGCATTTGAATCTACCAGAAAACCCCTTTTCATGGGTTTTCTGGACCATCCAACCATCTGTCCAGAATATAACCTCCATTTTGATACTTAAAAACCTGTTTAAAATATCTTATAAATATTTTTATAATCTGGACTTATCGATGTCAGAAGGGATTTAGGTGTTTTAACCCGAAATTTCATGTTACACAAGTGTAAATTATTGCTTTGATACCCCAGCCTTGACCAGGTTTATTTGTACTATTGCATCTGTGGGTATAGTCTTAAACTTCAGAATATTTGATGATGCTAAAAGGTTATTATTATGGGTTGGATGATTTGGTTTAGTGTTATGGACCTTAGAAGCATGTTTAAAGACCCGAATAGGTGATGGAGGTACCTAATAATGGCCAAGTCCTTAAAAGTATTAACAACTTGTTAGAAACAAAATTTTCAGGCCTTATGACTAATAAATCAGTGGTTAAAACTGGACTTGGTGAAATTTTTGGGTTAACGTGTAAATCTTTATGAACTTATTTAGCTTTAACAAGCCTAACCGGGAGATTTTTGGATGACATTCTAAAAATAATGTAACGAGCCTAAAAATCAATGAAACCATAATATTTCAGTAAGTTTGAGGACCTCAAACTCGTATTTTGATGAAAATATTTGAAATGGAAAGAACCAACTTCGGGGTAAAAACTGTAATTTTGGAAACTTGAAGGACTAAAGTGTAAAATCTGAAAAATCGACCATATTTCAGTAAGTATATGACTAGAAACTATTGTTATACTTACTTTCATGTAAGAGTCTGTGGGAAACCAAAAACGGGTCGTATTACGCCAAAAACCCTAACTTTCCTAAAAAAGGAAACTTTTCGACACAAATTTTCTAAGGGATGTGGTCATATGTATTTTTTAAACATATCTTACCTTTGCTCACCCTCCCGATAGTCTAGAACCTATAGCTTATGCATATATCATGCTCATAGGGTGCTAGGACCTGAATCTGTTTGTGTGTGGAATCTTTGACACTACTTGAGGTGAGTTTAGTGTTCCCCTTTTTACTAAAGTTTTAGGATGAAACATGCTATGTTTAAACCGAAATTATTTACATGCTATAATTGATACTTTTATGTTGTGGTGAATGTTAGAACCTGCACTTACATTGTATCACAATCATTAATTCTTGTGTGAACCGCTTGATTATATGGGTAGATCTACTTGGGGAATCCCCCACGCATAGTGCCTTCCGATGAGAAGTGTACCACACTGAGATCCTGCGGGGTTGTTGTGGCATGTAACAGGTTTTTATAAGATACTATGATGTACCACTCAGCAGGTATGGTATACTGTTCTGAGGCTCAGTTTCCCCTATGGGATATACCGGCAACACAAGTTTAGAAGAGGCTAGCCGGGGCTGAGTGCAGGGTTGATTGTGATCCCACAATTGTGATACTATGTTTTTAAACTTAACTTTGGATTTAGTGAGTCCTTTTGTTTTTAAACTTTAAACACTTGAACTCACTAACTTTTTAGTTGACACAAATTCTTTTTGAGCATGTTTCAGGTAATCCTTGATGAGCTTAGATTTTATGAAGACTCTAAAGCTGGCTTAGTACCGTGACTACCCCCTGGCATTACTAGGACTTTTAAAACATTTTAGACATTTAGATTTGTTGGGTGTTAACTTGGATAATTTTGTAATGGACAAAAAATTTATGTAATGTAATGCCATTGTGATTTCTCTCCTTGTGTGCTCTTGTGTGGTTTGTTTTCGCTGTCATGTATGTTGTTGGGTTCAACAATTGATAAACTGAAGCTTTTCAAACCACAATCAAAGCCAACTGAAGATCTCATTATACAAGTTCAGAGACCAAGTTGATAAACAGAATAAAACAAACACAAGACAAAGTCAACATCAAGAGCACAAGAAAAGTCAAAATTAGGTCATGATGTAATAACACTATAAATAGAACCACTAGTGCCACTTGTAATGGGTGGTTATTGCAAAGTGTGTGAGTGGCTTGTATTTCTTAAGTATGTGTATTTCATGGTGCAAATCACCACCCAAGGAGAATTTCTCTCCTTTGGGTAGGTTTGATGTTCATCCATCTTTGTATATGTTTCTACAATGTAGTTTGTTATTCAATATCAATGAAATCATAACATTATACATTACACACACGTCCTTGAGAATTCAAAATTAAAGACGGGTGGAAGTGTGTGAATCGAAGAACAAGGACGTGTGTGTAACGTATAATGTTATGGTTTCATTGATATTGAATAACAAATTACAATGTAGAAACATATACAAAAATGGATGAACCTCAAACCCACCCAAAGGAGAGAAATTCTCCTTGGGTGGTGATTTACACCATGAAATACACACACTTAAGAACTACAAGCCACTCACACACTTTGCAATAACCACACATTACAAGTGGCACTAGTGGTTCTATTTATAGTGTTATTACATCATGACCTAATTTTGACTTTTCTTGTGGTCTTGATGTTGACTTTGTCTTGTGTTTGTTTTGTTCTGTTTATCAACTTGGTCTCTGAACTTGTACAATGAGATCTTCAGTTGGCTTTGATTGTGGTTTGGAAAGCTTCAGTTTATCAATTGTTGAACCCAACAATACTCCCCCTAAATTGATGCTTGCCAAACTTTGACTTGAAGATCTTCTCTGTCATATGTCTTCTTGATCAACTGATGTTCAGACACAGTTCACTGTAGTTCTCCCCCTCAGATTAAGCTTCTCCTAATGTATTTCTGATAAAGGATAGAATCACTTTGAGAATACTTAACGTATTGGATATGAGGTGTATCACTTTTGGATTACTGTTTGTTCATATCACACTCAAAGGATTAGAATGTATTAGGCATATGAGGAGGCTTTGAACTTTAATAAACAGTATCAGGAACATAAGTCAGTCTTGAAGACACTTCAACTCTTTGAATCTTTGAATTAACTTGATAATGGATGGTTCCAAGTACTTCAGCAAGAGTTTCTAACAATTGTACAAATCCTTGATTAGATCAATGATTATGTGACCAAGGTTGATTTCTTCATTTCTGTTGAATGTGAAAATGGATGTGCCTGTTGGTTGCAATCATCCGTATTCATCATGTGTCTTGTTTTTCTTGTTTGTTGTAGGCATTTGTTCCTCATCTTTCTTGTATTTCTTGTTTGTTATTGTCAACTGTTCATCATCTGTTCATTTTTTAAAGTTTGTGTGTCCTAAATGTCTATGCCAAAGTTGTGGCTCATCAAAAGATGCTTTAAACAAAAGACATGTCTCTTCAGATCGATGAGCAGAATTAAGGTTCAAGACATAGGTGTTATTCTTCCTCGGTGTCTTCAAGACAACCCATTCTTCAGGAATGTAAAATCCTGGTTTCAGAATGTAGCAATGAGAGTCTGTGAAGTGAGTGGAATATTTCTTGTCACAGATCTGAGACACACTGAGCAGATTGAAGTTCAGTTGCTCGTAGTAGTTCACTTTATCAAAGCTCAGCAGTCCATTTGTCATAGAACCTTCTCCTGTAATTCTACTACCTTGTGAATCTCCTCCAAACGCTACAGTAGTTCTTTGAATATGCTTGAAGTCATGAAGGAGGGAACTGTCTCCAGTCATGTGTTGGGAGCATCCACTGTCCACGTACCATAAGCTATTGGACCTGTATGAATGACCCTACAAGCACAAAAAGAATTAGTTAGAATGAGGAACCCAAGCCATAATGGTCTTGGATTTTCCTTTTGCATCAATCACTGTTACCTCTTGATATTTTCCTCTTGTTTGAGTTTTAGAGGAGGATGATTTCAGCACTTTTCTATTACCTCTTTGAGGTTTGATTTCATCAATTTCATCTTATGTGCAGAAGAGTATACAAATCTTTCCTTTTGATTTTTGTGTAAAGGTTGAACAGATTTTTCCTTGTCAGTAATCACTTTAATTTTATATTTTTGATGAGAATTCAGTGATTTGTTCAGGTTTGTTGGACTTTTGTGTCTAACCTTGTCAGTTGGAACTGATGAAATGGGCCTGTTTTGTGAAACTTTCAATCTTTTTTTATTAAAGTAACAATCAATTGTATTATGATTGGTCATATCACATAACGAACAATATTTGTTAAAATGACAGTTTTTCGTTGAGTGATTGTTCATGACATAGATAGAGCAGTACTCAGTGAAGTAGCACTTATCTGTATTATGATTGGTCATATCACAGAATTCACAATACATTTGATTGTCCTTTAATCTTGATGGAGAAGTCACATCAGTCTTTGGGGTGCCAACAGATTGTTTCACAATTCTGACTTGCTTTGTTTTTGTGGACTGATGCTGCTTCTTTCTGTATTGCCTTATTTCCCTATCAAATTGTTCTACATGTTCTTTGTTGAAAATATCAAACCCAATTCCTTGTCTGATATTTGATGAAGATGGTGAATCAGATTTCACTTTGGATTTTTGTACAAAAGTGGTTTTCCCTTTGGTGACTAAGGGAACTTTGGTTTTATCCTTGAATTTCAATGAAACCTTATCTGATTCGCTTGAATTTTTTGGAGATATGATCTCACAATCAGATCTGCTTGCAGCAGATGGTTTTACTGAGCATTCAGCAGTGTGATTCACTTTAAGATTTTGTGGAACAAATTTTATAAAAGGCACAATTGATTTGACTGGGCTCTTTGGTTTCTTGATAACCATAGGTTTGTCTGAGCACTCTTTGATTTTGATAGGATGACCCAATCTGATTTTATCCTCGTTAGTTTCAATGTAAACACCCGGTTTGTTTTGAGGATTTGTTGTTTGAGAAATCATTGCTTTGGTTTCAATAATTTTAGATTCTTTTGTATCTGATTGAGTAAGTGACTCAGGCATAACAATGTAGTTATCATTATATGGAGGAGGACAAGTTTTGTATCCTATCCCAGTCATATCTTTAGCCCCTTTTTTGAGACATAAGTAACTCTTGTAGCTTCACAGATGAGAGCTGAAACTTTTCAAGTTTCACTTCAGTAGCTGATTGCTCAGCTTTTGATTTGGTCAACAATTCAGTTAACCTCTCATTTTCAGCCACAAGTGTGTACTTTTCACCATGGAGTATTTCCATGTCAGATAACAGAGATTTGATTTTAACTTCATAAATTCTCATTTCTTGTTTTAACATCTTTGATTTCACATTTTCTTCTTTTATTTTATTAGCAAATTTGTGATTGTGTTCCCTATACCCCTGTACTTCTAGAACACATTTTTCAGAACATAAATTAGATTTTACCTCAGAAGGCATTGGAGTTGGTCCATCATTGATATGTGCCATAAGTGCATGATTCTGAAACTATGGTTGGACTTCCTCAGCATACAAGCTCTAATCACAAACTCCATCTTGTCTGATGACAAGTGCATTGGAAGTTTGTTGATTACTTCCTTGAGATTGATGAGTCAGCAGAGGTTGTCTTTCCTGAATTGCCTATTGCTGATTCTGCTGCTGGTGTAGATGAGAGTTGCTTGATTGAAAGTTGGTGTTGTGTTGAGATGAAGGCTGGACATGTGTGGGTCTTTGAAAATTGGTGTTGCTTCTCCTGGGAGAATTACATTGCCGAGAGAAATGACCAGTCATTCCACAGTTAAAGCACTTAACCTTGGATTTGTCATACCCCAGCTTTGTATTGTCATCAAGACTCAGTTTCTTCCCTTTACGAAAGAACTTCTTTGCTCTCATGGCAATCTGCCATTGTAAATCCATTTCTTCAACATCATCAGGATCCATCTCTTCCAGATCCTCTTGAATCAAGTGTGCTGATGTGAGTCTCCCACCAAGATAGGCTTTAAAGCTAGCAACAAATGCATTGTAAGTAGCCTTCTGTTCTTTAGATCTTTGATCATTGGGTATACTGCAGGGTGTTGCTGTGGGCTGAGCAGAAGATGAGGGTTTATGTTGTTGAGCAGCACTGAATCCAGTTGTGTTTGAATGGTCACCAAATGAAAGAAAGTCGTCTTCTTCAATTACAAATGCATTCTCAACAAAATGAGTTTCTGATGGAAACTTGTAAGCCTCAATGACTTGTGGTCCACTGAGATTTCTACTCCTTTCATCCAGCTCCAGAGCCTCAATTTTTGCAATCAAGATATCCAAGCTAGTACTCTCCAAATCAAGGGCATTCTTTAACATAGTGACATTTTGTTTCCAGCTTTCTGGTAAACTATGCAGCATTTTCTTGTTCATTTACTTTTCTTTGTAATTGACCCCCATGATTTCAAGATCATTTACAAGTTGAAAAAATCTATGAAGTTGTCTTGAAATTGAATCTCCTTTGGTGTGATGAAAAGTTTCATATTGGTTTATCAGCTTATCCTTGTTAATTTCAGTCACTTCACTACTTCCTTCACACATGATCTGTAGAGCATCCCAAACCCCTTTAGCAGTTCCATATTTTTCTAATCTTTTCAGAACATCCATTTTCAGTGCTTGTGTAAGGATGGAATAAGCTCTAAGATCAATCTTGATTTTCTTATATTCTTCTTCATCAAGATTTAAACTGGGATCCTCAATGGGAATTCTTGCAGTTTTGTACTGAGCAGCTTGATTAGCATTTAGAGACAGTGGAATGTAAGGACCTTTGCAAATAGATATCCAGTAGTCAGGATCTACACCTGTAATGTAGTTTCTAAAACAAATTTTCCACTGCTTAACTCAGATTTGTGTTTAAGCAAAGGTGGTTTAGAAGCATGCCCAATTTCAGAAAGATTGTGAGAATCCATGTTAGATAAACTGATTTTAACTTGGTTGAGAAGGTTTTAAGTTGATTTTAAAGTTCGAGCAGTGAGTTTTTCTCTGAATTTTCTATTCACGGTCTTTACCAGATCTGTTAAGTTCAGATCTGTTAGCACAAATGAGTTCTAAGTTTTTGTTGTTTGTGTGAAGGAAGGTTCATCAACAACCGATTTGTATTGTTACCACTTCTTGGTGTTCGATTTCAGTGTGTATGTTTATCAGAAGTATAGATCTTGCTGATAAACAACTCAGTCTACAGTTCAATCGATTTTCACACATAATCTGAATTGATTCTGTGATGAATTCAAGAGCCGATGCTCTGATACCAATTGACTGGGTTTGAGAATGATATTCTCGGTTGATGTGACTCAACCTAGGATCGAATATGCAGACTAAGTCAGTAATATAGTCGCGGAATTACTATATTACAGAACAGTTGAAACTGAAATAAATGTGAGTGAATGAAGCACATGAACACAGAAGTCAAAGATGTATAATATTGATGTTATAACTGTTGAAGTTAAAAACCTTACAAAGTTAGGGTAAGAAACCCTATTTATAGGCATACACATTGCCTGTACAAAGACTAAACTACCCTAATCTATACATGAGAATCTAGTCTAAGTACAAAATAAACATAAACATTTGTAAGTTGTTCATCTGCATTAGTTCATGCAGATGAACATGTCTTCATTAACATTTGTTGTCTTGTCATCAGCATTAAATTAGTTCATCCGCATTAGTTTATGCGGGTGAACAAGTCAAGTCAGCATTTCTTCATTTGTTCATCCGCATAATCTAATGCGGGTGAACAAGTCTTGTCAGCATTTCATTTGTTCATCCGCATAAACTAATGCGGGTGAACAAGTCTTGTTCAGTATTTCCTTTTGTTCATCTGCATGGACTAATGCGGGTGAACAAGATATCAACATTTCTTCTGTCTTCATCTGCATTAGTTAATGCGGGTGAACAAATACTTGTCAGCATTTGTTCACAAGTCATCCGTATTAACTAGTGCGGGTACTTCACACTTAGGTGTTTCTTGTCTTTTGTTCTTCTGTAAATAAGTTTTCTGTTGTGATGTTTTCCAACCAGAACAACCTCCAACCACCTCTTAAGTTGGCAAGTATGATCCTTTCAGGGTCTAACATACTTAAAATTGCTAAATTGTGTTTTCAGGTGTTCAAAAGGGTAAGATGGACAAAAGAAGCATATTTAACGAGAATTTGAAGAAAAATGAGTTTTAGAGACCAAGCATGGGGTCGTGCCTCATTAAGCACGCCCATGACTTGCCTGAAACACACCCCTGTGCTTAAATTGGCATACCCCCGTCTTTGGACATCTGACAGGACAAAAAGTACTGTCCCCCAAAAGGAGTCATGGGGTCGTGCGCCATGAGTCACGGGGCTGTGCCCCACCCCAAACACGGGACCGTACCCCATTTAACACGGGGTTGTGCCCGACACCTTCTGCACGTACGACCCGACCCACATTTGTAAGCATTGTACTAGCACTGGGCCGTGCCTTTTAGGCATGGGGCCATGCTTAAACACTCCAGAAAGCCTATAAATAGGGGCCTAAGTTAATCATATGAAAAAGCTTTTGGGGGGGGGGGGTAGTCGAGGTACTCTACTGAATTTTCTCCGGAATCAAGACTTGAAGATCATTTGGAGGCTCGAGAGGTGCATACAACACACGGAAGAAGTTTGGGATTGTCTAAACATCATCCATTGTGGATCACTGGTTTGATTGTTCCATTTCACCGATGATTTCATATTTATCTTCTATGTTACTTGTTGTTATGTGCAAGCTCATTATGAGCTAAACTCTTATTATCATCCTAAATGGATGAAACTTATGTAATTTGTGAAGAATTAATGGTGTGATTTATATTATGTTAATGTTATGATAATCTTAGAAAAACTTTTGATGGGTAACATCTACATTTGAATGGAAAGTTATAAACTTATGATTTGTAATTATATATGTCAAACAAGGTTGAAAAACGTATGAACTAACTTTTATTCGTGAAACCGGTATTCATAATAAATCCATGGCTAATGAACTAGAAATGGTTATTAGAAATCATATCACCTTAACTTTCTGATGATTTATGGGTTCCCTTTTATTAGTCTGAGAAATCTACAGTAATTGTTACAATTTTCTAAAATTAATGGTATGTTAAGAAGGCACCTGATCAACTCTCTTTTTAACATTAAGTTATGTTTTCAAAATCGTATGTCAAAAGGTTACAGGAAATTTACCTACAATACTAGTGGCTTTGATTTATTTAGTAAGTTTCATCCTGATGAAGTCCTAGTCACTACGGAGCGGATAAATGAGAAATCACGCCAACTCATATTTATGAACATTAACATAATTACTTTAATCAATATCTTTAATCACACTACCAATTCATCATAGTTACATAAGTGTAATCTAATTAGGATGATAGCCTTTATTCCCTGGTTTTAAATCCAAAAGTTTCAATCTTATTTTTACTTTGTTTTAATTATTGTTTCTAAACCATAAAAATCTTAATTACATCAATGCAATTTATCATTTTCACAAAACAAAAATCTAATCCGATAGTCAATCATTAAGGTTGTTGAGTAGGCTCGGTATATCCATGGATGATACTCGGTTCTTACCATCACTATATTACCACATGACAGGTACACTTGCATTTTGTGTGTGTAGTTTAGTATAAATAATAACCAATTAAAACTAAATCTATGCAAAAAACCTTTATTAATATATATATACTTTTCACACGCATCAGGTTTTTTGGTGCCGTTGCCGGGGACACATGGCAGTTTTGAAAGACAATCTAAATTTTTGACTATCTTGTCTATATCCTGTTTATATATTTTTGTTCAAATATTTTTTTAATTTTTGTTAGTTAGTTAGTTTAGTTATATTTTCCTAATTCATTCTAAGCCTTAGTAAGTTTATGCTTCCTTAAGTTAGTATATGTCCGACTCGTCTAGTCCTGAACTTGTTTCGCCTCTTTCGAAACCCAAACAACTTTTCCGTCAAAGGTTATGCAAAAGACCGCGACAAACAACAGTGATTATCAAAGAAGACGTTTTGGAAGGTACACCATCCGAAGAAGACATACTAACCTAGACGAGGAAATGAAGATGACACACTATGCCACACCGTCAATTGATGGTTACAAGTCTAGTGTTGTCCAACCAGCAATAGCGGCCAACAATTTTGAGATTAAGTCTAGCATTTTCCAACTTGTAGAAAACTCTGTTCAGTTCCACAGATTGCAAGATGAAGATCCTAACGCTCACATCTCACGATTCCTTCGTATCGTAACTCTCAAAATCAACAACTGTTCGGACGACGCCATTAGACTAAGACTTTTTCCATTTTCACTTTGAGGCAGAGCCATTGACTGGCTTGATTCGCTTCAGCCTGGTTCTATCACTACATGGGCAGAAATGGCTGAACAATTCCTTTTGAAATACTTTCCACCCGATCGCACTGCCAAACTGAGAAGCAGCATCACAAGCTTATGCCAAGATGATGATGAATCCTTACACATAGTATGGGAGAAATACAACGGTCTCCTTTGGAGATGCCCACATCACGGACTTGATCTGTGGCTGCAGTATCAAACCTTTTATGATGCAATCAGCGGAGCACACAAACAAGCTGTCGATCAAAGTGCGGGATGAGATTTCAGAAGTGTCATGCCAACTGAGGCGTACCAAGCCCTAGAAAGAGTAGCTAAGAAGAGATTTGCTTATAATCCTTTAAGAAACAAACCTAGTTCTTAAAGCATTCATCAAATAGACTCTGAAACAATAATTACAGCCCAGTTAGAAGCCCTAACCAAATGATTAAAACAATTGCAAGCCGAACTAAAGAAAACCCTAACAATAACTAAACTTGGAGGAACAACTCGAATTACAAAGAAGCTGGTAACAACCAATCATCATCTGGATTCAACCGAAGGCCACCTTACCAACAACAGAAACCACCATACCAAGGTCCAAGCAGTAGTAACCAAGACCGTGGAGCATCATTAATGGAAGACTTATCGCAGCAATTGTTGATAACCACACAAACTACAGATGAATACATCGAAATTTGATCGAAGAAATGAGGAGAGGTTCCAAAGAAAAGAGGCTGACATCAAAAGCAACAAAGCATCATTGCAAACCATTAAACTGTCACACCCTCAAAATCCGCTTGCGGGGTTTTAACGCGAGGCGCGTGACATACCAGGATCTCAGTCATTAGTTACCAATGTTCAACGACAACTAGTGTGTGCTCCCGACTCGTGTATGCAAGACTTAACGGAACTAACGGAGTTTTGTAACGGAAAATTACCGGATGTCACATTATCCCCATGTTGAAAGAATTTTCGTCCCGAAAATTGCTTTACATGGTGAGTGATCCATCACTGGTCTACTGCATTGGCACAAGGAAATCAAAATTGTGTGAGTTTTGGATGAGTTGTTACATCATCCCCATGTTGAAAGAAATTTCGTCCCGAAACTTAATCAGTACCTTCACCGGCTGGCATCGTCCTTTCGAATAGCTGAGGATACTTAAGCTTCATTTGGTCTTCACGTTCCCACGTGAATTCTGGTCCACGTCTTGAGTTCCATCGAACTTTGACAATGGGTATCTTGCTTTGCTTAAGTGTCTTCACCTCACGATCCATCACTTCGACAGGTTCCTCAATGAAGCATAACTGTTCGTCTACTTGAACTTCTTCCAGCGGTACAACCATCGTTTCATCCGTTAAACATTTCTTCAGATTTGAAACATGGAATACATCATGGATTCCACTCAATGAATCAGGTAAGGCTAGTCGATAGGCCACTGGACCAATTCTTTACACTATCTCAAATGGTCCAACGTATCTCGGATTTAGCATTCTTCGCTTACCAAACCGAACTACGCCTTTCCATGGTGAGACCTTTAATAAAACCTTGCCACCAACTTGAAATTCCAAAGGTTTTCGTCGCTTGTCAGCATAGCTATTCTGTCTGTCTCGCGCTGCCGCCATGCGGTGTCTTATCTGAACAATCTTCTCAGTTGTCTCGTGTACTAACTCGGGACCCGTTAATTGACTATCACCAATTTCAGCCCAGCAAACCGGTGATCTACACTTTCTCCCATACAAAGCTTCAAAAGGTGTTGCCTTTATGCTAGTGTGATAACTGTTGTTGTAAGAAAATTCCACCAATGGTAAGTGAACTTCCCAGTTATTCCCGAAATCAATCACACAAGCACGTAACATGTCCTCCAAAGTCTATATAGTACCCTCGCTTTGACCATCAGTCTGTGGATGATAAGCAGTACTCATATCCAATCGCGTACCCAAAGATTTCTGCAGTGATTGCCAGAAGTGTGATGTGAAACGAGAATCGCGATCAGAAATAATTGAGATCGGTACTCCATGCCTCGAAACGATCTCCTTCAGATAAAGTCGGGTTAACTTCTCCATCTTATCCGTTTCCTTTATTGCTAGGAAATGGGCAGATTTTGTCAATCGATCCATGATAACGCATATTGTGTCGCAACCGGTAGAAGTACGAGGTAACTTAGTAATAAAATCCATTGATATCTGATCCCACTTCCACATAGGGATCTCGGGTTGTTGTAATAATCTAGATGGTTTCTAATACTCCACCTTCACCTTTGAGCAGGTCAAACACTTGCTCACATAAGTAGCTACATCTGCTTTCATGTTAGGCCACCAATAGTGCACCTTCAAATCGTGGTACATCTTGTCAGATCCAGGATGTATAGAATATTTGGACTCGTGAGCCTCATTCATCACCAAGTCTCTCAGGTCTCCGTGTAGAGGTACACATAGTCTATCCATGAAGTAACGAATCCCATCCGGCTTTACTTCTAGTTGCTTTTCCATTCCCCGTAACCCTTCTAAGCTCATATTTTCTACCTTCAGAGCTTCAGTTTGAGCATCACAGATTTGTTCAGGTAATTGCGTACTAATCGTTAGTTGCAGAGCTCGCACTTGTCGAGGCTTAGCAGTCTCTTTTCTACTCAGCGCGTCAGCAACTACATTTGCTTTCCCCGGATGATACTTGATAGCACAGTCATAGTCATTCAATAACTCTACCTAGCGCCTTTGCCTCATATTCAACTCCTTTTGCTCAAATATATGCTGAAGACTCTTGTGATCGGTGTAGATGGTGCATTTGGTACCATACAAGTAATGTCTCCAGATCTTCAAGGCAAACACTACCGCACCCAGTTCCAAGTCATGGGTGGTATAGTTCTTCTCGTGAATCTTCAACTGTCTAGAGGTATATGCTATCACTTTATCCCGCTGCATCAGGACGCATCCAAGTCCTTGAATAGAAGCATCACAATAGACTACGAAATCATCACTACCATCCGGTAACGCTAATATTGGTGCGCTACACAATTTATGTTTCAGCAACTGAAAAGCAGATTCCTGATTCTCACCCCATTTGTACGTTGTTCCCTTATGAGTCAAGGCTGTGAGAGGTTGTGCAATCTTAGAGAATCCTTCAATGAATCGTCGATAATATCCCATTAATCCAAGGAATTGTCGTATCTCACTTGGTGTCTTAGGAACAGACCAATTCTTTATCGCTTCAATCTTAGCAGGATCAACATGTATTCCCTTCTCGTTGACAATATGACCCAAGAATTATACCTCACGTATCCAGAAATCACACTTAGAAAACTTTGAATACAGTTGTTCCTTTCTAAGTAATTTTAAGATTAAGCGTAAGTGCTTCTCATGTTCTTCCTCGGTCTTTGAGTATATCAGTATGTCATCAATAAAGACGATAACAAACTGATCAAGATAGGGTTTGCACACGCGATTCATGAGGTCCATGAATACTGCTGGTGCATTCGTCTACCCAAATGGCATGACCAAAAATTCATAGCGACCATATCGTGTACGGAAGGCAGTTTTCGAGATGTCCTCTTCTCAAACTCTCAGCTGATGATACCCAGACCTCAGATCAATCTTAGAGTAATAGCTAGATCCTTGCAGTTGATCAAACAAATCATCGATACGAGGTAAGGGATATCTATTCTTGATAGTAACCTTGTTCAGTTCCTTATAGTCAATGCACATTCGAAATGTACCATCCTTCTTCTTCACAAATAGAACTGGCGCTCCCCAGGGCGACGAACTCGGTCGGATAAACCCTTTATCCAACAACTCTTGTAGTTGGGCGGATAATTCCTGCAGTTCATTCGGAGCTAACCGGTACGGTGCTCTAGCAATTGGAGCGGCTCCTGGAGTCAACTCAATCTGGAATTCAACTTGACGATGAGGCGGTAATCCAGGCAGGTCTTCCGGAAACACCTTGGGAAACTCACGAACCACGGAATATCCTCTATCTTCTTTTCCTCAGTCTGTTTATCTATGACGAGTGCCAATATGGCCAGTCGACCCTTTCGTAACAACTTCTGTGCCTTCATGAATGAGATGATGCCTATCACCGCACCACTCCTATCACCTCTGACCGTAAGGACTTCTTCACCAATGGGAATCCGTATGATATTCTCGTGGCATATGACTTCCGCTTGTTTATCGGAAAGCCAATCCATGCCTACTACCACATCAAAGCTTCCTAACGTAACAGGCATGAGATCTATGGTGAATGTATGACCAGCAAGCTCTATCTTGCAGTCTCTAAGAATATGCATTACGTGAATCTGTGTACCGTCAGCTAACTCTACGGTGTATTTAGATTCTAAGGTTGAGGGCATATCACTTAAAAGACTACAGAACCTAGTGGACACGAAACTTCTATCGGCTCCGGTATCAAATAATACGGTAGCAAAACGACCATTAATCAAAAATTTACCAGTTACTGTTGTAGGATCGTTTAGAGCCTCACCTGAGCCAATGACGAAGGCCCTTCCTTTGGCTCCATTGTTGTTTCCACCATTATTGTTGTCGTTACCATTGTTGTTGTTATTGTTATTGCCATTGTTCCCATTGTTGTTATTACCATTACCGTTCCTCTTAAGTTGGGGACAATTGCGTTTGTAATGGCCTTCTTTTCCGCACTCAAAACAACCTTTCGGAGTTTCTTGCGATTGTTGTGGATTTTTCATCAGTTCACCCCGACAGTCTTTGGTTGCGTGACCAATCTTCCCATAACGTTGGCACTTGAAGTTGTCACACCGACCCACATGGTGGTAGTTACACCGGTTGCACTTTGGCTGTCTTCCGCCATACCCACCGGGTCCTTGATTTGAGGGAGTCGCCTGGTTGAAACTTCGGTTGTTATCGAACTTCCGTTGCTGTTGCTGACTTTGCTGCTGTTGTTGAGGTTGAGATTGGCTGCTGGATGACGATCCCTTGTTGTTTGAACCATCCCACTTGCATTTATGGTCGGGCACGCTTGCCACCGCGCCCCGCTTAGGTAATCGACCTTGCTCGACTGCTTGATCAGTCAGCCTGTGGGCTGTTCGAATAGCTTGCTGTATAGTAGTAGGGTTAGAAGCAGTTACCATACTTTGAATTTCGGGCACCAATCCCCGTATATAATGCTCAACTCTCTTGTGCATTTCATTCACCATCCTTGGGCATAAGGTGGCTAACTCGTGAGTACGGGTCGTGTAGGCTTAAATTTCTGAGCCTTGCATTTTGAGTTGCCAGAACTCAATCTCCAGTTTCTGCACTTCATTCCGGGGGCAGTATTCTTCGGTCATAATCCCCTTAAACTCATCCCAAGGTAGTTCATTGGCCGTAGCTTGACCCAGCATTTGCACCTGGGCATTCCACCAGGAAAGTGCTGCGCCCTCCAATGTCCCGGTGGCATACTTCACCTGATCAGCAGGCGGGCAGTTGCATTTCACGAAGACCGACTCTATCTTCTCAAACCACCTTACAAGCCCTACAGCCCCTTCCGTCCCGCTGTAGGTATGAGGTTTACAGTCCATGAAGGACTTGTAGGTACATGGTGGTGGTCCTGTTTTGACAATCCCAAACATTAGTCAGATATCCTAGGCAATTAAGTAGGATAATTAGTTTAACCTCTTGTTATCATTTACCTGTTGGTTGTCCCGGTTGGGCAGCAGCCACTGCCGCCTGAACGTGTTCGTTAATTAATGCTGCCAATTCCGCAGGCGTCATGTTTATGGCTCCGGCACCACGGCCTCCGGCGCCACGTCCACGACCACGCCCCTCTTCCACGTGCGTCCATATTTCACTTTAAAATCCACAATTACAATAATGAGTAACATCCAACACATTAATCTCATCAAGGTACAGTAAACAATAAGAAATAATGAATTCACCACAACCATAACATTTATAACATAAATAATAATCAAAGATAAATAAATTGTAATTGAGTCATAAAATATTCCATCAATGTCAAAATTTAAGTTTGTCAGTTGGGTGGGAAACAACCCTTCCCATATAGGTTTCAAAGAAAAGAAACACTACATAGTCTAAGTCATTTAAAAGTAGAATCAGTCCAGTATGTCAGATCCATCACTGTCCTCATCCATCTCTATTGGTTCTTCTTTGGGGGCTTCCTCGGGTTCCTCTTCTGGGTCTTCCTCATCAGGGTCCACCAAAGGTGCAGGGGCTTCAGCAATCTGAAGTGCTGCTAGCTGTGCCTCTAAATCAGCAAACCTATCATCGATCACTATGTTATGGTGATCCTGTGCGTCCATGCGCCCACTAAGTGCTACAACATTGCCTGCCAGGGTATGATGTCCACCAATGGCCATCGAGAGTCGCTCCTGAAGCGTCTCTACCTGGAAACGCAGCTGACGCATCTCAGATCGTAATGCAGAGTTCTCATCAGTGAGTCCTCGAATACGCTGTCGCTCTGTGTCCAGTATGGCTACTAGGGCTGTAAATGCCTACTCCAGAGGGATGCTCAAGGTAGGAAGTGTAGGCAAAGTAGAGGCGGTCGATGACCTAGTCCTAGGTCGTGTAGAAGCTACTGGTGGTACGCGCTCTCTATAAGCCATATGGTTAATGTAGGTGGGGTAGAAATCCCAGTTCCGTAGAGGATCGAGGTCAAGAGGTATGAAAGGCTGATCCCAATCTATCTCGCCAGGAGGATAGGGATGTCGGGGTCAGTTAAATCCCCTGTCAGGTACGGGAGATGTAGGAGGTGATTCAGATCGTGCAGGTCTCTTGCCTAAATTCCTGGACGACGATGCCATGCTGCAAAGTACGTGTTGCGTATGCCAATGAGTATACAGTAAGGAGAGTAAGCGATAAGTAACTAACAACTGTGCGGTTATAGTCTAGTGTGTGTATGCAACCTAGTTCCCTATAACCAATGGCTCTGATACCAATCTGTCACACCCTCAAAATCCGCGTGCGGGGTTTTACCGCGAGGCGCGTGACATACCAGGATCTCAGTCATTAGTTACCAACGTTCAACGACAACTAGTGTGTGCTCGACTCGTGTATGCAAGACTTAACGGAACTAACGGCGTTTGGTAACGGAAAATTACCGGATGTCACATAAACACCAAGTAGGTCAGATAGCATAACAACTATCTGAAAGACCCCAAGGTGATTTTCCTAGCAACACTGTGACAAACCCTAACGCTCAAGTAATAGCCGTCACCACAAGGAGTGGCAAAACCACTCAAGGTGATGCACCTGCATTACAACCCATCCTTGAAGAAATAGAAACCAAAACTCCAAGTAATGCAAGTGATAAGCAAAATCAACCTGTTGCTGCTGAAGAACTGGCCAAGAAATACGTACCACCGCCACCCTATGTTCCACCACCTCCATAACCAGGTCTTTTGAGACAACAACAAATGCAGTCACAATATGGAAAATAAAGCAACTCCACATCAATCTGCCCTTGGTTGAAGCCTTAGCCCAAATGCCAAATTATGCTAAGTTTTTAAAGGTGGTTATCAAACAAAAAGAAACTAGAAGAGTTATCACATGTAGTTTTAAATGAGGAATGCTATGCAGTTCTTCAAAACAAACTACCTTAAAAGATGACTGATCCAAGAAGCTTCACCATACCCTGCATAATAAGAAATCTTTCTGTTAGTAATGCTTTAGCTGATTTAGTTGCTAGCATTAACCTTATGCCTTGTGCGGTTTTTGAAAAGTTAAACTTAGGTGAACCTAGACCTACCCGTATGAGCATCCAGTTAGCTGACCGTTCTGTTAAATAACCGAGGGGCATCGTTGAAAACCTTTTAAAATCGATAAATTCGTATTTATTGTTGATTTTGTGATCCTTGACATGGATGAGGATAAGAATTTTCCTCTTATCCTTGGTCGACCTTTTTAGCAACTAGTCGAGCTCTCATTGATGTTTGGACCAGCAAACTTACACTTTGAGTGGGTGAGGAGGAAGTGTCATTTGACATAGGACAATCCATGAAACATCCTTAACATCATGATGACTCACTCTATTACATTGATGTTTGTGATTAGATCATAATCTGTCATTTAAGGAAATCTCTTGAATATGAAGCTTGCAACACTCAATTAATAGATGTCCAGACCACCAAACCCATCTCTGAGAATCAAATCATTTCACAACTAGAATTGATGAAACATCATCAAGAAGCATTTGAGATCATGGAATAAGAACTAGAACCTAAAGCCAAACCTTCAATCAAAGATCCTCTAGTTTTAGAGCTCAAAGAACTTCCGTCTCATCTTGAATACGCCTTTCTTGAAAACACATCTCAACTTCTTGTCATAATCTCATCTACCTTATCAAATGATAAGAAGAACAAGTTGCTCAATGTGCTTAAGGCACATAAACAAGCAATTGCATGGAAAATCATGGACATCAAAGGAATCAATCCATCCTTTTGCACTCATAAAATACTAATGATGGAGAATTTCAAATCCATCATTCAACCTCAAAGACATTTAAATCTGAGCATGCAAGAGGTTATGAAGAAAGAAGTAATCAATCTGCTAGATGCCGGTTTGATTTACCCTATTTCTGATTCGCCTTGGATCAGTCCCATCCAAGTTGTTCCAAAGAAAGGAGGAATGACTATTGTAACTAACGAGAAGAATGAGCTTATTCTAACTCATACGATTACAGGATGGAAAATTGCATTGACTATCGCAAACTCAATGATTCCACAAGGAATGATCACTTACAAATGCTTGAGAAATTATTTGGAAAAATGTTCTGTTGTTTCCTTGATGGTTTCTCAAGTTATTTCCAAATTCCTATTGCTCTCGAAGATTAAGAGAAAATGACATTCACCTATCCATATGGCACATTTGCTTATCTACGAATGCCTTTTGGATTGTGTAATGCCCCTGCTACATTCAAAGATGCATGGTAGCAATCTTTCATGACATGATCGAACATTCAATGGAAGTTTTCATGGATGACTTCTCCATCTTTGGGAACTCATTTGAACAATGTCTTGAAAATATTGAAAAGATGTTGGTTAGATGTGAAGATTCTAACCTTGTTTTGAATTAGGAAAAGTGCCACTTCATGGTTACTAAAGGAATAGTGTTAGGACATAAAATCTTAAGAGTAGGGCTTGAGGTCGATCAAGCCAAAGTCGACACTATTTCCAAACTTCCACATCCCACAACCGTGAAAGAAATCAGAAGCTTCCTAGGTCATGTAGGATTCTACTGTCGTTTCATCAAAGATTTCTCAAAAATCGCACGACCAATGACTCAACTTCTTAAGAAACATGCACAATTCGTATTTTCAGATGAATGCATTAGTGCATTCAATTTACTTAAGGAGAGACTGGTAACAGCTCCGATCATGGTTTCCCCTAATTGGACTCTACCATTGAACTCATGTGCGACGCAAGCGATTTTGCGGTAGGAGCCGTGTTAGGCCAACGAAAAGACAGGCAATTCCACCCAATTCACTATTCGAGCAAAACCCAAAACGATGCACAGGAAAACTACACAACCACCGAGAAAGAGCTTCTTTCGGTAGTTTTCACATTTGACTAATTCCGCTCGTATCTAATCCTTTCAAAAACAATCGTTTATACTGATCATGCAGCCCTTCGTTATCTATTCAGTAAACAGGATGCAAAGCCAAGACTGATTCGTTGGATACTTCTGCTTCAAGAATTCGATATTGAAATTTGTGATAAGAAAGGAGCAAAAAATCTTGTAGCGGATCATCTCACAAGTCATGAAGATTCAAGAAATTCACAAACTGAGGAATCCAAAATAAAGGATAATTTTCCTCATGAATTCCTTATGCACATCCAATCCTCAATCAATGAACATCCTTGGTTTGCTGATTTTGCGAATTACTTGGCAAGCGGAATCCTTCTCAAAGGAATGACTTATTTGCAAAAGAAGAAATTCTTTGCTAACATTAAGCATTACTCTTGGAAAGATCCATGTCTATTCAGAATTGGTGCAAACCAACTTATCCGAAGATGCGTGTACGGAAGTGAAGCGGAACAAATATAAAGGCACTATCATGAAGGACCCACCCATAGGGGGACACCATGGAGCAACCCTAACAGCCAAGAAAGTCTTTGACTCTAGATTTTACTAGCCTACGATCTTCAAGGATGCTCACAACATGGTACACACCTGTGATGCATGTCAAAGAGCAACCAATATCTCAACACGAGATAAGATGCTTCAGAGACCCATTCAAGTATGCAAGGTATTTATATATTGGGTATTGATTTCATGGGGCCATTCTTGGTGTCCTTTGGCAATCGTTACATCCTGGTAGCAGTCGATTATGTCTCAAAATGGGCCGAAGCTCAAGCCCTACCTACTAATGATGCAAGAAACATTATTACATTCCTTAAGAAACTATACAAGGCTTTAATTAGTGACCGGGGAACACATTTCTATAACAACCAGCTCGAAAGAGCAATGGCTCGTTATGGAGTGCACCATCGCTTTACAACTGTTTATCATCCACAAGCAAATTGGCAAGCTGAAGTCACTAACCGAGGCATCAAATGAATCCTCGAGAAAACCATAGGTCAAAATCACAAGGATTGGTCTACCAAGCTAGATGATGCATTATGAGCTTTTAGGACAGCCTATAAGACTCACATTGGCACCACACTATTCAAATTAGTTTATGGGAAGTCGTATCATCTACCTGTGGAACTAGAACACAAAGCCTATTGGACACTTAAAGTAGCAAACCTAGACCAAAACATTGAAGGAAAAAATCAATTTCTATAAATCCACGAACTAGAAGAACTGAGAGAACAAGCATAAGAAAATGCTAGGGTTTACAAGGAAAAGGCAAGGAAATTCAATGACTCTCGAATAAAGAACACTAAACGGTTTCATGTGGGAGAACATGACTTACTGTATAACTTTACGTCTGTTTCCTGGAAAGCTTAAGTCATGTTGGTCCGGACCTTATACGATTAAAAATATTTTTCCGAACGGTGCCATTGAAATCAACGACCATGACGGTTTAAGTTTCAAGGAAAATTGTCATCGTTTGAAACCACATACTGATGGACCAACCAAGAATTTGTCCACCTCCGCCCCAACGAAGACTATGTATGGGGAAGGGTCGCGCCTTAGACCCGAAACTTAAATGCGGCACCTGTACATAGGTTTTTCGTTGATTTTAAACTTTTTCTAGGACCTCACAAGCACAAACACGGGCTGTGCCCTATGAAGCATGCCCCCATGCCTTTGACAAAAAATTTCCACGATCTCCGCTGACGACTTAGGAATGTTACAGCTCGAATTTATGATGAATTTTGACAAACACGGGGCCGTGCCTGGCCAAGCACGCCCCGATGATCAACTTTCCCGACTTGTATATAAATACCACACTTGTTCCAAGCTTTCATCACATACATTCCTGCTTAAAAACATCAAAAAATGAAAGAATCAAGTCACGTAAGTTCAAGCTGGAATCCTGCGAAGAAACCGCGTTCTAAAACCCGAGAGCCAATGACACAAGAATATTTCTTCAAGTTACATGAACTAATCAAGAAGTTTACCGAGATGAACCTCATCACATCCCAACGCCTAACTGAACTCATCCAAAAAGTTCAATAAATCAGCTAGGAACTCGTTTCCGTCAACCGTCAGCTTGTGGAATTAAGTAACAGCACTTCACCCTATCCCATCCCGAACCTTCCACACAAAATTTGTGGAGAAATATTTTAGAAGTACTTCGTGATGCGCGCTGATGCGCGTTAAAGAGTCTAGTTTTGAAGTTTTAGACTCTCGGTTTTTAACGTATCATGTAACCGTAGGACCTTAGGAAATGTAACTGTCATTTGGCTTGTTTTAAGTTAACTCTAGGACTATTTTTGTAACTTTTCTGGTGATTTGGAAGTGATAAAACTTAACCGGGTAAATAACATAACACGTAACGCAGAAAAACGGAACAACAAAAAACTAAAACCGGGCAACAAAGGGGAGGCATGCCCCCGTGCCTAAGGAGGCACGCCCCCGTGACCGACAATGAATGACAACTTTTGACTTGTTTCAGCCATTTATCTTGTTCCCCATCAATTCTCCATGATAAAAATCGACCACATGCCTACAAACACCCGTATCCACTTTTTTTTTTTTTCACCACCTTTTCCATTTTTCTTTCTTGTTTTCAGCATTCTTCCATTTCCTTTCAAGTTTGATTGTCCAAGAGGTTAGTATTACTAATTCCTAGTTATAATGATGGTGATTTACATGTAGTTAGGTGATTAAGTCTCTAAACAACGGACATCCTAGCCATTATATGTAAAAGCTTGTAATTAAAAGTTCTATGGAATGATGAATGCTTTAAGACTTCTTGTTCGTGTTTATCTTTCTAGTTAATTAGTTTGTTAATTATTATGTTTAGTTAGTTTATTGTTGTTTATGTTTTTTCTTTCATTGTTAACATGACTATCATCATAATTCATGGTTGAATCATTGTTAAGCACATTCAAGTTACAAGAGTTCAATTGTCAAACAAGTGGTGTTAAACACTATATATATTTTAAGTACCTTGAATTATTAACAAGTGATTAAAATGATACATTTATAATCTTTGGTTTTTCAAGCAAGAAAACGTTAAACCCATGCTTAATCAATGGTTTACAAACAAAACCATGTGTGCTCGAGTTAAAATTTCATACCTCAAAATGTTAACCGCACCCCCATGTTTAACGGTTTTTCTTGAATGTCAACTTTAAACTATTTTAAAACATGAGTTGAACAAATATGGTGTTATGTCTCATGAAACCCATGTTTGTCACTAACGTAATGAAACTATTCCAGAAATTTGTTTTGTGTAGTTTAACTTATTTGTTTAAAATTTCAGGATCATGAATCATCCTTATTTGCAATTCGAGGGAAGCCGTGAAAGATGGTGTTGTGACTGGCTGCAAAGACTGTTACAAAGGGCCGAAAAATCACATCTACAAGTAGATGAAGAAACCTTGGCGGCTGTCGGACAGCTTGAAAGATATAATAATATATTGAGTGTTCAATGGAAATGTTTATTTTCACAAAACAAACCTTCTGTTTATGAACTGACACTTGATTTTTTTGCATCTTTTAGATTTAGCATGAAAGACTCTGACCCGTGGAATGATCAAGAAGTTTCATTCAGACTTGGGGGACGTGGGCGAAAGACATCCATCTCATTGTTCTGTGTCTATCTAGGTATCTATACAGAACAAGAAATGGAGGAGGAAGAAATTTCAGGAATGCTAGCATACCATACCTTTCTAGAAGGGGAAAGTAAAGACGCAGAAAGTGGTGCCATGAGAAAAGCATTTTGGGAGATAATTGGAACAGGGGTGTTCAACACGAGTAAAACCAAAAGCAGTCAGATTTGAGACCCGCTGCTACGTTATATACATCGGTTACTTAGCCATTCGATAACAGCTCATGGTCAAAGCGAGGGAGTTGTTAGTTTGAGGGACTTATTCGATTTATATTGTATGGTGAATCAATTTCCATGCAATGTTGTGTAATTGTTTTGTAATTTTTTTGCTAGAAATGCAACTGCAGGGGCTCCAACAACCATGTTTGGAGGAAGCTGGATTCTAAACCTATACGAGAGTTATGGGTGTAACACGGAGGGAATTGAAGGAGTGATGCCAGGATTGTTGGATTTGAACATTTGCATGAGTATGTACATGATAACAAACTTATCAAATGGATAGTAGAGGTTTATGGATAGAAAGGGACAAATCTGGGATCCGGCGGATCCCGAAGAAATAATCATGGACCTTGATATACCGGCACAGCATGAAGAAGCCAGGGCTTCTAGTTCACAAGCTAGTGAATTCCCGAGTATGTTAGACCTTTATGAAGCAATCCAAACCACCAGCAACCATACAAGGCGATCATTTGAATACCACAACAAGCATTCAACCGAGTCAAAAATCTGTATTCCCGAGTGGATGACTTGAGCAACAATGTCACGTACATCAGGAACCGAATGTATCATGAGTGGGGGGATATCCCAACACAAAGCCCTTGAAAACAATATCACTTTCGGGGCTCGAGCACAATTGTTTCGTTCCAATCTATCTTTTAATTTATGCCATTTATTTTATTTCTTGTGTTTAGATTTTAATGTTTTCAATTAATTGATGATATTTCAGGTGATCCCAAGGATTCTCAAAATTTAAGGCGACTAAGTGTTCCAAGCACAAGTGTCAAATTCATCATTTTTAGGGGAGTTATTTCATCATATTTTCCTATTTTAATTTATTAATCACATTGAGGACAATGTGCATTTTAAGTGTGGGAATGGGGTAATTTACACATTTGACACTTTGCTAAAAAGGTCCAAGTTGAAAAATTTTAGAAAAATCACTTAACCATTAATTTTTGTGACAAGAAACCAAAAATTTAAACAATTTTTCATAAACTAAATTATAAATATACATTTTCGAGAACTAAATAAGTAAACAGATGACATCCAAATAAATTTGAAAAATGTTTTTGTTGTGATATCCTTAAAGGGCAATGATTTTGAATGTAAAATGAAAACACTTTTACCCAATTCCAACTATATGTGAGTTTATTTTTGAGCCTTAAACAACTTTTGTATTCATGCAATTCTACTTTCATTCTAGATTTGATTGAGGGTGCCTTATGATACGTGTGATTAGAACTTGCTTTGAGTATACATTTCAAGACCTTAATTAGTATTTATTGCATTAAAATGAGTTAGGCATTAGGAAACCTTAACCATTCAAGCCCCAACCATTTTTCTTTAACTTTCCTTACCCGAACATCAACCCTAGTTAGCCCCGTTGAGCTTAAACGTTTTTATTTCTTGATTACCCGAACCACCAAGTCACTTAACCAGAAAGCCTTCAACAAAACCCGTTTTTTGTTAAAGACATGTTTTTGTCTTATAAAAAAAATAAAAAAGAGAGAAAAAAGAAAAATTTGGTCTTTTACCGGCAGACTTAAAAGAACTAGAATGCATTCTTTTGATTTCAATTTACTTTGTTGCCTTCACCACGTAAAACCGGAACTTCCCCTGGAAATTCAAGAACAAATTTTCAACCTCACGTTCCACGCAAGAAAGAAATGGTGAAAAAAGGAACAAGTTCTGCCATTTTGTGGAATTTCAAAAAGCGCTATAAAGAGGCGGGCAAAAAAAAATGAAAGATGCGTGAATTGTGAAAACTAGTCCAACAATGGAAATGCATAAAGAACCAAACCGTGTCCTAAAATGAATACACAGAACTGAGCCGATTGGATGCTATTAAGCTTCAAGCCGAATGATCCTTACGAAAGGAAAGTTTTCTGTATCTTCGGGTGAAAGACGAACTAAGGTTTTTGAAAGCAAAGTACGGTCTTGACAATCTGACCTTAAATGAGTCCTCAAGTTAGCATATCCCTTCTTGCTTGAAGTATTGTATATCAAGCCTTCTACTGCTTTCCTTGTAGTTTATGTTAGAAAAATAAGCCAAGACCGTCATCTTTAGCATTTAGCCATTTTTTCCAAATAATCCATACTCGAGCCCGAGCCAAGTTACAACCCATCAAAGACCTAATGATTTATGCAACTAAATATCTAAGTAGGTTGAGATTTGATCCCTTAACAGGTGTATGATTTCACATGTATTCATACTAGGCAATTGAGCATATTAGTCATACTTAACCTTGATTATGACTCCATATATTTAAGCCAAGTGTGAGTGTATCTTGTGAAAAAATGTGGATTTTTACATGTTAATAATCATTACTAACGAATCTATTGCTTGCTAGGATATCATTCTGTATATGCTTAAAATGTTTACATTTGGATGAAATAATGTTTACTTGCGTATTTCCCGAAAAACATATTTATAATTTGATTTATTTTGTTTTTGGTGGAATTGTCATTTTAAGAGATTTTGTTTGAGGACAAGCAAAGATGTTTGATGTGCTCTAAATTATGCATAAAAAACCTATCAAAAGCATATCAATTATTCCATAATATCTCCCTTAAAATGATGATTATGTACTTAAAATTGTTAAATTCTGTTTTCAGGTGTTCAAAAGAGTAAGATGGAAAAAAGAAGCATATTTAACAAGAATTTGAAGAAAAACGAGCTTTGGAGTGCAAGCATGGGGTCATGCCTCATTAAGCATGTCCCCATGACTTTCTTGAAACACACCCCGTGCTTAAATTGGCGCACCCCCATGTTTGGACATCTGACAGGACAAATATTATTGACCCCCAAAAGGAGTCACGGAGTCGTGCCCCATGAGTCACGGGGCCGTGCCCCACCCCACACATGGGGTCGTGCCCCATTTAACACGGGGTCGTGCCCGACACCTTCTGCACATACGACCCGACCAACATTCGTAAGCATTGTACTAGCATGGGGCCGTGCCTTTTAGGCACGTGGCCATGCTTAAACACTCTAGAAAGCCTATAAATAGAGGCCTAAGTTATCATTTGAAAAAGATTTTAGGGAGTGGGAGAGTTACTCTACTAAATTCTCTTAGGAATCAAGACATGAAGATCATTTGGAGGCTCGGGAGGTGCATACAACACTTAGAAGAAGTTCAGGATTGTCTAAACATCATCCATTGTGGATTATCGATTTGATTGTTCAATTTCACCAATGATTTCATAGCTATCTTCTATGTTACTTGTTGTTATGTGCAAGCTCATTATGAGCTAAATTCTTATTATCCTAATTGGATGAAATTATGTAATTTGTGATGAACTAATGGTGTGATTTATATTATGTTAATGTTATGGTAATCTTGGGAAAACTTTTGATGGGTAGCATCTACATTTGAACAGGAACTATAAACTTATTATTTGTAATTTTAAATGTCATACAAGGTTGAAAAATGTATGAACTAACTTTTAATCCTGAAACCAGTCTTCATAATAAATCCATGGCTAATGAACTAGAAATGGTTATTAGAAATTATTTCACCTTAACTTTCTGATCATTTGCGGGTTCCCTTTTATTAGTCTGAGAAATAAATAGTAATTGTTATGATTTTCTAAAATTAATGGTTTGTTAGGAAGGAACCCGATCAACTCTCTTTTTAACATTAAGTTATGTTTTCAGAAATCGTATGTCAAAAGGTTACCGGAGATTTACCTACATTACTAGTGGCTTGGATTTATTCAGTAAGTCTCATCTTGATGAAGTCCTAGTCACTGCGGAGCGGATAGATGAGAAATTAGGCCAGCTCACATTTATCAACATTAACATAGTTACTTTAATCAATATCTTTAATCACATCACTAATTCATCAGAGTTACATAAGTGTAATCCAATTAGGATGATAGCCTTTATTCCCTAGTTTTAAATCCAAAAGTTTCAAACTTAATTTTACTTTATTTTAATTATTGTTTCTAAACCCTAAAAATATTTTAATTAAATTAATGCAATTTATCATTTTCTCAAAACAAAAATCTAATCCGATAGTCAATCATTAAGGTTGTTGAGTAGGCTCGGTGTGTCCATGGATTGATACTCGGTTCTTACCATCACTATATTACCACACGATAGGTACACTTTCCTTTTGTTTGTGTAATTTAGTATTAGTAATAACCAATTAAACTAAATCTATGTGAAAAACCTTTATCAAAATATATATACTTTTCACACGCATCAGGCTGATAGTTATGTTGCTTTATAGTATAGATTCCACACTTGTAATACACGAGGTATTAGAGTAGTAAAACATATATCGCATTGGTTTGCAAAGAAGCACAATACAAGGATGATGCATATGTAAACAAATGTATTGTTTCAAAAGGCATCAGCTTGTTTATTAGCAACACATATATCCATTTGAAGTCATTTGGTTGATAGCTAAATACCAAAAGTTAAAACATTTTAAAGAAAAACGGACATAAGATGAATCAAGAATTATTGTAGTTTATGATTAGTAGTATTAAATGGGTGTGTGAGATGACATTTGTTGAATCATGAAGGATGAAACTATCAAAAACTCACGATTCCAGCACTGGTTGCCAACTACCGAATCAGGTCAAGTGTTGAATTCACTACTAAAGTGCATGTGCTAAATGACTGCTGATCAGCATATGCCAAAGCAACTGCTAAACTACAAATGTTGAATGTCTGCCTATCAGCATATACAGATCAACTACCGATCATTAGTGAACTCCATGAGCTGCTGATCGACTACTACTCAAAACAAGTTTGTCTATGCTGACGGCTGCTGTGTTTCACCTTTTGGAGACAACATAGTACTGAAGCTGCCATCTCCGATACATAAATTACTTGTTCTACTATAGTCTCTGAACATAGAATAGTTTATTCTTATTGTTTAATATAAAAGTCCTCACACTTGTATTGGAGAGGCAAGCTTTTCATGCCATTTGATTGTATCTACCGAATTGTAACCTTTTTACAAAATAGATTATTCAAGTGAATACTTTGAAAGAAAAACTTGTGCATTTATATCTCCTCAAAGCATCATGTTCTAATAGTAAGTAACCAACTTATATTCCATATTCATTAGTTATTGATCTAAGAAAAAGTTCTTGTTTGTCTGAACCAATCCGATCCAACAAGTGGTATCAGAGCTTTGGCTCTTGATTTGCTTAAAATCATTTTACAACAAATCATTTGTTTCTTCTTTTGATCACATTATCAAACAATAACTTTCCTCATATTCCTCTACCCTCTCGAAATTGACTGTTGTAGCCATTTCTAGTAAGCATGATTTGGAAAATAGGACTCAGACCAAACCTCCTATGTTTACTCCATATTACTATGATACTAGTAAAGGTGGAGTCATGATCCTAAAGATCCTAGAAAGTACTCAGATAAAGATCTAAAGAAAATGGATGTGGATTCAAAGTCTCCATGATTGATCATAATTAGCATACTCAACAGTATCATGCATGGATTCAAGAAATTCACAACTACTTAAAAGTTGTGGGAAGCTTTCAACACTAGATTTGAAGGAACGGAGGACATAAAGGAAAACAAAAGAGAGGTCTTGAAACAAAAGTTCTAAATTTTGGTATCATAAGGGGAGAAACCATGACTACTACATATCTTAGATATGTTGAACTTCTACATTTTCTAAATGAAGGCGACAGTGAAGATGGAGAATAATGATATTCTCAAAAAGTTCTTAAGATCCTTAATAAAGATATGGATGGTTTATACTATGTCCATAAGAAGAACTGAGAATATAAGGACAATGACTCTTGAGGAGCTATACCGCATCCTCAGTGCTTATCAAATGGAAATGAATGCAGATGAAGAATAACTGTGTAGATATTCAAACCTATCAAAGTCATCAGCTCTCATGGCCCCTATCCATGAGCCAGTTCATTATCACTCCCACTCCCAAGTCTATCAAACTCCCATCGTTACTCATCAAGCACCTACGATCACCTACCTTGAATCTCCAACTACTGAATCTCAAACATCACCATCATTCAGCAGATGGAATCAACCAGTCTCACCATCCTTTTCACAATCATATCCTATAACTCTACTTTCATCAGTGACCAAGCCAACTTCTTTTAACTCTCTAAAGAAGATCTAGAGTGTATTCATTCAGCTGACTTTGAAGAAATGGATATCAACTACCAGATAGCAATGATATCCTTCAGGGCCAAGCAATTTCAACATATAACTAGAAGAAAATTCCTGAGGTAAAGAAGATCAGGATTTGGGTTTGACAAACGCAAGGTAAAATGTTTCAACTACAACCAGCTGGGACATTTTGCCAATGAATGCAAAGCACCAAAGTCTAACCCATCTCTTCCAAGCTTATCAAACTATCAACAACACTCAAATCATCAAGATCCTTCCTCTTTATTCAACCAAAGAAATACAACAACTATAGCCTTAGGAGAAGAGGTGATTGACTTGAGCTTCCAAGTGGAAGAATTACACCCATCAATAATGCATTGATGGTTGGAAGCTTAACCTCTTTACCTCAGGTAACTTCCGAACCGTGTTGTACTCCTGAATGCATAGTGCAGGATCGGTGTTTGTCTCATAACACAAGATAATGATACAAACTCACTTAATGTCACTCGGGTTGATGAAGCAGAATCTTAACCAAGTGCACAAGTAATAGAATAAGTTCCAACAGAAAACACAAAAGCACACGAGTGGTTTTCAAGATACTTGTATATATTACTTCTCAACTTAGTTTTACAAGACTCTTACAAGCATGGTTATTAAGTTACATAGAGAAACTATATATACTACTATCTACAACCAGTTATACTTGGAAAACCTGCTAGAAATTACAACTAGACAAATACTACATCTAAGATAAAGTAATAATATCTTAGGTTAGGTAGTCATGACTTGTCCATGACTTGCCTTTTGTCACCAACTAAAAGTGGCAACTGTACTAAGCTGATAATGGTTGAAAAGTGGATAAAGTAAGGTCAACTACATAGGCGTGGAAAGCACCATACAGTCTGTCAGAGTGATAGCGGATTGTCAGATAGACCTTACTTATGTCCACTGGTTCATAGTTAGTTCTTCCAAAGCTAAATGGCTTCGGAAGAATAAATTCTTCCAAGGCCATTTATACCTCAGAAGAATCAACTTCTACCAAATTTTTGAAAGTCTTCAGGACTTTATTCTTCAAAAGACTTTGTCTTTAGATCTTCTAAGTTGCATACTTTAGAAGAATAAGAACTTACTCTCGGAAGACTAAGTTCTTCCTTTGGAAGTTCTTCACACTTGAGCTTCGAAAGATCTTTGACTTAGCTTCAGAAGGGCAGCTTGTTCCTTTGGAAGACCATTTCTTAAGCACATTAAAATATATCTAAGTGTGGTTTTGGTTGCACCTGCCTCATTAGATCCAACAGTACTCCCCCTAGGCTGACGCTCCCAAAACCTCACTTGTTTCTTCTCCTCAAAGTCTTTAGCACCAGGGAAAGAAGGTGTTTGTCTGTCTCTATTTTCCTTCCTTATGCAGTGGAGAAGATATTATACAAGTCATCCATGGATAGTAGATCCAGTTGGTCACTTTGGATGACATGTCTCCTTTGTTGTGCCCTTCTGAAAAGAGTTAGCTAATGAGAACCATAGTCATATTCCCATCTGAATATTGGTTCTGAAGTTGGTCCCTTAACCATTTGCAAGAATGCTTTTTGCTTGATGGTTTCTTTTTCCACTTCAGCCTGTGCTTTCAGTCTTATTTCATTGAAATGAATGCTACTCAGATGATTTCTTTTATGAGTAGCAATCTGAGAGCTGGAGGGGTTGGAGAATGGTCTCTCTACCAACTAGGCAATATCAAATCTGCTTGTGTGTAGTAGAGTGGATGTGTCAAGTTTGGTGCTTTACAAACTTCTCCTTGGCAAAGTGTCCTAGCTGGCGGCATATTCCCTTTGATAAAAGCAAGGTAAAGTGTTTCAACTACAATCAGCTGGGACATTTTCCAAGGAATGCAAAGCACCAAAGTTGATTGACTATCGGATGTGTCAACCAGCTAACTGCATATTCCCTTTTCTGGTGTCCAGCAGAGTCTGCAACCTTCTCCTTAAGTTCTTCTCTTTTTCTATAAGAGTATCATAGTTGGCGGCTAGAAGTTGGAGAGCTTGGTCCAATGTTGTCCTAGGTAGATCAAGGAATGCATCTCTTATAAGGAAACAGGAAGAGCCATCAATGTATTTCAGTTTAATTGACTTGATGATCTACATAGGTTGGACTCACTTTAGTTGATAGGTTTATTTTGCTCTATAATAGGTTGTTTGTTAGTTTCTTATTTGTAATTTGTCTTTCTATGTAATTTTGTATTGCAGCGAAACTACGGGTGAAACTGTAGTTTCGCCCGGAGTCAGCTGATCCAGTTCACCCGGCGAATCTATAGTTCGTTGCCGGGTGAAACTGTAGTTAGTCAGGAAGTTTCGCTATTCAGCGAAACTACCAGCGAAACTAGGTCTGTTATATATTGTAATCTTTCTATCTTGTAAGGCACATTTGGCAAAAACCCTAATCGAAAATATTTGTGTTGCTATTGTGTGTTTGGCTGGAAGCTTATCATCTATATCTTTGAGCCTTTGTTATTGCATTTATGGTTCATATTCATTGATTTCATTATGCTATTGTGTTTATAAGTGTTGATTCAATAGAAAACTCATTGGGAAGAATCAAGTGCACTATTGAATTGATCATTTGGACCAACAAAATGGTATCAGAGCCTTTGTGCTCTTGATTAGGCTGTTTTTGGTCATTTTTCGAAAAAGTTACTGTTCCATCTATTTTAGAATCTGTTTTGGGTGTTTATGTTATGGAAATCGATTGAGGATGGTGTGTTTTTGATGTGCAAAGCTACTGTAACCATCAGATTCCAAATTCAATGTGTTTTGAATGAGTTTGGGTTGATTCTGCTGTGAAAAGGAGTTTCAGATTCATCGGGCGAAACTATTGTTCTTCCAGCGAATTTACCAGCGAAACTACTGGATTTGGTGATTTCAAATTCATGTGCTATTGTCAGCAAAAGTAGTCCATCTTTGAACAAAAGTTCAACTGTCAGCTAGTCACTACGAGCGAAAGTGCTGGCGAATCTACTTTAGAATGAAAGTTCTACTAGTCTCAGCGAAACTATCGCCGAAACTAGAGTTTTGGATCATTGATTCGAGCGAAACTACTGCTTGTATTCCAGCGAATCTACTAGCAAATCTACCAGCGAAGTTACCGGTGAATTTACCTGTTTGTCAGCGAAATTATCCTCTTTTAGTTAATGATGTCCACCAATATTACCATATCTGACTTGGAGAGTGTTGCTCCTAATAGGCCACCGAGGCTTATAAATGGTGATAACTTTGAGGACTAGAAAAGATTTTTGAAAGACTTCTTTTACTACACTGATCACAATCAATGGGAATCAATTGTAAATGGTTCTCATACCCCAATTGTCACTGTCGGTCAAGTCACCTCTCCAAACACCGATTCATCTACCCTCACTGAAAAAGACTTGAAGTTAATTGATCATGATCAAAAAGCTTTTGGAGCTTTAACTCTCTGCTTATCTCAAGACATCTATAACTGATTTGCTGAACACAAGAATGCAAAATCTTTGTATGACTCCTTGTGTGAATTCTATGAAGGAAATGAAGATCTGAGGAAAGATAGGAAAGCTCAAGCTGAAAAGGAGTTCAATTCTTTTGTAGGACACAAAAATGAAAGCCTTACTGATATAACCAATCGATTTTTGTCCATCTCAAGCACCTTAAAAAAATATGATGAGTAGTTGGGAAATCATGAACAACTCTCTAAACTCTTGGACTCACTTCCACCTCAATGGAGCCTGCAAGTTAGGATGTTGAAGCAGGAAAGAAACTTTGCTGATTACAAACTTATGGATGTAATCAACAAACTGAAATCTTTTCATTTGGATTTAAAGAGAAGAGAATACAATCAATCTATGATGCCAGCCACTGTATATCCACAAAATGCTACATTAATGTCATCCGCTGCAAACTTGTCTATGTATGGTTCAGCTTATGGTGGTTCTACAGGATTTGGTGCTTCAAATGTGTCCAGTGGGGGGTCTACAGGTGCTAGTTCAAGCTTAAAACCTTCTATCACTGCTCAGATTCCATCAGATACTATTGCATTATTTGGGATGTTCGTGCACAGTTATGAAGCTTTAGTTGCGGGGGAGTTAAAGGGAAAAGGAATGACAGTTGAAGATATGTATCAAGTTGATCCAAATTATTTAGAAGAAATAGACATCCAATGGAAAATGGCCATGCTCACACTGCATGCAAGAAGATTCATGGAACGAACTGGTAGAAGGAGCTTCGGAAATCAGAATTAGAATTCTAAGCTTGGGTTTGATAAGTCAAAATTGAGATGCTTCAACTGAAAGCAGTTGGGGCATTTCAAAAGAGAATGTCCTAATCCTATCATTACTGAACCAGGAACTTCTAGAACTTCTAAAGTTATCCCAATCACTGACAAGGAGGAAGTCAAGGCAAAGAAGGAAACAGCTCTCATCTCAAATTTTGATTGGAGCGCAGAAATTAAGGAAACTGAGGAAGAAATCAATCATGCACTTGTGGTTGAGTTAGTGGATAGTGAAGTGGAATCTATTAATGACTTTGATCCTTTTAGAGAACTCAATGTTGAGACTCAAGAGGTTAATGGTGAAAGCAGCAAGGAAAGGGTTAAGGATGAAGAGAAAAAGGTTGAGAAAACTGAAGTTGAAGAGAGTGAATGTAAGAAAGCAGGTATTGAAGATGAAAAGAAGATGGGTGAGTCAAAAGAAATTTGAAAAAGGACAGTAAAGCTGAGAAGGATAGCGGGAATGCAGTGAGGATGTAGCTGACAAGAAGAATACCCCGGTCTATCAGTGTGACAAGGCCATGGCTGCTGAAAAGGTAGTTATGGGTCTCCCTTATGAAGTAATTCAAGACATGTGCTCTCCTCCTTGCAAGATTCGTTTATTTGGGGTTTACAAGGCAAACAGATTGTTGTTAGAAAATGAAAAGGAATTGAAACAAATTAATAAGGAACTTAAAACTAATGAGTCTAAATATTTTGTTAAGTTAAATGAAGCATTAAAAGAAAATGAGCATTTAAAAAGAAATCTTTTGGAAAGAACAGTGAAATAAATGCTTTAACTGAACGTGTGGCACTTGCTGAATTTGAAACAAGCAAATTAAAAACCAAACTTGAAAAATGGACAATTTCTGGGATGAAACTTGAGGAGCTTTGCAAGAATTAAAGGGGGGCTAGAATTAAGAATAGTTTGGGAAGCAAAGAAACCACTCATGTTTATCCTCCACCTAGCACTTATTATTATTCTCCTATGCCTACACTTCATCCTACTAATGAATTAATTCAAAAAGATACTAACAGTTTGTATGCAGGTTTAGAAGGAGTAAATCATAAGGAGATTCAAGAGGAATATGATTATGGTGCAAGTAGTGGTCTGGGCAGCTCTAGTTTTAATGTTTCAGATTCCAAAAAGTCTTCTATAGACAGTAGGTTAAGTAGATTTGTGTCACAAACGTCTGTCATAGACAGTAGTTCATGTAGCCCTAGTTCTAGTTCATCTTGTTTATCCTCTGATGTCGATGAATCTAATGATGATGTTTCAAATTCACTTGATTATAGTTATGATAATTGTTTACCTAATGCTTCAAACAGACGTTCACACCCAAATTATTTTGAAAAGATTCTTTCTCATCCTATCCCATCTTTCACACCCAGTCGGATTTCAAATCATAAAGATATTGAGACAACTTTCTCAAACGTTAACAATATTAACAAAAATAAATCCAGATTTGCTAAAATGCAAGTTACAAAGGAAATATTAAAAGAATCACATGACTCATGTAGCAATTCGAATTCTTACACGTCTGAAGGTGAGGAAGAAATCTTAACTGATCAAGCATCTGTTTTAAGATGTAACAAGAAAAGATTGAAGTCCCGATGTTTTAGATGTGGAAAGGATGATCATGTTCTTAAAACTTGTCCTGCATTTGTTAATAGAAATATAAATCATAGTTCCTTTAGAAGTAGATTAAATCATTTTGTAAATAATAACTTTTGTAAAAAGTCTTTTGTTTCAACGCCTAAGTCAGTCAAGACTTGGGTTCCTATTTCCAAGTCTTAATAAATTTTTGTTTATGCCAGGAACATTCCAGAAGAGCTATCAATAGTTTTTGGCATGTTGACAGCGGATGTTCAAGGCACATGACCGGGTTGAAAGACTTACTCACAAATTATCGAATAATTAATGGAGGATATGTCGCTTTTGCTGGAGATAAGAAGGGTGGAAAAATGATTGGTCAGGGAGAAGTCTCAAATGGTTCATTAACTCTTGAGAAAGTAAATTATGTTCCCGAATTAGCATTCAATCTGCTAAGCGTGTCACAAATTTGTGATAAAGATATTTCAGTGCTGTTTATATCAAACGAATGCATATTTCTTAAACCAGAGTTCATTATTTCAGAAGATCTAGTGATCATGCGTGCTCCAAGAAAGAATGATACCTATCTTCTTGATATGGGATCACAAGAGTCTACATCCATTGTGACATGTCTTCTGTCCAAAGCCTCTTCTTCTGAATCCTTCTTGTGGCATCATTGATTAGGACATGTTAATTTTAAAAATATAAATAAATTAGTTAAGAACAATCTTGTGAGGGGACTACCACTTAAAGATTTTTCAGTGGTAGAAAAATGCATGGCTTGTGCTCAAGGCAAACAACACAAAAAGCCACACAAGCTTAAGCTTGAAAACACAATTTCAAAACCCCTCGAATTGTTACATACTGATTTATTTGGTCCTATCAGTGTTAAGTCGATTGCTAAGAATCTTATTGTTTGGTTGTTACAGATGATTTTTCCATATATTCATGGGTGAGATTTCTAGCAAGCAAGGGAGATACTGTCGAAGAGCTTCAAAAGCTGATCCTTTCAATTGAGACTGTCAACAAGAGGAATGTTATAGCCATCCGAAGCGATAACGGTACTGAATTCAAAAATCATATCTTTGACTCATTTTGTGCACAGCAAGGGGATTCTCGGACAATTCAGTGCTGCTAGGACACCTCAGCAAAACGGTGTTGCAGAGCGAAAGAATAGGACGCTTATCGAAGCAGCTAGAACTATGTTGATTGTGTCAAAGCTTCCAATAATTTTCTGGGCTAAAGCAGTCAACTGTGCTTCTTGTGTACTTAACAGGGTCCTTATTGTGAAAGGCAAAATGAAGACTCCCTATGAGCTTCTACATAAACGAAAACCCTTGATTAACTTCTTTCGTCCATTTGGTTGCTCATGTACCTTGCTGAACACTTAAGCTCAGAAGCAATGTTCGGTGCAGTTTCTGATGAATGTTTCTTCGTTGGCTATTCCTCCTCTCAAAAAGCATATCAGGTGTACAACAAAAGAACGCGTATTGTGCAGGAATCATTTTATGTTGATTGGCAAGAATCAAATTCTCCTAACATGGGATCTGATCCTGCATGGTTCAATGACTCAAATACAGTCTTCAACTCTTTCAATCTTCCAGTTTTGATGTTGATGTGGTTCCTCAAACCAATGTAAAAATCATAATTTCAACTGAACCGCTTCCACCTGTACCACAACCACCTGCACCCCATCCATAACCACCAATAGACCATCACCCTCAACCACCATTTGATGTACCACCTACACCTCCACCATAATCATCTTCTCCAAACCAACCACCCACTTCCTCATCACTCCTTCACAACCATCACAAACCACTTCCTCATCTTCAACAAATCTAATAACCCTTAACACTAATTTTAAAACCTTAAATGACCACCCACACGATTACATCATTGGTTCTATTACTGATGGAGTGAGGACACGGAGTCATTCTGGATTGATAAATGAATGTCTTTATGCTTGTTTCTTTTCTCAAAGAGTTCCCAAAAATGTCTCAGCAGCACTTCAAGACCCATGTTGGGTTGAATCTATGAAAATGGAGCTTCAACAGTTCAGGAAATTAAAAGTTTGGTAATTAGTTGATCCTCCTCCAAACAAGTTTCCTATTGGTACTAAATGGGTATTCCAGAACAAACCAAATGATTGGGGAGTAATAATTCGTAACAAATCCAGGTTGGTTGTTCAAGGTTTTGCTCAGGAGGAAGGAATTGACTACACTGAAGTGTTTCCTCCAGTTGCTCGAATTGAAGCCATCCAAATCTTTCTTGCTCATGCAGCTCACAAAAACTTTAAAGTCTTTCAGATGGATGTGAAATGCGCATTTCTCTATGGGAATATTGATGAGGAGATTTATGTTTTTCAACCTCTAGGTTTCGAGGATCCAGATTTTCCAAACAAAGTGTATAAACTTGACAAATCCTTATATGGACTACATCAAGCCCCTCGGATCTGGTATGAAACTCTGACTTAGTATCTGCTGAGTAAAGGTTTCTCTCGTGGTTCGATAGATATGACTCTGTTCTAGAAAGAAGTTGATGGTGAAATGTTGATTGTTCAAGTGTACGTTGATGACATTATTTTCGGGTCAACAAATGAGAAACTATGCAGAGAATTTGAAGAGGTCATGAAGGATCATTTCGAAATGAGCATGATAGGGGAGTTATGCTTTTTCTTGGGATTACAAGTTGAACAAAAGCAGTCTGGTATTTTGATTCATCAGGAAAAGTACGTTCTGGAGATTCTCAAAAAGTTCAACATGGATGATTCTTCTCCAGAACTTACTCCATTCACTACTCAGACATGCTTAACTCCAGATGATAATGGGAAATCCGTAGATGCTCATCGCTATCATTCTATGATAAGATCCCTCATGTATCTTACAGCCAGTCGTCCTGATATTACATTCGCTGTGTGCTATTATGCTTGTTTTCAGGCCAACCCAAAAGAATCCCATGAAAAAGCTGTTAAAAGAATTTTTTGTTATTTAAAGGGTTCCTCTCGTTTGGGTCTGTGGTACCCAAAAGGAGGTAACTTTGACTTACATGCATATTCTAACAGTGATCATGGTGGTTGCAGAGTCAATCGAAAATCTGTCACTGGTGGATGTCAATATCTAGGAGATTGTCTCGTTTCATGGTAGAGTAAGAAGCAAACTACAGTATCTCTGTCTACACGAGAAGCTGAATATGTTGCTGTCTCCAGTTGCTGTTGCCAAGTGTTGTGGATACAACATAAAATGATGTTTTACGGGATAAACTTTCTTCATACTCGCACTTTTCTGTGATAATGAAGCTGCTATTGGGATTGCCAAAAACCCAATTCATCATACTCGCACCAAGCACATTGAAACGAGAATTCATGCCATCCGGGATGCTCAGGAAAAGGGTTTTATAGATATTATTCCGATTGACACAAAAAATCAATGAGCGGATCTTTTCACAAAAACTTTTGATAAATCGCGTTTTTATGAATTGATATCCATGTTGGGTTTAATATCTTTTTAAAACCTCTTTCTTATCTTAATGTGCATAATACTGTAAATAACTATTTTTGTTTATACTTTTATTGATAAACTTCTGAGTCCCATATGTCTTCACATCTTTATTCTGTTTGTTTCAACTTTTTTTAATACTTAAAAAAAAGGGGAAATTTCTTTTTCTTGTCTCATGGCAGCTAAAAAGAAATTTCGGGGGAGAATAAAGATCTATTCTTATTTGTCTAAGTTTTATTTTTTTTGTCTTTTCAGGAACTTCATGCTAAAGAAGTTTGATGGAGAATTAATTGCTTTGTTTGGGATTTGCTGGTAGTCTCAGTCAGATATCGAAGTAAACAGTGATCGTGTAGCTTAATTAAAAGTCAAAGAACTCGACGACAAGGATTATCCTTATGATATTTCAGCCTGCACAAAGATACAAGGCCTTGTCTAAAAGGGGTTGAGAGTCTCAAATCTTTGCTGGTTGTAAAAATATTAAAATCAAATGGGTGACATATCTCATGCTTATCTCCTCTGCTATGTGTGAACATTGACCTGGAGTGATAATCTCCTCTGTTATACGTAAGTATAGACCTGGAGCTCTCATCAGCACATTCTGATGATCTTCTCTGTTATACGTAAGTATAGACCTGAAGCTCTCATCAGCGAGATAAAATGATTATCTCCTCTGTTATACGTAAGTATAGACCTGGAGCTCTTATCATCTGTCCCTATAATAAAGACACAACAAATCTTAGAAATTAAGAGTCAAAGTTGAAATATTTAAAAAAAAATTGCAAGCAAAGTGAATTATATTGCTCAATAAACCTTGAAGAACATGATTAGTACTTTACTGAATATCTGTGGGATCCAAGTCATCTGTGTTTTTCAATAAATCCAAAACATGATAAAACAGCTGCAGATTACTTGTTGAAAAGAGGAAGGCATGAGTTTAAAAGGACAAACATATCAGCAATCCCATAAATCTTTGATTCTCCTGATAAATTTCTTGAAAAAGAAGTCTCCATACCTTTTATTTTTCTTTGTTATCTGTTTTAAATTTTTTTTAAATTCTTTGTTTTGTGCTAATAATGTGGGACAAAGAACGTTTTTCATAAAAGTCATTTATATTTAATTTTTGTTTAATTTTTTTTATGTTTTTGGTTCCAGCGAAACTACAGTTTCGCTTGCAGGTTCGCCCAGCGAGTCTATAGTTTCTCCTGGCAATATCGCTATTCACCAAACACTAATTTCTTTTGAGATGCCAAGCGAAACTACAGTTTCGCTGCCAGCGAAACTAGGTCATATTTATAGCACAATGTGTTCATGAGTTCACACTATATCATGCGAATGTAGCCCTAGTTTCTCTCCGGCCGAATCTATTGACCCAAATTTTTCATCATTTCCGTCGAGATTGTTTGATTCTAAACCTTTAAGTAGGTATTGCGTCTATGTATTTGTAGTTTAATTGTGGTTTTATGGCCTAATCGATTGCTTAGGGTTGATTCGCTGGTTTGGAACTTCGCCTATTTCGTCCAGCGAATCTACCAAATTCTTCCAGCGAAACTAAACGAAAGATCCCTCTTGCGAGCGAATCTATCTGATTATGCTGTCCAAGCATACCTCACAGTTTCGCTCGAACCTTTCTAGCAAAACTATACTTTCGCCCAGCATATTATCTGCACTGTTGGGGTCAGCGAATCTATAACTTCGCTGTCGTATGATTCATAAGTTTGTCCTTAGCGAAACTGTAGAATTGCTCAAACTCATGGTCTAGGGCTGAGTACAACGAATCTACACTTTTGTTGGTCAGAACTTATGAACAATCAACATCGAAACTATATACTATGCCTAGCGAAACTATAGCTTCGCCTGTCAGCGAAACTGTTGAACTTAGTTTCAATAACTTCAGCGAAGCTGTCTTGCTATGTCTGGTGAAATTACAATTTCACCACATCAGCGAAACTATTTTTTTTTTGATCTTTTTTTGGTTAATTATCTTTTTGTTATATCTTACTTACCTATGTTATTTTTATTTTATTTTGCAGTTCATGGCAAACTTAAAGTTCGATGAGAAGACTAGTATAGTGGCACTCCTAGACGACAGTAATCCAAAGACTGTTGGATTTTGAGATTGCATTAGATGGCTGAAACAGTCTTCCATTCACTATGCCATTTCTCATTTACCTACGATCTACGACATTCACATTAGAGATTTCTGGGTCAATACTGAGTGTGACTTGGGAGTTACTCCATACAGGATCACTTCAAGAGTTCTTGGGGAAGACATGATTATTAGTGCTGAGACGATTGCGAGGGTATTAAGGTTGGAAGATGATTGTGGAGATGAGATTAGTATGTCTGATACTGAAATCCTTAATGCTTATCAAAGCATCGGATATGAAGGACCTTCTTTTGGGTCAAAGAAGGAAATTAAGAAATCGTTTTTATCCAAGGAATGGAGATATATTGCCCATGTTTTCATAATGTGCTTGGATCATAGGAAGGGAGGATCGGACGGTTTAAATGCACGGTGGGCAAAGGCCATGATTGTATACTGTAGAGGACAAAAGGCCAATCTTGCAAGATTGATTTTTGAATGTATGACTGAAAATGTCATGGCCTTAAAGAAAGACAAATGGCTATTATATCCAAGGTTAGTTTAGATGATCATTAATGCTGAGAAACCCAATTTGCCAAAACATGGAGAAGTGAAGAGGCTGATGCATATGAATACAAGAATTTTTGCAGACTGCTCAGCTATAAGACATGACTTCAGTGGTAAAATAACATATTTACTGGAAAACATGTATCCTGATGAAAGATGGAACTATATTAGAAGGTTGATTGAAAATGAAAACAAGAACGCTGAAGAAAATCGAGATAAACAAGCTGAAGCTATAAAGAAAAGGAAGAGGTATGCTAAAGAGAAAGAATATGATCTAGAAACCGAGATTGATGAAGTTGCAGAAGAGCTGAGGGTTCAAAGAGAAAGGAGGACCAAAAAGAAGGCTGATCAAGGGGAACAGGCTCACAAAACCGAAAGGAGATCTAAGCATAAGCAGCCGGTGTTCGAAGAAAGGAGGGATCCCCGATCTGAACTGGATCAAGATGTGATTAGAAATGTAAATACTTCATTGGCTAATGAACTAAGCATGATTAAAACCAATTTGGTTAATCAGGAGTTGAGAGAGAAGGAGAAAGATGAGCAGATAGAAAGTATGAAGATTATGATGATGGATCAGCATGAACTAATCAAAAGGCTATTGAAGGAAGTAAATGAGCTCAAAGGCAAAGTTGGTGACACAAACCAACTATCACAGGAGGAGTTGGATGATATGACTGATACATCAAAGTATTCATTCTTGAAAGTAGGGAGATCATCTGGTATTGGTGGAGAAGCAAGTATGGCTGGTGGCAGTACAAGTGGAGGTGGTGTAGCAGGTGAAAAAGTTGTTGAAAAAGAAGCTGAAAAGAGAGTAGATAAAGGAGGAGATGTAAGAGAGGAGCCTGTAGTTATTGAGGCTGGTTTTGTTGATTTGGGATTAGACATAGATGCAAATTTGATGGGGGCTGAGGTGATTAGAGAAGAAACCACAGGAGGAAATAAGGAAGATGTTGAGAAGAGACTCGTTGATGAAGAGGAAGAATATGAAGAACAACTGGTGGATTATGACTCGGAGCCTGAGTTTTATGAAGTGGAGGAGCGCCCAATGACATATGTTGCTCAAAGGAGTACAGAAGACGGTGATGTTTTTGAGCTAAGCAAGAAGGAATGGTTTGTGAAAGAAAAGGAACCAGAAGAATTGACTCCTCTTTTCCAAAACATAAGTGAACCGAGCAAGAAGAAAAGTGATAAAAAGATAGTGAGCTGGAAGTACAATTCAGAATTGAAAATGTTTATGATCAAAAGGAGAGGTGGTGAAATTTCATATATGCATAAAAGGAAGGCGTTCAAGACCTTGCCTAGATGGGATTTGAGAAGGTTAGATGAAATTCCTCTCTTAGACGCCCACCTGAGTGAACATGCTATGCTGTTAGAAAAAGAGATTAAGGCGGGAATGAATGGTAATTTTGAAGCCTTTGGATATATGAAGACTGAGAGGAGGAGATCAAAGATTGACTTGGATTGGGCTACGAGAAAAGGAAAGATCGTGCTGAAGTTAAAGCCAGCCAAAATTGTTAACAGAGTAAGAGTGCCCAATCCACTTCCCCCTAGACTGTAAAAGTTTGAAAAATGGATTTATGACAACAATACTTGGGAAGCTGTCATTAGGTTGAAAGGTGGTGGTGAGATAAAATTGTTTGATCCAATGGAAGTATTTTCTTTTTGTGATGAAGACCTTGTAACTCTTTGTGAAAATCATATCAAGGCCGGAGCCGAAGATGAAACAAGAAGAGAAGCCAGTCTGTTTATGAACGTGGCAAACAAAGCTCGAGGTGTAAGGGCAGAGGTCAGGGAGCTAGCAGAGACAGTATCCAAGGCTGACGAGTTAAGGATGGACATGTACGATCTTACCAAACAAATTGCTAGAGCTAGTGCAAGAGCTGAAGAGGAAAGGGTAGCAGGAGCAAAACCAGAAGCATCAGATAAAGCTGAAGAAGGTGCAAGAGGAGAGCAAGAAGATTGAGAGTGAGGTCCAACCTAGGGGAAGAATTGATGATCTACATAGGTTGGACTCCCTTTAGTTGATAGGTTTATTTTGCTTTGTAATAGGTTTTTTGTTAGTTTCTTATTTGTAATTTGTCTTTCTATGTAATTTTGTATTACAGCAAAACTACGGGCGAAACTGTAGTTTTGCCCGGAGTCAGCTGATCCAGTTCACCCGGCGAATCTATGGTTCGCTGCCGGGTGAAACTGTAGTTAGTCAGGCAGTTTTGCTATTCAGCGAAACTACCAGCGAAACTAGGTCTGTTATATATTGTAATCTTTCTATCTTGTAAGGCACTTTTGGCAAAAACCCTAATCGAAAATATTTGTGTTGCTATTGTGTGTTTGGCTGGAAGCTTATCATCTATATCTTTGAGCCTTTGTTATTGCATTTATGGTTTATATTCGTTGATTTTGATTATGCTATTGTGTTTATAAGTGTTGATTCAATAGAAAACTCATTGGGAAGAATCAAGTGCACTGTTGAATCGATCATTTGGACAAACATGACTCTTTTTTATAAGAGATGTTGTTCAAGGTTGTGCAGTTGATGAGCTTCCTTTTGATCTCCTTAAATTCTTTTAAGGACAGGGGCTTGGAAGCTTCAAAAGATGGTTTGGGTTAAGATTGGGTTTTGGGTTATGTTTTGGGTTAAAGGACAGGTGGAAGTGAAGGATGTTTGGAGATAGGGGTGAATGTGTGGGAATGGCTCATGGTGTGGGTTTGGGAGTTGAGGGTTCAGTGGTTGGTTATGTTTTGATAAGGAAGGGTGAAGATGTGGGAAGTTGCTTTGTTTGCTGTGGTTTGGGTTTGGGTGCTATCTTTTGAGGGCTTTATTTCCAAGGTATCTCCTGCCTTCTTCCTTAGCTAATGTCAGCATTTATGTCACTGACATATCGCTATAGGGTCTTCTCTGACATGGGGCCCACTTGCCTACCAGTGAACCCATGGGCTTTAAGGTAGGTTTTCATCCACTTCTTATCACCCACCTTCTTGGCAGAAGCAAGTATAGGTTCTTCTTCTTTCTTTTTCTTCCCCTTAGCCTTTCCCTTGCAGCCTTCTTTCTCTCTTTGTTGATCTCCTCAGTTTCTTTGTAGAAATGAAACATGATCATGAGGGGCCAACTCCACCTTTGTATCGCCTCTCTTGCAAAGAAAGGCTATCTTTTCCTTCCTGTCCTCAGCCTTTGCTTCCTCTACCCTTTTCCTTTTCTCCTCTTCTTTGGCTAACCTTGTGGCCTCTTCTCTTTCTTTCTGTAGTAAGGTTTCTTTCTTAAGCTCCACAAGCTCATCAAGTGGGAAAAAAAGCATTTGTTCATCTTCTACTCCCAGGTTTATGAGCCTGTCAATGATCTCCACCCTCTTCTGATTGTTGATACTTTCACGAGGTGCTGCTACTGCTTTGGTGCTTACTGCAAGCAACTTCTCAGTATCAACTTTTCCTTTCTTTCTTAGCTTCTCCAACCTTTCCTCTCTTAGAAGCTCTTCAACAGTGAGCTTTCTCATCCCTTTAGGATCAAAGGAAGATTTAGCCTTTGGAGATTCTGGTTTTGAGGATTCAGGTTGGGGTGGTGGAGATTGAGCTTGTGGTGCTGGCTTGAGACGGGTTGAAAGAAAGTCCTCTTTGTTGACTTCAGAAGCTAGATCAAGAATAGCTTCTTTAACCAGCAGTTCATCAGACATAGAGGACAACTCTATAATTCGTTCTGCATCTTGGACTTCAGCTTCGAAAGTAATTTCTAGAGCTTCGAAAGTGAATAGAAGTGCTTCCAAAGCTTGAGCTTCCACTTTAGAAGTTGTTCTCACAGCCTCGGAAGTAACAGGAACTGCACTATCTATTCCTCTTGAGTTAGTTGTTGGGGCATCAGTCTGTGTATCCCCTTCGAAGTCACTCTTGGGTTCAACGGAGACCTTAGGTTGACCAACTTCCTCCTTAGAGGTAAATGATGCTATCAACCATTGAAGTTCTTCAGCCCCAAAGTAAGCAATGGCAAGATCAGGTGAGGGTTGTTCAAGTGAGGAGCTTATCAGAAACTGGGCTAAAAATCTATTAAAGATGATAAGCATCCTTGGGTCCACTTGAAATGAAATAGGAGGTGGTTGAGGAAAGATGGCTACAAGTATTTGTTGTTTGGGGTAGAAAGAAGAAATGGCAGTATGGGGTTCCACTTGAGTTGATATCTCCTCATGAGTGTGAGCGGATATCTCCTCATCATGTCTTTGTTTCTATAGATTCTCCCCCTTTTTGGTAGCATCACCTTGAGAAGTAGATGAGCTAGAAGAACTCAAAGAAACCTGAGTATGTACATGCCTAACAGACTTCTCAATCTGTTTCTCAGCTAGTTGAGCCTTGAGATTTTCAATCTCAAGTTGTTGAGTGGCAGACCTATTTCTAAAGACTCAAACTTTGATTCAAGATTGGTGACTTTGGAAATTAAGTCTTTGATGATGAGTTACAGACTACCCTCATCTTCTTTTAAAGAATCATCGGGAGATGGGATAACATACCTAGTATGTTCATCCTCATCTCCTGCTGTGGTTCCTTGGCGCTCTGGATACCCTTGCATATTGATGTCTCTTTCAGAGGTATTAATGGGCAAGGTTGCCATAGATACAGTCTGACTGATGTTACCACTGTCCTGAGAGGCTATTGAAAGACTCTCAGTAGTGGCAGTTATACTACATGAGTCACCACCACTCTTGTTGGACTCACCTTAGTTTGGTCTTGCTGATGTGGGCTAGATATCAGAGGTTCCCTAGGACTCAATTGATCTGGAGAAGGGTGAGGTAGATCAACATCATGGCCCTGATGAAACAAGATATCCTCATCAGGTTAGGTCAGAAGGTCAAGAAAGGATACAGAGGTTATATCTATTAACCCGGGATCTTGGTCAGCACCTAATGGCTTTTCTATAATAGCAGTTGAGCCAATGATGTGGCTATCCCTTTTTGGCTACTTAGGAGAGTGTTGAGACTCACCCTGAGGGCTTATAGCTTGGGTAATAGGCTCATCAGGTTGAGATTGAGGAGACTTAACACTGATATTGAGGTCAATTATGGAGGTTGGTCGGACCTCTGACTGAGTAGGAGCCCTGCATTCCACGCTAGCCTTTTTGGATTGAACAGAGGGGACTTGACCAATCAGAGTATATTGATCAAGGGTTCATTTGGGGCGTCTTTGTATGTGATTTTAATTAGGAGTGAAGATGTGGATGGCAGTGTAGTGGTAGTGTCTGGTGGGGGTTTATCAACTGCTGGGCTTGTAGGGATGTCACCATGAGCCATTGGCTTAAGCATACCTGGAAGGAGATCGGTGAATCTTCCAGTAAAGTTGGTGGACACCTTCATCAAAGTCTTGAAGATGCCAGGCTTCATGTGAGGGACCAGTAAAACATGAGCAAATTATAGTTTTCCTGGTCCAACTCATAATTGATAATGTTCTGAATGAACCGAGGATACATATAGAATGGATCCTTGGTGAGATTGCTACTCAAATTATTTAGCACAAACCTTAAGTAGTTGAATAGGAGGCCTTTTACCAACCCATGGACTAGGCAGCCCAGATCATAGGGAATTTGATCCCATCCCCCTGATTTGTTCAATAGGTTTTGTAGGACAATGTGAAGCAGGAACTTCCAGTTGTAGGAGACGTTGAACTTGTAGACTGTAGATCTGCTCACATCTCTCCCATATCCTATTTGAGTGTAGGTTTCCTCCAAATTAAACTTTGGGAATTCTATGGAGGCACCTTCATCATGGAGTTCCAGATGCTCCCTGATGGTTGTTTCACTGATGATGATCTCCTGTCCGCAAACCCTTGAGCTGATGACTCTTTCATCATTGATTGTTTTGCTTTGACCATTGGCCCAGAATTTGGCCATGTGGTTTGAGTAGATGGTGGGGATAACAGTAGGGGCAGTAAAGTATGTTGATTGAGAAAGAAATAGACGATAGGGGCAAAAATTAGCATCCTTTGAAGAGTGAAGGATGATGACTTGGTTGTGTTGGGGATTCAAGGCCATTGTTCAGATGGAAATGTTTGATTGAAGCGGGAAAATAGTAAAAGTAGGATGAAGAAGACGAATAGTGAAATCTTGGGGTTTCGATGAACGGTAAAGAAAAGTAAGAAAAAGAAACAGGTGGTAACTTTATATGGTGGAAAAAATCCATTGGATAAAGTGAAATGATAGATGAAAAGATGATTTGAGGTCCAAGTGGATGTAGGTGGCAAATGATATGATAAAAAAGATTTAAAATTCCGGCTAATTATTGTTTTTCTGACAATATCTCTATAGTAAAATCGTGTGGGCCCAAAGATTTCCGTTGCACAGTAAAATTTCTTCCAAGAGTTAAAACTCTTCCGAAGACAAACGAGTTTGTTTCTGAAGATTTTCTTCTGAAGGCATTTTTTTTCTAAAGGAAAACATTGGTTTACAACCACATTTGCTCCCGAGAACAATAAATGCTTCCGAAAATTAAAGTTAATAAGCTTCAGAAAAGATTTTGACTAATAGGCAAAATCTCTTCAGAGGCCAAAAACTCTTTGGAAGAAAATGTTCTTGAAGGAATTTTACTCTTCGGAAGAGTTATGTAAAACTCTTCCTAGGGTAAAATACTCTTCGGAGGATTTCTTACTTCAAAAATTTTTACAATTTTGAAAAAATTTCTGCCAATAGGGCTTAGATTGTATTTAGACAACATAGACAAGACACATTTTAAAAGGTTTTCAAAAGAGAAAGACTAGTCAATGTTAATCATCCCAATAGCTGTGATTAAATATTAAAATCTTTGTTCATCAAAGGCTTTTATGAACAAGTCAGCATATTGTTCCTTTGTATTGACTTTGACTAGCTTGATTTGATTTTTCTCATGAATGTCTCAAATGAAATGATAACTGATGCCAATGTGTTTTGTCTTGGAGTGCTTGACTGGATTTTCTGTGTTAGAAATGGCACTCTTGCTGTCTATGTGGATAGGAGTCTCCATGAAGGTTGAAAACATAATCCAGCATCTGATTCTGAATCCAAAGCAGTTGAGCACAGGAGCTTGTAGTAGTAATATACTTAGCTTTAGCAGTTTATGTGGATACACATGATTGCTTCTTACATTGCCAAGAGATAATCCTTCCATCAAGAAATTGACATCCTCCCGATGTTGATTTCTTATTGATATTGCAGCCACCATAATCACTGTCAGTGTAACCATAAAGGTTAAAATCCAATTCTTAGGATACCAAAGACCCAATTTAGGAGCTCCTTTGAGGTATCTAAGAATTCTTTTGGTAGCAATTAGGTGAGACCTTTGGAAAAGCCTTATATCTTGCACAGATGCATGTTGCAAACATGATATTAGGTCTACTTGCAGTGAGATATATTAAAGACCCAATAATTGCCATGTACTGATGCTGATTAGTATCCTCTCCCTCGAAATCAGGAGATTATGATTTTTGGGTATTGGTGTCTTGGCTGGCTTACAATCTGTCATCTTAAATCTCTCTAAGATATCTTTGACATACTTAGATTGATTGATGAAGAACCTTCTTCCATCTGCTTCACCTGAATTCCTATGAAGAAATCCACCTTTCTCATGGAACTAATTTCAAACTTCTTCCTCATGCACATTTGGTCATTTGAGGAACCAAATATGATGTCATCAACATAGACTTGTACATGCATCATATCCTTCCCAGACTTCCTTATGAATAAGGTTTTGTCTATTGTGCCTCTGGTATAGCCATTCTTGAGAAGGAATTGAGATAGTGTGTCATACCACAGCTTAGGTGCCGGATGCAACCCATAGATAGCTTTATCAAGTTTACACACATAGTTAGGGTGTTATGGGTCTTCAAATCCGGGTGGCTGGCACACATAGACTTCTCTGTCGATATCCCCATACAAAAATGCATATTTCACATCAAGTTGATAGCTTTGTTCTTGATGATCAAACCTCTATCATCTCTTTTGTTTTTGTATACCCACTTTGTGCCAATAGGAACCTGACAAGGTGGCAATGGACATAAGTTCCATACTTTTTGCCTCTTGAATTGAAGCAACTCCTCTTGCATTGCTTCTATCCAATTGTTGTCTTTGAGGGCTTCTTCCACCATTTTTGGATCCATTTGAGAGAGAAAACATGAGTACAAGCAGACATTCCTATTATGGGTCTGACTTCTTGTTTTCACACCTTCTGAGACATCCCCGGTGATGTTCTCAGCTGGATGAGTATTGTGTATCCTTAGCCTAGGAATCACATCTAGTTGCATAGATAGATCCAAGTTTGAAAAGTTTTGCTCAAGATTTTGAACACCATCACCAGCTGATGTCTCATATTCAATCAATGAGGATTGATTCAATGAATGTATGATAGCATTAATGGTATTTTGCTGAGAATCAGCATCAATAGTTGTCTGTTCCTCCTGATCATTGTCTTCATCAGCTTGGTGTTGAATACTTGAGTTGTCAGCTATTGAGTTATGAGGCTCAGTTGGCTGACAACTTGATGAAGCTCCATTGTTTCCTGAGATATTCAAGCTTTAAGGTTTTTTAGTTGAAGGAGCTTGATCTTCATCTCTTCTTGGAGAAATTGGAATAGGTCTTGGTAACTCAAATATTTGATCCTTGTAAGGATCACCTTGAATTCTTGTTCCAGCTAAAATGTTTTCACAAGATGGTTTAGAATAGTTTGGAAACAATTCTAAATTGAATATATATTCAGGACCATTGCCCTTAACACAAGGTGTGTGCTAATTGACAACAATATTGGATGATTCCTCAAATTGTTGATTTTTGATATTATACACTCTATATGCGATAGAAGTTCAGGAATATCCAACAAAGATAGCATCATCAGACTTTTCAACAAATTTCGCTAAATTGTCTTTTGTGTTAAGGATGGTACATCTACTGCCAAAGGACCTAAGAAAGCCACTGAACGGTGGCCTCTTGTTCCATAGCTCAGAAGGTGTTTTTCCATGTGGCTTATAAGAATCCTACTCTGCACATAACATGCAGTGCTGACTGCTTCTGCCCAAAAGGTTAAGGGCAATTTTGAGTCGGCTAACATAGTTTTAGCAGCCTCAATTAGTGTCTTGTTCCTCCTCTTAGCAACACCATTCTGTTGAGAAGTTCTAGGAGCACTATATTATCTGGCAATCCCTTTTGAGTTACAGAATGAGTCAAGAACTTGATTCTTAAACTCAGTCCCTTGATCACTTCTGATTATTTTTACCTTGTGATCTATTTGATTTTCAATTTTAAGAATAAAATATTTTAAAGTTTCAGCAGTTTCATCTTTAGTTCTTAAAAAGAAAACATATGTAAATCTTGTGAAATCATCAACAATCACAAGGGAAAATGATTTCCTTCCAATGCTCATTATACTTGTAGGACCAAACAGATCCATGTACAACAAGTGTAATGGGGTGGTGATAGAGTTAACCTCTTTTGATTTATGTGACACTTTATGTTGCTTCCCTTTTAGGTAGGCAACACAGTTGTCCTTACAGACAAATTTCTTTTTAGGCATACCATGTACCAAATTATTTTTAACCAATTTATTCATTGTTTTAAAATTAACATGGCACATTCTTTTATGCCAAAGAGTTGACTCGTCACCATTTGCTTTGGAAAGAAAGCTTGATACTTCACCCAGTGGGGAAGCTTTGTTCATATCCAGCTTGTACATATCCCCTCTCCTGGGAGATCTAAGAAGCACCAATTCCTGAGAAATTGTCATCTCGGGTTTAAAGATGATGCACTCATGTTCTATGAAAAGCATTTGGTGCTTTTGATCATAGAATTGAGAAACACTAAGGAGATTGTGTTCAAGCTGTTTGATAAAGTTTACTTTGTTAAATTTTAACTTACCATTGGATGCACTACCTCTACCAGTTATGTATCCTCCGGCTTCACCTCCAAACTAAACAGGACCTCCATCAAAGTGTTCAAACTTTTGTAGGAGAGATTTGTTCCCTATCATGTGCTGAAGCATCCACTATCTACAATCCTGATATTTTCATTTTTGTCATGTAGATGTCGCTGCACATAAGGTAAATGGTTAGTTACTATTAGAAACCCAAGCCTTTTTGGTCTTGGGCTCTTCTAATTCAGATGATATAATTGAACCAAAATGTATGCATGGAGGTTTAATTATGGTTTGTGAAGAAGAGGATTGGTCTGCAGCATCTTTTCTGATCTTCCATTCCATCCTATGGTTGATCAAGCATGATGAGCCTGAAGAGCTTGTGCAGCATAACTTGCTTTTGAGGCTTCTTTCTTCTTGAAAGTAGTTATCACCAACTTTGCTTTTGAAGCAGTCTTCTTTTTGGAAGGTTTCGAAGGATTCCTTTTGTTCCTTTGTTTTGCTTCCGAAGCTAGTTTGCTTTTGGAAGTACTTGCTTCCGAAGGCACTCTAGCTTCAAGGGAAAACTTAGGAAGCTTTTGTTTGTCTTGCAAAGTTAGTTTTCCTTCGGAAGAGTAAGCTTCTTCTGAAAGCAACTTGGATTTGTAAACAAACTTTTCTATTATTAACTCTTGGGCCATATGGTAAGGTCCAAATATGAAACCCTCTTTGACTCCTTCTTTCTTAACATTAGATGCATAATGTGTGCTTGCTGGATTGTAGTATCAATCTTTAGCCATGTGGTTATGCAGGCCACAGATTATACATTCAATGTTAATTTTGATGGGCAGGTTGATGGTTGCTTCTAGAGCTTCTTTTCTTCATTATCAACCTTCCCCTTCAATTTTTTATCCCTCTTTAGAACAGAAATGCTAGTACTACATTCCTTTCCTAATTCAGGATTTCCAACCACTTGAAATCCAGCTGATATGAATACACCCATTTGCTTTGGGTCTATCATTAACTTTGACTCAGCCACCTTCTTGGCAGTTTTTCTTGCTACCTTGATTTTGTTTCTTCTAGCTTTGGCGGTTAAGGGTTGATCAACAGCTATGGGGATGAGGTTTTCTACCTTATCCTTCCCTGTGATGGCATCATTCTTATGCTCTTTGAGTAATGGGTCAGCAGTTGGAACCTCTTGCTTCTCTACACAACATCTATGCTTTCTAATAGACACAAAGGAGTGTGGTGGAGCAATTTTATTGGTTTCCAACCCACTATGGTTTTGATAACACACCTTTGAGTGGGAGGATGATGTAATGATGGTGTTGAAGTTATGCTCTTCAATGCTATACTTCTTTGCTTTAGCCTCAGCTATCACTAGCTGGGCTTGAGCCTCAGTCAACTTGGAGTTTAAATCTTTTATTTGAGCCCTATAATTTGAATGTACATGTTTTAAAGAGGACACAGTTTTCTCTAACTCTTCTATTTTTAGTTTGTAGTCAGATTCTGCTCTCTTAAAATCAGATTTTAGTATATTTAAAGACTCAATATAAGATTTAATTTCCATGTTGTAGTCCTAATACAATTTGACGTTAGCAATACAGGTTAGAGTATAGAGATGTTCATATACCTTAGTGTCTTCAGTTCCAGCCATGAAAGCTTGAGCAAGAGTGATATCTTGCACCATGAAGCTCCAATCAACTTGCTGAGCAACAGCTGTAGTTTGTTGTTAAGTGGATTTGGTTGTAGCTTTAGGGGTAGCAGGATGTTAGGAGTCTTTAGTTTCTCCTGGATTAGATCTAGGAGCTTTGCATTCCCTTGCAAAGTGACCAACCTAGTTGCAGTTGTAGCACTTGACCTTTGTCTTGTCAAACCCAAATTTATTGTTGGTTGGATTCTGAGGGAACTGCCTTCCAGTTCTTTTAAACAACTTCTCTGCGCTGTAGGTCAGGAGAGCCATTTGTTGCACAATGTCCATGTATTCTACATCATCTGGGCTTAAACACTCCAGATCATCAAAACATAATTGAAAATCTCCAGAGTGCTCACTCCCTAAAACAAAGGCACAACTATCCTAGAAAGGATTTTGATGAGCCTGTTGAGACCTGGGTGTCTCAGGGAATGTGATGTAAGGCCCAGAAGAAGAGGATGACTGTTAGGGGTAGTTTAAGTACAGATGGGGCTCGGGAGTTCTTGAACCTTCAGCAACATGTAGAGCATTGCTGACTGAAGGATTGGTGATACTATTCATCTGATGGCCTTTTCGGGATTCCATCTCCATACGGTGTCCATCAAGGATTCCATATAGTTCAGTCATGGTGAGAGTGTTGAGATTCTCAGTTCTCTTGATGGAGACATAATAGAAAGTCCACTCATGAGGCAGTGCACTCATGAATTTTCTTACTATGTCTCTCTTCTCAAGAATCACTTCCATAGACTGAAGAGAGGTGATCAAGTTCATGTATCTGAATTATTGTTGGCTCAAGGTCTCACTAACAATATATGTGAAGTTCTTTAACTTCTACTTCAATACATCTTTCTTTAACTCCTTGGATTCAGCAGAACAAAAGTACATCAGCTTCAAAGCCTCAAAGAGTTCTTTGGCAGACTCGTAGTGCTTAAAGCCTACCATTATAGAGTTTGGTATATCAGTAAGTAGAATAGTCATGGCTTTGCAGTCAATGTCCATTCTCTTATAGTCTTCATCTGAGTAGTCTTCAATGGCCTTCTCGATCATGGCACCATTTCCTGCTGGAGATTCCGCTTTTGGCTTGTATGGACCATGGGTAACAAACCTCCACATTTGGTTATCCTGGTACTTGATGAAGCCTTCAATGCGGATGCACCAGGTCTCAAAATCATCAGGAGTGATGGTAGGAGCCTTGGTCATAGTTCCCATCTCATACTCAGAGGACTTCTGGTTGAAAGTCATTAGAGTGAAGTGAGTGAGTATGAAGAAACAAGGGTGATTTGGGATGGTAAGATCTCACAATCTAGAGCCTAGAAAGCTCTAATACCAATTGCAAGATCGATGTTTGTCTCACAACACAAGATAATCACACAAACTCACTTAATTTCACTCGGGTTGATGGAGCAGAATCTTAACCTAGTTCACAAGTAATAGAATAAGTTCAAACAGAAAACACAAAAGCACACGAGTAGTTTTCAAGATACTTTTATATATTACTTCTCAACTCATTTTTACAAGACTCTTACAAGCATCGTTACTAAGTTACACAGAGAAACTATATATACTACTATCTATAGCCGGTTATACTTGGAAAACTAGTTGGAAATTACAACTAGACAAATACTACATTGTTTTGAAGTAAGACATCTAAGATAAAATAATAATATCTTAGGTTAGGTAGTCATAACATGTCCATGACTTACCTTTTGTCACCAACTAAAAGTGTCAACTGTACTAAGCTGATAATTGTTAAACAGTGGATAAAGTAAGTTCAACTAGATGGGTGTGGGAAACGCCATGCAGTCTGTCAAAGTGGCAGTGGACTGTCAGACAAACCTTACTTATGTCCATTGGTTCATAGTTAGTTCTTCCAAAGCTAAATGGCTTTGAAAGAATAAATTCTTCTGTGGCCATTTATACTTCGGAAGAATCAACTTTATCCAAATTTTTGCAAGTCTTCAGGACTTCATTCTGTGGAAGACTTTGTCTTTGGATCTTCTAAGTTGCATACTTCGGAAGAATAAGAACTTTGTCTCGAAAGACTAAGTTCTTCCTTTGGAAGTTCTTCACACTTGAGCTTTGGAAGATCTTTGACTTAGCTTCGGAAGGGCAGCTTGTTCCTTTGGAATAACATTTGTTTAGCATATTAAAATATATCTAAGTATGGTTTTGGTTGCACCAGACTCATTAGATCCAACATATAGCTAAGGTTAACTTGTGTAGAAATCACAATTTGGATCTCATGAAAGTTGTTGAATCAATCAATCTTCTTAAAGCTGACTTTAAGAAAAATGATCAAACTCAAAAAGAGAAAATAATGGAGCACAAAAAGATTGTTTCTCAATTAAAACATGAGCAAACCAACTTAGAGATCCAAATTGATGATCTTCTGAGCAGATTAAAATCAGTTCAATGTTGTTTAGCCATAGTTAAAACATATGTTGATAAATATAATATTCAAACTGAAGAAAAATTACTTGCTTTACTAAAAACTCCCAAAAATTGTATCAAACCAAGACATGTTTAGGTTATAGTTCTATGGAACCTCCAAAGATATACACTCCCACATACACCCCAAAGTGCAACCTTGAGGTAAAGAACCAAGTATCTGCCGAACCCATCTGTACAAAGACATCTGTTGAAAAGATTAAGACAGCAGAGAAAGAGGAGAAAGAAGGAATAGTTGTGGGTGTTGACGAAGAAAAGAAGACGAAAGAAAAGGATTAAGAGGAGAGCAAAGAGGAGAAGGAAAGGAGGAGAGAAGATCTGAAGGCAAAATCAAAGCAGGATGCGATTAGGAAGATATCATTTGTAAAAGAAAAGCCATCATCTGAATCACACTAGCTACCTACCAAGTCAAACTCCTCCACCATGACAAAGCTTCACTCAAAACACAACTGCAACAAGAAGAACCACATAAGAAGTTGTTGTGCTCGAACCTCAGACTCCTCATAATTGACACCCCAACCATATAATTAAAAGTCCATTTCTGAAGTAGTTGAAATTCATAGCAAAAGGTTCCCAAAGAAGAAGATAGAGTTAGCCACCCATGCTGATCAGTAATAAACAAGAAAATAAGTGGAACTGAAGGAGGCAAGAATGAGGAGATAAAGAAGTAACTGTGCAGGATTGGTTTTGACTCTAAACATAGAACTCACTAAGTCTCACTTGATTGATGAAACACAGAATCTCAAACCAAAGTTGATAATAATATACGAAGTTAATGAACAAGAGAATGGTTTTCAAGATACTTGTATATATTACTTCTTAACTCAGTATTACAAGACTCTTAAGCTCATGCTACATAAGTTACAATGAGAAACTATATATACTACTATCTACAGCCAGTTATACTTGGAAAACCAGCTGGAATCTACTACTTGACAAATACTACATTGCTAGAAGTAAAGTATCTAAGATAAAATAATATCCTAGATAAGGTAGTCCTGACAGGTCCATGACTTACCTTTTGGCACCAACTAAGAATGCTATTTGTACTAAGTTGAAAAGGTGAACAGTGGATTAAAGTATGGTCAACTATATGGGTTAGGAAAAGCACGATGCAGTGTATCAGAGTCTGTCAGACAGACCATAATTTTGTCCACCGGTTCATAGTTGATTCTTTCGAAGCTAAATGGCTTCGGAAGAATAAGTTCTTCGGAGGCCATTTATACTTCAGAAGAAACAACTTCTTTTGAATCTTCTACAGGTCTTTATGACTTTATACTTCGGAAGACTTTATCTTGGATCTTCTAAGTGTGAATACTTCGTAAGGAGAACTGCTTGGTCTTCGAAAGACTTTGTTCTATCCTTCGGAAGTTCTTCATATACTTCGGAAGGAAAACTACTTGGTCTCAGAAGACTTAGTTTTTCCTCTGGAAGCTCTTCCGACATAATGCTTCGAAAGATCTTTGACATAGCTGCGGAAGAGTAGTTTTGTCTTCGGAAGACTTCTTCAACTTGTACACAAATTTGTTCAAAGTGTTGTTTTGGTTGCACCAGCCTCATATGATCCAACAAACACCCCCTAGGCTGATGCTACCAAAACTTCACTTCCTCTTGCTCTTCAAGGCCTTTAACACCAGGGAAAGCAGATATTTATCTATCTCTTTGTTTTTTCCTGATGTGGTGGTGAGGAGTTTGTACAGGTCATTTGTAGATAATAAATCCAGTTGATTGCTCTGAATGACATGTACTCTTTGCTGCATCCCTTTGAAGATAGTTAGTTGATGGGAAAGGTAGTCATATTCCCATCTAACTATAAGATCTTAAGTGGAGCCCTCAACCATCTGTAAAAAGGTCTTCCCTTTTGTGGTTGTGCCTTCTTCAGCATCCTGTGCTCTCCTTTTCAACTCTTCTTCAATCTTGGCCTTCTTTGTGAGCTCGACTAGATGAAGGCTGCTTAAATGATTTTTGATGTGAACAGCTGTCTCAGAGTTGGAGGGATTGGAGAATGGCTTCTCTGCTAACTCAGCAATGTCAAATCTACTGGAATGTAACAGAGATGAAGTGTCAGCCCTGGTAACTTCACTATTCTCCCTTTCCACAGCAAAGTTGTGGGAATCTTCATCGAACCTCCACTAGACAATTTGCTTTCTAGGATAGAAGGGTTTTGGTTGTATTTTGACCCCTTTCCTAGTGTCCTATAGAGTCACTAGCATTCTTCTTAACTTCTTCTCTAATTCAATGAGAGTGTCTGAATTTGTTACAAGAAGTTGAAGAGCTTGGTCCAGTGTTCCTCTAGGAAGATCAAGGAATGCATCTCTTATGAGGGAACTAGAAGAGACATCAATGAAAGTTAGCTGGATGGACTCTTCCTCACAAGAGATGTCACTCAGTATTGTGCAATTTGTGAGCTTCTATTTTATCTACTTGAATTCTTCCAAGGTCAGGGGTTTTGATGGATCAGAGGATGGTTTGGTTTTTGAGTGGGTTCTTGGTTGTGTTTTGGGTCATAGGATATGTGGTGGTAGTGGTTGGTGGGACGTAGTGGGTGATGGTATAGGTATGGTTGATGGAGAAGGTTCAGGGGTGAAAGGTTCTGTTTTGATGGGGAAGGGAGACGGTGTAGGTTGTGTTTTGGGTAGTGGTTTGGGTGTCATCCTCTGTAGGGTCTTGACCGACATGGGACCCACTTGCCTGCCGTAGAAGCCATGAGCTCGGAGATAGGATTTCATCCAATCCTTGTCTCCCTCCTTTTTGGCAGCCGCAATTTCTCCCTCTACCTCTTTCTTTCTCTTTTCTCTAAACTTCTCTCTAGCAGACTTCTTCTTTTTCTTGTTTATTAGATCTTGTTCTTTGTGAAAAAGAAACAAGATCATGTCATTTTGGTGAGGTGCCAGCTCCTCTTAAGAATAGCCTCTATTGCAGAGAAAGTCTATTCTCTCCATCCTCTCCCTTTCCATGGCTTCTTCCTTCTTCCTTCTTTCCTCCTCTTTGGCCAACCTTGCTGCTTCTTCCTTTTCTTTGTTCAGCAAGGTTGCCTTTTCTAGTTTCACAAGCTCATCAGTTAGGAGTAGAAGAGTTTCTTTGTTGGCTACTCCCAGGCTGATAAGCCTGTCAATGATTTCCACCCTCCTTTTATTATTGAGACTTGCTTGGGCGGCTATTGCTGCTTTGCTACTTGTAGCCAACAACTTTCCAATATCAAGTCTACCTTTCTTCTTTAGCTTCTCCAATATTTCCTCTTCTAATAGCCCCTCAGAAATAAGCTTTCTCTTCCCCTTAGGATCAGAGGAAGATTCAGCCTTTGGGAACTCAGGTTCAGAAGATTCAGGTTGGAGTTAGGGTGTTTGAGGTGGTGGTTCTTATAAGAGAGGGGTTGTAAGGAAGTCCTCACTGTTAATCTCAGAGGCTAGTTCAAGGATTTCCTCTATGATCAACAGATCACTGGATAATGAAGACAGTCCAATTATTCCTTCGGCAGCTTGGATTTCTGCCTCGGAAGTAACTAGAACTGCATCACCTATCCCATCCAAATCAGTTGCTGGGCCATCAGTCTGTATATCCCCTTCAAAGTTAATCTTGGGTTTAGCAGAGACCATAGGTTGACCAACTTCCTCTTTAGAGGTAGGTGGTGCATTCTGCCTTTGAAGCTCCTGAGCTCCAAAGAAGGCAATAGCTAGATCAGGGGAGGGCTGTTTAATGGAGGAGCTCAACAGAAATTTGGTTAGAAACCTATTAAGATCTATGAGCATCCTTTGGTCCACTTGAAAGGAAATTGGAGCTGCTTGAGGGATGAATATTGTAGGGTGATGTTGTTGGGGGTAAAAGATAGATAAGGCATCAGGAGAGGTTGTTGCTATGGGTAAGTGGGTTCCTCATGATGTTGTTTCTGTACATTCTCCCCCTTTTTGGTAGCATCATCTTGAGAAGTAGATGACCTGGAGGAAGAACTTAAAGAAACCTAAATAGGTACGTGCCTAACAGACTTCTCAATCTGTGTCTCATCTAGTTTAGCCATGAGATATTCAATCTCAAGTTGCTGAGTGGCAGACCTGTCCTCTAAAGTCTTAACCTTTGATTCAAGGTTTGAGACTTTAGAAATCAGGTCTTCTATAATGAGTTGCAGTCTACCCTCATCTTCTTTTGAAGAATCATAGGGAGATGAGATAACATGCCTGGCATGTTCATCATCACCACCAGTTATGGTTTCTAGGCGCCCTGGATACCCTTCCCTACTGATGTCCTTTTTAGAAACATCAATTGGCAAGGTTGTCGTAGACTCAGTCTCACTGATGTTACCACTTTCCTAAGAGGCCAGTGAGACACTCTCAGTAGTGGCGGCTGAGCCTACATGAGTCACCTCCATACTAGTTGGACTCACCTTAGTTTGTCTGATCTGATGTTGGCTAGATATTAGAGGTTCCATGGGGCTTAGTTGATCTTGAGAGAGGTATTGTAGATCAACATCATGGCCTGACGGAACATAATATCCTCATCAGGTTGGATTAAAAGGTCAGTGAAGGATAGAGAGGTTAATTCTAATGACCTGGGACCTTAGTCAGCTCCTAATGGCTCTTCTACAATAGCAGATGTGCCAATGATACAGCTGTCCCTTTTTGGTTGCTTAGGGGAGTGTTGGGACTCACCCTAAGAGCTAATAGCTTGGGTTTTCGGCTTATCAGGTTGAGACTGAGGAGACTCAACACTAATATTAAGGTCGTTGGTGGAGGAAGGTGTGACCTCTGGCTGAGTGGGAGCCCTGAGTTCCACTCAAGCCTTTTTGGTGTGAATAGTGGGGACCTGATCAATCAGAGTAGGTTGATCAGGGGTTCGCTTGGGGCGTCTGGTGTATGTAAATTTAATTGGGTGGGAAGAAGTAGTTGGCATTTGAGTAGGGAGGTCTGGTGTGGGTTCATCGCCTGCTAGGCTTGCAGGGATATTACCAAGAGCCGTTGGCTCAAGCATACCTGGGAGAAGATCAGTGAATCTCCCCATGAAATTGGTGGACACCTTCTTCAAGGTCTTGAAGATGCCTGGCCTCATGTGTGGGACCATGAGAATGTCTTCACGTTGTAGTCTACTCTGGCCCAGCTCACAGTTTATGATATGCTGAATGAACCGGGGATACATGAAAAATGAATCCCGGGTAAGATTTGCTCGCAAATTGTTTAGCACAAACCTTGAATAGTTGAAGCGGAGGCCTTTTAGCATTCCATGGACTATTCATCCTAGATCATATGGGATTTGATCCCAACCCACTGATTTGTTAGATAGGCAGTGTAGAACGATCTGCAACAAGAATTTCCAGTTGTAAGAGAAATTAAACTTATAGACAGTGGACTTGTGCACATCACCACCATAATCCATCTGAGTATATGTGTTTGCTAGCTCAGATTTTGGGAATTCTGTCGGGGCGCCTTTATCATGAAGCTCCAGGTGCTCCCTGATGGTAGATTCAGAAATGATGATCTCTTGTCCGCTAATTCTCGACCTGATGACCCTCTCATCGTTCAGAGTTTCACAACGACCGTTTGCCTAAAATTTGGTCATGTGATTAGAGTATATGGTAGGGTTTACAGTGAGGGCAGTAAAGTATATGGAGTGAAATAGAAAATTGATGATGGGAGCAAAGTCAGCATCCTTAGAAGTGTCAAGGATGGCGAATTGGTTATGTTGAGGATTGAGAGCCATTGTAAGAAAGTATGGTTGGATTGAAGGAATTTTGAGAGAGAGTGAAGATGATAATGGGAGTATTAGGTTTCAATGGTGGTAAAAAGGTTAAAGAAAGAGAGTCAAAAGTTTTAAATAGGGGTAAAAGACCATGGCAATAAGGTAGATAATTTAAAATATTCCAAAAAGATTTTAATCTTTACAGAGTGGGGCCCAAAGGTTTCCTCTACACAGTAAAAGTTTTCTTCTGAAAGAAAAGTTGCTTCCGAGAGAAAATACTTCTTCCGAGAGTAGGTTAATAGCCTTCAGAAGTAAATTTGATCTATGATCAAATTTGCTTTCGAGGGTAAAAAATCTTCAGAAGAGAATACTAAAGTGAAGGAATTTACCTTCAGAAGATATAAAGATCTCTTCCGAGAGTAAATTTCTTTTGAGGAAGAATTTCCACTTAGAAGAAAAACTTTAGTAACAGGGTAAGTTGTAATTAGACAACATAAACAAGACACATTTTAAAAGGTTTTCAAAAAGAAAAATAAACTAGTCAAGGTTAATCATCCCAATAGGTGTGACTAAGTATTTAAATCTTTGTTCATCAAAGGCTTTGGTGAACAAGTCAGCATATTGTTCATTTGAATTAACTTTTACTAGTTTAATCAAGTGTTTATCATGAATATCTCGAATGAAATGATACCTGATGTCAACGTGCTTTGTCTTGGAGTGCTTCACTGGATTTTCTGTAATGGAAATAGCACTCGTGTTGTCTATGTGGACAGGAGTATTCATGAAGTTGAATCCATAGTCTAACATCTGATTTTGAATCCATAGCAGTTGAGCACAGTAGCTCGCAGCAGCAATGTATTCAGCTTCAGCAGTTGATATAGAGACACATGATTGCTTCTTGTATTGCCAGTAAATAATCCTTCCACCAAGAAATTGACATCCTCCTTATGTGGATTTCTTGTTAATGTTATAGCCACCATAATCACTGTCAGAGTACCCATAGAGACTGAAATCCTTATTCTTAGGATACCAGAGACCCAGTTTGGGAGCTCCTTTGAGGTATCTAAGAATCCTTTTGACAGCAATTAGGTGAGACACCTTGGGAGCAGCCTAATACCTTGCATAGATCCAAGTTGCAAACATGATATCAGGTCTACTAGTTGTGAGATACAACAAGTCAGTGCCACCTTCAAGGAGATGGCATATAAAGGACCCCTCCCGACATCCACCTTTTCCAAATCACTGGTATATTATAACTAAAGAATTATCCTTTATATCTTCCTATACAGTTTGTCCAATAAGTCAGGTGGATGGGACCAAGTACCATTGGATTTAGCAGGGCTATCCTGGTTTGGTGAAACAATAGAGTTATGATTTTCAAACTTCATTTTTCAACACGTGTAAAAATGTAACTGTTGTTGCAAAATATAAATTTTTAATGTACCCTAGATTCTTACAAGTGCTTTTAAATGAAGAATTAGGGGAGAAACTAAAACGTAGTGGAGTTGTTCATGCTCTAGGAACTTTAAACAAGGCAATATTTTCAAAGTTTAGAGCAACTCCAAAGTCTTTTTCAGGGAAGGTAACTCCTTTGTTTGGGCACATATTACTGAGCCTCGGGGTGGTAGCATGGACACACCCACCATTGCTGATCTCACACCTTCCACATCAAAGCCAAAATATCATAACCACAAACAAACCCCTACCTCTTCTACTAAAAGGATGTAGACCCCCAAATCACCTCCTCTCAAAAAGACAAGATTGGAAATCACGGTCCCAGTCAAGACAAAGGTGTAGTCACACCTCTAAAAGGGTAAAAGAAGAAGGTTTCTCTTCCTTATTCAGAGCAGACCCACACCTAAGCTACAAGCCCTCAATCGGAGTCCCAACACTCCATTGAAAAAACCAAAATGGATATTCATATAAATGAGACAACTTCTGAGGAAGAAGTCTTGATAGGAACTGGTTCACATCCCAAGCCATAGACTCAGCTCCAATATCTCCAACACACATGTCTACCACCTAAGATGATGATGTTTTTGTCTCACATCAACATGAACCATTGTCTCCCCCTCCCCATATAATACAGACAGTGGAGACTGGTATGTTTACAACAATATCTAACCCACATCCTTTATCCCAAGAGATTGATCCTAGGGAGGAAAGGATCAATGTGCAAGAGCTTATCTCTGCTGCTGGTCCCTTAATTAATCAGCAAGACAGAGATAACATAACTAAGACCTCAACCATGATAACTCACCTTGAGAATGTCTCCTTGGAGTAATTTCTTGAGTAGAGGAATCCAGGGCGCCAAGAAACCACATCTAGTGGTGAGGGTGTAGAGACTTGGCCTAGTACCTCATCTCCCAAAGATTCCACATCTGTGGATAATCTAAGTATGCAACGTATAGGTGAATTAATGGGCCATAACCTTGATCTTGTTCAACAACTCAATGCTTTACAAGTTGAGAATGCAAGGATTTAAGGTTATGTAGAAAGAGCCCCAGTTCATGAATTTGAGAACTGTCTATTGAAATCTTTGGCAGATAGAGTGTCTGAGGTAGAAGCTCAACTCAGAATTCTTCAACAACAAGCTACAAGAGTCATAACCCTTGAAGAACAATTCACAACTCTTTAGCAAGCTGCTGCAAAGGCAATGGATCTTGAACATAAAATGGAGCAACTTTAAGAGACCATTGACCTTCAACAATCAATCATTCTTAGCCTTCAACTCTTAACACCATAAGAACCTTTGGATGTGCCTTCCTCTCCACACCTAGTGTCATCTGGAATCTTAGATGATGCTACCAGAAAAGGGAAAGATGAGCCCAAAGAAGCTGATGACATTCTCCAGAGATTGGCTACTCAAGTTATACATACTGCACAGCCAATCTCTTTCTCCTCTAAATGGATTTATCAGTATGAGCCTCTGTCTGTAGCTAAGGCCAAATTGAATGAGTTTCTTGATAGATATGGCTATGATAGCTTAGAGGAGAAGAAAATGAAAGCTAGAAGAATGATGAAGAGGGCACCAAAAGGTTCAACTTAGGAAGAAGAAATTGGCTATGCTGAAAAGATCCAACACTTCTTCACTACTCTCTCCAAAAAGAAAAATAACTGATGAGGAATTATCTAAGAGAGAGCTAGTACTAGGACTTGAATCCTTTCCCAATTCATCTACTGAAGAAGAAGCACCACTACTGTAAGTGCTTTTAGAAGCTGCTGAAGTACTTAACAAATTAGGTACGGACGCAACTATTGAAAGTACACAAGAGACTCCTTTGGCAGATGAATCCTCTAATAAAATGGTGGTTTACACAAGAGGAACTCACACCATGGATGATGACATGGAAAGAAATGAATGACTTCTGAAGCTGAACCAACTCAACTTAATAAACAACACAAGGGCACACCTAAGTTTGAACTCAAAAAATCAGCTGAGGTGATATTTTCTCAACGGGAGGTCGAAACTAAAACCCCAGTTAACTATGAGGTGAATGTGAAAACTAAGGGCCCAAAAGTAACCAATGATACTGAGTGAGCTCAGATGACTGTCGTTGATCCCAAGTCAGCTGGTGAGGCATCCGGTGTAACTCTCAAACCTTCGGCAGTCAGACTTACTGAAGTCTCTAGCTCTGACAAAGGTAAGAGACCTATGACTGCTAAAGAAGAAATTGAATTTGAGTCACAGAAATAAAAGGCAAGATGGAGCTATTCCCATGAAATGTTAAAAAAGAAATCATAGTTCTGAAGGCAGGCAGAACTCAAGAATCCTCAGTAAAGAAGAACATCATTGCACTAATCAAAAGTGCAAAGGATTCAAGGGTCGCAAGAACTACAATAAGAAAATTCAATCATGGTGGTGAATCCAGCAGAAAAACACCAAAAGCTCCACCTAAACCAAAAGCCAAAGCTGTCAAGAAGGTGCCATCTAAATCACCAAGGCCATCTTCCGAAAGAACCCAGAGAATAGCAACTCAGCAGACTCCAAAAACTCCAATCGCTGAATCCAAACTTATGATCTCTTTTGAAAATAAAGAAAAGAAAGACGAAGAAAAATATCTCCTAGCAGCTCAACTTGAGTTGAAAGGATAACTTTGATGAGATCATGGAGTGGAGCACTACTGAGATCAAATCTAAACTAATAGCTGTAATTCATGCTGAGATGGAGAAAGTAGCTGAGACAGCTAGAAGAAAAAGGGCTGAATTAAAGAAGAGACAAGTGGTAAAAGTTTAGCAAGAGTTCAGGAATAAGCAATAAATAAAGCAATTTCTAAAATACTATGGTTTCTCTAGTAGACAAGTAGGACCAATGAGTATGTCAACTCTTGATCTGAATATTAGAGGAATCAGGAAGAAGATTACCACTAAAGAGCTCCCAAAGTTTAAACAAGCTAAGGAGCAATGGGAAAGACAACATGCCAGAACAAAGAAAGTTACTCAAAGGTTGCAGGAGCATGTGAAGGGTGGTCAATACAATTAGCCTCATAATGAGGAGAGGTTTAGAACACTTAACAGTTCAAATGGAGAACTGGGTTTGAGTATGATGATACTAAGAACACAAGTAATTAGTGAGACAGAACTAAGAACAAGAACAAAGAAGTATGGTTTTCAAGGATGTTGTATATTGCTCTCAAGTTCTATTACAAGTGTTTACAAAGCATATCCAAATTACAAGGACCGGAGACACTTTATACTGCATCCTACAACCGTCAATACATAGAAAGACAGTTACAAACACTAATCTAGACAACAAGATCAATGTATAGTCAAAAGGCCGATTGGCTTTTGACTAGTGACTATGACATGCCATAGCTCACATCCTTTTTTAATATAAAAAGGTTTACAGGTACAAAAGTAGGAAGTTACAAACAATGACCTTATTCTACTATTTATAAAAGCATGGACTTTTCACCAACTCATACAAGTTGGTGAGTCTTCAGAGTTGCAGCGGAAAGTGTGTCAGCTTTCTGTAAAGTAGATCAGAGAAGGCATGTCTTCTCTGTCTTCAAAGAAATCAGTCTTCACAGTAAAATGGCTTTGGAAGACTTTGTCTTTAAGGCTTTGGAAGACTTCATATTTGGCTTTAGAAGATTTGGACTTTGGCTTCGGAAGATTTTACACTTAGAGTATTTTCTGATGTAGAGTGTAAAACTTCCGAAGCACTTCTACCTTGTACGTCCAGTGCATGCATGCAGAAAGACCCTTGGTTGTTTTGGCTTCTTTGGTTGCATCAGCCTTATAATCTTCTGATATTATCTTACAAACTCCCCATAGGCTGATGCTACCAAAACAAAGATGTTCTTCAGATGTTGATAGTCCTCATCAGGATCAAGACCAAGCCTCTTTTCATCATCTGGTCAGGATCCCTTAGACTTGCATAGTATCTTCTCATATCATAGAGATCATGTAGTGGAAGATCAAGCATGTCCTGCCAAAAGTAGACATCTTAACCTCCTTGATCTCTGATGATATACCATCTGTCCGGATTAGTAGCAAAACTCCAGGACAAGATGGGCCTTCCAATGGCAAGTGGCTCTACTTGAATAAGAGTTGGTTGAGCAGCCTCTTCATGCACTAACTCAGGATGCTCTGACTCATCTTGAGGTGTGAAGGTGGATGCCTTGGTCTTCTTCTTCTTTGAACACTTTTCCTGGCCATCCTTTTCCTCCTCTTTGAAGTTTTCAACTAAGAGGACTGGTCTTCAACACCAGATTGTTCTGTTATGTCCCTCTTAGTTGGGATCTTTTCTCTCACAGGTCCAGATGAAGAGAGAAGAGAACCCTGCTACGGATCAGAAGATGAAGTTGGCTGAGATGCAGCTCTAGGATTAGGTTATGTTGTCTTAGGGGGTTTAACCTTCACCTCAACTTCAGGTTGAGCTGGATTTGGTGGAGAATGCAAGTCTACAAGCTTTCCCTTTTTTATCTTCTGCTTGATCATGCTTATATGCTCATCCATAGTGGATAGAGACATAGGACCAAGCCTCCTTCCGGAGAATCTGTACAGCTTCAAGAAGCTCATCATCCTTTGTCTATCTTCAGACTTCTTTTGGATTTTGTGGATGATGGCCCTCGACCTTGCAGCTTCTTCCCTTAACTTCCTTTTAGCAGCTTTTCTTTCTTTTGTAGCTTGTTCCTCCAGCTGCTTTAGATATTCAAACTCAATGTTCCTCAAAGGATAAGGGAAGAAGTGCAGCTGCCTGATAGAGTCATGTGGCACTCAGGTAGTTGATCATATTCATTCTTTCAGTTTTCCTATCTACTTGAGGTTGTTCAGCTGCCACAATCTCTTTCTCAGGACTTTCTTGAACTGGGGAGAGGACAGGAGCATGTTTGTAGAGCCTTTTCAGTCTCCTTTTATCCTTGATCTTGAGGAGTAATGCTACATCTCTGCCTCCCTCCTCTCCTTTGACAACTCAGTGCTATCTAGCTCATTCAACTCTTCTAAGGGGAGAGATATGAGTTCATCGATGTTATAGTTCCTGGTCCCCAGGTAGTTTAGCCTGGCTGCCCTCAACTCATCGTCTTGAGTGTTTGGCCTAGGGGAAGCCCGGATAGTAGCTTGTATGAAGCCTGAGGACCCTCCTGAACTCTCACCCCTTAGCTTCCTCTTCTTCTCTCTCTTCTCCTCCTCTAACTCCTTAAAGGTCATTTTCTCTTCATTTTGTCACGCACATGCCTTGTGACTTAGGGTGGAGAGAGCTTTGGCCTTCATTGCTTGATTCAGTAGTCAAGCTCTGGCCAGAGAGAGGATGTGAAGCACATTCACCAGCTGGTGTCTCACTGAGGGTACTGGGTGTTGAAGGAGATCCTATCTCAAGGTTCGGCTCAACTTCTGGGCCTTTAGTCAAGGCTTTCCCTTTGAAGCTAATCTTAGGGTCCACCTCAACATCTAGTTGACCAAAAATTTCACCTGCTAGCCTCTGTCTATATAATTTTGATCTCATCTTGAACTCTTCAAGCACCCTTCCTTGAATCCAATCTGCTAATCTCTCAGCTTTTCTGTTTTGGCTTGGGTTGACAAGTAGAAGATCAACCAGATGGATGCACTCATAGAAACTCAGTTTTGTAAAATTCAAGATCTCTTACTGACCCTGAGCTCTAGAGATGAAAAAAGCCCTTCTTTTTGTGTCATACCTCCATCCCAAGATTGGGTTCTCAGATTAAAGAGACGGTATAGACATGGCTCTGGGTATACCCTCCTCAAATAGGTTGTATATTAATGAGTCCACATCAATGTGGACTTGAGGAGGTTGCTGAGCATGGACTATTGTAACTGAGGGTGATGAATCCTCTAAGTCCATACTCTGAGAAGAACTCCTAGGTTTTGTGACTGTTCTGACTTTCTCCCCCTTTTTGGTAGCATCACTTTCTTGCATAAGTGAGCTAGGGGTTGAGTGTATCACATTCACAGGTTCTTATGGACCTGGTTGAGTTGTTCTTAGTGGTCTCTTAGCTAGCTTGCCCTTGAGATCTGTGATCTCAAGTTGCTGGTCATTGACCCTCTTTTGTAAGATAGTCTCCTGAGATTCCAGGTGACTAATATTAAAGACTAAATAGGTGCAAGTTTTAGTCAATATGTGCACCTTTAGTTTTAGACTCCCCTCATCTTTATAAGAAGAATCATGGGGGTTGAGAGAATAGGACTAATGTCTTCTTCCACATCACCAGCATAGTGTTCTTGGTGGCTAGATTTTCCCTAGATCATGACAACTTCAAGAGAAGTGTCAAGAGGCTGGGTTGCCATGGTCGAGGTCTGAATGATGTAATCACTTTCTAAAGTGAGAGCCTCTTCAATATGAATCTCCTGAATAGGTTTAGGAAGATCCACCTCAGTGGGGGGTGGATGATATGGGCTAGACATGGGTGAGACAGTGGTATTCATCTCTCCTTGAGTAGGGGTGGAGAACAGAGACTCATGGTACTCACTGAAGCCTATGTCTTCATCGTCATAGAAGTCAAGGCTGGGAATTCGTTTGTTGAGATCCAGTAGCTGGGGATGGTAACTATCCCTGGAAGGTTGTTTACTAGAGTGTTGAGACTCTGAGTGAAGGGTTAAGGCTGGTTGGGTTGTGAGCTCATCAGGTTGAGCATGAGGAAACTAAGCACTGATCATTTGAGAGATGGGAGTGGTTTGCTCTTTAGGGGAAGTGGGAGCTCGAGTGTCTACTTCCTCCTGCATGGTTGGTGATATGGGGGCCTGCACAAGCTGAATAGCATATGCAGGGGTTCGTTTGGTTTTTCTCTGGTAGGTGATGGTTATTGTAGGTTGTATTTGTGGTTGGGAGGTGCAACGTATGGGTTTAATACTAGCTGGTGCTGCTAGGTTGTCATATTTTTGGGACTAGAGTTGTTTCTACCTTGTAGAAGCCAACAGTTGGCTTCCTCATTATTTTGAAGATGTTAGGCTTCATCTATCCCAGTTTTAGAATATTACATGTTCCCCTCAACTGTGTACCCAGTTCATAGTTGAGAATGTGCTGGATATATCTAGGGAACATGTAATACTCTAGGGAGTCCAAGTTAGCAAGCAAATTGGTATATACAAATTGAGAATGCCTGAACTTGACCCCCTGAACCATTCCATGGACTATGAAGGAGAGGTCTTTTGGAATCTGGTCCCATCCTACATGCTTGTTGGACAAGCTGTGTATGACAACATGGAGGAGGTACTTCCATTGAGATAAGACCTTCCCCTTCCTGAAGGTCTTGATTGAAAAGTCACCCTCATAGCCCATCTACGCAAAGGAGTGGCTGACTGTAGTTTTGGGAAAGGACAAGTCACCTTCTACATCATCCAGCTAAAGATGTGTGTTAATGGTGGCCAGAGTGATGAAGATTGTCCTCCCCTGCACCGTGGCAGGCAGTGCCTTCTCCCCGTCCATGGTGACCTCTTCGCAGGTCCGCTAGAACTCCAACAAGTGATCCTCATAAAGAGGAGGATCAATGGTGAGGGAGGTGAAGTAGTTGGACAATGAAAGGTAATGACAAACCTTTGAGAAACATGGATCTTTCTCAGAGTCTAATAGCGCAACCTGATTATGTTACCTGTGAAGATGCATGGAAAAATCAGGTTGGTTTCTACGATCAAGGTTGGCCATTTGAAGTAGCTTTGTGATGAAGGAAGATAAGAATGAAGGCGGTTTGTGGGTAAATTTAGGTTAGAGAATTGCAGATGAAGAGGAGAGTGAGAAGAGGGGGAACCATTGTGAGAATATATATGAAATGGCTTTGAGACAAAGTTAAAGCAAAAGGATAAACTTTGAAATCCGGATGTCGGTCCCACCTCTGAAAAAGTGCCCAAAAAGGTAGTTTTCTTAGAAGTTGAAAATCTTTTGAAGATAATTTTGCTTCGGAAGTTTTGAGAAAAAGAATCCGAAGCCAATTTGGCTTGGGAAGATATTCTTAAGAATTGTGAAAATTTGGCTTCGGAAGAAAAATACTTAGAGTTTTGTTTTTCGACACATATTTGGTTTCGGAATATATTTATACTTGGGAGTTTTAATCTAAAGAGAATAAATCTTCCGAGACTTAATTGCTTTTGGACGATATTTGTCATTCAAATACATGCAAGTACTTAGAAGCATATTTAAGCATCGGAAGATATTCTCAGAATTTGTTCCGAAGGCAAATTTCTTATAAGTAGTTATTTGATTTGAAGACATAAATTTCTTTCGAAGGCAACTTGTAATCTTTCGAAGGAAATAATGTTTTGAAAAATTTTCAAAATTCTTCGGTATATCATTAAAAAGTTTTCTTCCAAAGTAAACTGGGCTTTTGAAGGTGATAAAATAGACAACTTAGGACACATAGGTTTTAGAAATAAAGTTGATTTAAGTTTTAAGAAAATATACTCAAAGTTAATCATCCCAATAGCTGATACAAGATATTTGAATCTCTATTCATCAAAGGCTTTAGTGAACAGATCAGCATATTGTTTATTTGTGTTAACTTTGACTAGTTTGATTAATCCCTTCTCAAAATTATCTCTAATCATATGATACCTGATGTTGATGTGTTTGGTCCTGGAGTGCTGCATAGGATTCTCTATAATAGAGATAGCACTGTTGTTGTCTATATGGATGGGAGTCTCTTTGAAGTTGAATCCAAAGTCCAGTATCTGATTCTGAATCCAAAGCACTTGAGCACAGCAGCTTGCAGCAGCAATGTATTTAGCTTTAGCAGTTGATAAAGAGACATAGGATTGTTTCTTGCATTGCCATGAGACAATCCTTCCACCAAGGAATTGACATCCCCCTGATGTAGACTTTCCAGTCATGTTGCAGCCACCATAGTCACTATCTGTGTAAGCATACAGATTGAAGTTAGAATTCTTTGGATACCAAAGACTAAGCTTTGGAGCACCTTTGAGATATCTAAGAATCCTCTTGACAGTAACCAGGTGTGACATCTTGGGGTTTCCTTGATTTCTTGCACAGATGCATGTGGCAAACATGATATCAGGCCTGTTGGCTATGAGGTACATAAGAGACCCAATCATAGCCCTGCAAAGATGTTCATCCACACACTCCCCCTCAAGATCAAGTCCAAGGGAGTGGTTTCTAGCTATGGGTATCTTAGCAAGCTTACATTCAGTCATGTTGAATCTTGTAAGTATGTCTTGTACATATTTTGACTGACTTATGAAGATGCCATTGTCAATTTGCTTCACTTGAATTCCCAGAAGAAAATTGAGTTCCCCCATGGTACTCATTTCAAATCTATTCTTCATCAGCCTCTCAAAGTCTTTGCAGAGCTTTGGATTAGTTGACCCGAAGATAATGTCAATTATATATACTTGAACTATTATTATGTCATTCCCTGTTCCTTTGATGAAGAGAGTTCATTTATAGTACTCCTCTTGTAACCATGTTGACAGAGATACTGTGATAGTGTCTCATACCACTTTCTTGGAGCTTCGTCCAGCCCATAAAGAGCTATATCAAGCTTGCAGACATAATTAGGATGATCTGGGTCTGCAAAGCCAGGTGGTTGTTTGACATACACCTCTTTATCAATCACCCCGTACAGAAAAGCACACTTGACATCAAGTTGGTAGACCTTGAAATCCTTGGATGCAGCAAAAGCCAGGAATATTCTTACAGCTTTAAGTCTTGCAACAGGAGCAAAAACATCTATGTAATCAATTTCCTCTTCTTGTGTGTAGCCTTAAACAACTAGTCTTGCCTTGTTCTTGATGACAAGTCCTCTATCATCTTTCTTTTTCCGAAAAACCCACTTGGTTCCTATGGTAGTCTTCCCATGAAGAAGAGGACATAGGTTCCAAACCTTTTGTCTTTTGAATTGAAGCAGTTCCTCTTGCATTGCTTCAACCCAACTTCCATCTTTCAAAGCCTCGTCAACTTTCTTTGGCACTACTTAGGACAAGAAGCAAGAGTGTAGACAAACATTTTTGTCATGGGTTTGTCCTCTTGTTCTCACCCTTGTAACAACATTTCCAATGATGTTTGTGGTGGGGTGTGACTTGTGGATCCTAAGTTGAGGGATCACAACAAGTTGATTGGAAAGATCCAAATTAGAGAAATTTAGATCTGGCAATGGAGTATCACCCACCACATCAGCACACTTATCAAGTGAGACTTGATCCAATGAGTGTGTGACATCATTTATGTTGTCTTCTATGGAGTGGTTATCAGCATCAATAAACTCTTGATCACTGTCACCACCTCTATTTCCTCCTAAATTTGAAGCTCCTTCACCTGAGTTTTGAGCCTCTAAGCTGGAATTTGAAGGCATCTTAGATGTATTAGCTGAATTTGTCATGTTTGTGCTAATTGGATCTTCATTTGCAGGGTTAGTTACCACTGGAGGTGAAGTAGTATTCTTGCTTGGTCTTCTCAGCTCGAATCTTGGGTCAGGATCTTCTGTTGATATGTTACCAGTAGATCCTGAAACATCCTCACAAGACTTGTTAAAACAGTTGGTAACTAAATGAAGATCAAATAGCCAATCCGGACCAGAACCTTTCACACTGGGAGTGTGCTCATTGAAGGTCACATTGGCTGACTTCAACTATTCTAGTTCTGAGATTGTTTACTCTATAAGCCTTAGCTTGAGAAGAGTATCCAATAAAATGTCCATCATCTGATTTTTCAGCAAACTTGGCTACTTGATCTTTGGTATTCAAGATGGTGCATGGACATCCAAATGACCTAAGGAAACCAATGAATGGTCTCTTTTTGTGCCACAGCTCATAAGGAATTTTACCATGAGTCTTAACTACTAAAACTCTATTCGGCACATAGTAGACTGTGATAACAGCCTCTACCCAGAAGGTGATGGGCAGTTTAGAGTTCAGATAGCATGGTTCTTGCAGCCTCAATAAGTGTCCTATTTCTCCTCTCAGCAACACCGTTTTGCTGAGGAGTCCTGGGAGCACTATATTGTCTTGTAATACCCTTTTCATCACAAAATGTATCAAGGATTTGGTTCTTAAATTTTGTTCCTTGATCACATCTTATGCTCTTGACCTTTTGATCAAATTGATTCTCAATTTTAGAATGAAATTCTTCAAGATCTCAGGGGTCTCATCCTTAGTTCTAAGGAAAAAGACCTAAGTGAATCTTGTGAAATCATCTGTGATCACTAAACGATATGAGGTCCGTCCTAAAATCATTACACTAGTGGGGCCAAAGAGATTCATGTGTAATAAGTGTAGGGGAGTAGTGATAGAGTTCCTTTCCTTTTTCTTGTGAGACACTTTATGTTGCTTCCCTTTCAGGCATGCAACACAATAATCATCACTTGTAAACTCTTTCTTTGGCATTCCAGTTACCAAATCATTCTTAATTAATTTATTCATGTTCTTAAAGTTTACATGGCACATTCTTTTATGCCAGAGGAAAGACTCATCACTATTTGCTTTAGATAGAAAGCAAGAAACATCTCTTGAGGGAGAGGTTTCCTGCAAGTCCAATTTGTACATGTTCCCTTTCCTGGGGGCTCTAAGCAGGATATGCTCTTAAGGAATGATCACCCTAGGCTTGAGAACCATGCGCTCATGCTAAGTAAAGAGCATGTTGTGTCTATGATCACAAAATTAGGATACACTCATTAGATTGTATCCAAGCTTCTTAACAAAATTTACCTTCTCAATGGTGAGCTTACCATTTGTGACCATGCCCCTTCCAGTGATGTAACCTCCAGCATCTCCTCCAAAAGCAACTAGTCCTCTATCAATTTTCTCAAAATTGTGAAGCAAAGAACAATTGCGAGTCATGTGCCTAGAACAGCCACTATCAATGATCCACACATTTCCCTTGGTCTTTAGTTGTTCCTGCACAAAAAGAAGTGGTTAGTTACACTTGGAAACCCAAGCCTTATTGGTCTTGGGCTTTTTAAAGTGATCTAAAGATAATGTAATAGTAACTGATCCTATATTCAAGCTTTGAGAATCATTAGTTGCTGTTGATGAATAAGTTTCAGTCACTAGGTCTTTCTTCATCTTCCATACCATCTTCGAAAGACTGGACTTGACCTTCAACACCTCGGAAGTTTCAACAACTTCTGAAGTTTTAGAGACTGGACCTTCGAAAGATTTTGTTTTCACTGTACCATGCTTTAGTACTTCAGAATCATTCCTTTCTTTTGAGACCAAATTTTCTTCCTAAGGCAAGTTTTCACTTGTCTTCTTTCGCACTTTGGAGCTTCTGAAGGAAACAGATTTTCCTTCTAAAGCTAGCTTCTCCTTCTTCTTCTCAGAAGTTTTCACTTTGATTCTAAATCTAATCCTTAGCCAGATGAGAAGTACTATCACACATGATGCAGTCCATTTGTTTCCTTCTAAGAGTCTTCTTCTGAGAAGAAGACTAAACTTAATCACTTTCCTTCTCCATCTTCACCTTCATAGATGATGCAGCAAGCTTCTTAGGGAGAGGCTTGCTCTTGGAGCTGGATAGTTCAGGTTGTGGAGTAGTGGTACATAGCTGATTAGTCTTCCTCTCCTTGCTGAGATGATTTGGACCTGAACTAGAACTCCTGGTACTAGAGTTCATGGTTGGGTCTTCACCCTTCACCACTTCAAACCTTGTAGAGATAAACACTTGTTTCTGCTTAGAGTTAAAAGTGGCCTTGATTTCTTTGCTTCACTACTTCAAACCCTGCAGAGCCTTCTTTGCCTTTATCTTGGCTCTCCTGATCAAGTTCTTTCTTTAAGACTTCGTCATCCTAGCTTCTTCATCTCTCTCCTTAGGAGAATAGTGTCCCTTCTTAGGATGGTCCTCTTCACTCTTCTCAGACACATCCTTCACTATCTCCTTCTTATCCTCTTCAGCAATGGGGTCTATGAGGGGAAACTCATCTTCACAAATTCCACACCTTGGAGATCTTATAGATAAAAGAGTGTGTGGAGGAGCTATCTCAGTAGATCCCAATCCCTGCTTATTTTGATAACAAACTTGTGCATGTAGGGATGAGAATATCATGTTCTTGAAGGTCTCTTCTTCAAGAACAAGTTTTTCTTCCCGGGCTTTGCTGATCATAAGCTCAGCCTAGCATTCAGTTAACTTAGTGATGAGATCTTTGATCTAAGTCCTGTAGTTGGTGTGTTCATGCTTTAGAGTTGAAATGGTTTTCTCTAGATCTTCTATTTTTAGTTTATAATCATTTTCAGCTCTTTTGAAATCAGCTTTTAAGATATTTAAGGACTCAAGATCTGATCTCATCTCTAAGTTATAGGACCTATACTTATTGACTTTAGCAATACATTCAGGTGTACAGAGATGTTCCAATACCTTGGCTTCATCATGGTCTGCCATAAGTGCTTGGTTTGGAGCAACATCCTCCACCTAAAATCTCTAGTCAAAGCCTCCTTCTTCAGCAACTACAGCATGTTGCCTGGGCTTCTCATTCTAGTGTGCTCCTTTAGTGTAATTTGGCATGGCTTGTGCTTGGCCACCATTTGACTTAGGTGCCTTGCACTCTCTGGCAAAGTGTCCCATGTGGTTACAGTTGTAACACTTCACCTTGCCTTTGTCCAGTCCAAACGTTCCACTGTACATATTGCTAGGAAACTTCCTCCCAGTCCTCTTGTATAACTTCTTGGCCCTGTGAGTGAGAAGAGCCATCTGCTGGACTATTTCCATATACTCCAGATCATCTAGATGGATATAGTTCGGGTCATCAAGAGTGAAGAGAAAGTTTCATGTACTTTCATCTGAAGACATAAAAGCTTGAGAAGAACTTGTCTCCTGGAATGGGCTTCCAGGGATGTAGCTCTCCTTTGGTGTCTCTGGAAGGTGATGAAAGGCCCCTTCAATGAGGTTTCAGGGTAGCAGATAAGGTGGTGTTGTGGTTCTCTGTTGTCCCTTTCAACCACATGAAGGGTTGAACTCTATTGGATGTTGGAGTTACCAGATGAATTTTGCATATTCATCTCCATCTGGTAGCCACTAAGTATGTCATACAACTTAGTGAGAGTAAGGGTCTTAAGGTTTTCAGTCCATAGAAAGACAGTTGGAAACACTAATCTAGACAACAAGATCAATGTAGAGTCAAAAGGCAGATTGCCTTTTGACTAGTGACTATGACATGCCATAGCTCACATCCTTTTTTAATATAAAAAGGTTTACAGGTACAAAAGTAGGAAGTTACAGACAAAGACCTTATTCTACTGTTTACAAAAGCATGGACTTTTCACCAACTCATACAAGTTGGTGAGTTTTCATGGTTGCAGCGGAAAGTGTGTCAGCTTTTTGTAACGTAGATCAAAGAAAGCATGTCTTCTCTGTCTTTGAAAGAAATCAGTCTTCATAGCAAAATGGCTTCGAAAGACTTTGTCTCTGAAGCTTCGAAAGACTTCATCTTTGGTTTCAGAAGATTTGGACTTTGGATTCAGAAGATTTTACACTTAGAGTATTTTCTGATGAGAGTGTAAAACTTCCGAAGCACTTCTACCTTATACGTCCAGTACATGCATGCAGGAAGACCCTTGGTTGTTTTGGCTTCTTTGGTTGCATCAGCCTTATAATCTTCTGATATTATCTTACAAAGGTCTTCCTATCTGCCGACTAAGTCTCCAGTATCCCCTAACTCTACATCAACAAACTCTGATGATAAACAGTCTATCTCTACAATCCTTTCAAAGAAGACAAGAACACCAAAGAAAGTTATAAAAGCAAGGATTGTTGATCCAGAAGTAGAGGAGAAGATACTTAAAAGAACAAAGGTGATGTCTGCTGGGTATCTTGCTCAAATGAAGAAATTTGCTGTCAAGAGGGAAAATGAAGAAATCATGTACTAGGATCATGAAAATGAGGTACTTGATTTTCCCCTTGACATTCTAGAGCAAATTTCTTAGTACTTTAGCACTTTTGGCTGCAAAAATAATGAATCCAAAGTGCTGCTACACAAAGTACTAGCCTTAGTCAAACCCGATACTGGTGAAATAACCAGATCAGTAGTTGGAAGAGTGGCTTACTCAAGAAACTAACTAGTGTTTTAAGATAGCCGACTTGACTAGGCTGAGACTAAGAAATCCTAGCAATGATTCAGAGGCAAGGGAAGTGGAGAAAATACTAATGAGAATTTACAATTCTCATCTAGAAAGGTCAAGGAAAGCTTCAGAACAAATAAAGAAGAAATCAGAGTTTGAAACTGCCAAAACTACTCCATCTGCCGAACCTAGCCACCAACCACAATCACCTCCTACTACTTCTCTACCTACTCAAATCACTAAGCATGATTCTCCACAAGTCCAACAAGCTTCTGAAATAGTTGAATCCCCTACCTATAGTCAATCATAAGAATCAATAGATGCTATGATCATCATTGATATTACTGACAGATCAAACATGGGTTGGACCATCTAAAAGAACAAGAAGAACTCTTAGAATCTGTGGAAAAAGAAGACTCAAAAAATGATCATACCATTATCAAATGGAACTATGATTTCAAATCAGAAAGGTTTTTTATATAAAGAAAGAAAAAATCAAAGTCTTTCTTCTTATTTGAATTGAATGTTTTGAACTCAGCCTTGAAGATTTAAAAAGGATGCACAATTTAATCTTAGAAAATGAAGACATGCCAAACAAGTACAAATCTATGGCTACTATTCTAAATATAAAGTTTGGAAACAAGGATAAGCAAAGGGAAGAAGAAGAAGTTATACATATGACTCCAATAACTGTTCATGACCCAATCACCTATTAGAGCTACAATTCCTCATCCAATACCTTTAGTCTGACATATGCTGGTGGCGGCAAAGTTAAAGTTAAAGAGTATGATATTTTTAGACTCTCTCGGTACAACATGAAGGACTTGGTGAGTCTACCTCTTAACAACCCCTCAAGAGATAGAAGAGGATATATGTATGGACTTCTACTAATCAGAATGATTGAGGGATAGAGTTTTGGTAGCATCATCCTAGGGGGAATTTGTTGAATCATGAAGGATGAAACTACCAAAAACTCAGGATTTCAGCACTGGCTGCCAACTGCCAAATTAGGCCAAGTGTTAAATCCACTACTGAAGTGCATTTGCTGAATGACTGTTGATCAGCATATACCGAAGCAACTGTCAAACTACATATGCTGAATGTCTACCTATTAGCATATGCAGATCAACTGCCAATTATTAGTGAACTCCATAAGTTGTTGATTGCCTATTACTTAGAACAAGTATGTATGTGTCGATGGCTGTTGTGTTTCACCTTTTGGAGATAACATAGTACTAAAGTTGCTAACTCCGATACATAGATTACCTGTTCAACTGTAGTCTCTAAACATAAAATAGTTTATTCTTATTGTTTAGTATAAAAGTCCTCAACTTTTATAGAAGATGCAAGCTTTTCAAGCCATTTGATTGTATTCTACCAAATTGTAACATTTGTACAAAACAAATTGATCAAATGAATACTTTGAAAGAACAACTTGTGCATTTATATCTCCTAAAAGTATTTGTGTTGTGATGGTAAGTAACCAACTTAGATTCCGCATTCGTTAGTTATTAATCTAAGAAGAAGTTCTTGTTTGTCTAAACCAACCCGATCCAACAACATTTAATAAAATATGTTTCCTTTTGAAACATGAAATTTCTTTCTTGAACTAGCATCAATTGTAAACATGTATGATATTAAACGAATGCAGCGTTCCCTCGATGATATGTATGAGAGGTCATAATTTAAAAGGAGAAGCGGTGTCTTGAGGTGTTTTGATAGAATATATAGTAAATTACACAGATTGTTTTTTATAAATACATAAACTTACAAATTGTGTCCTTACACTGCAATAAGTACACTAGATGTTTTTTTATTATTTTAAGCACTTTCAGTTTTTTTACTAACCCCCTAAAATTTTGACATTAAGTAAGATCATGTACCCCTCATTTGAAGGGTAATACTTTCATTTAAATTCAAAATAACTATTTATGTAATTTAAATAAACACAAAAAAAGAAAAAAAATTAAAAAAGTTATACCCAATATCTCTTGATATATTGTAAACCTTGGTCCATTGTCTGCCATAACCACTACAACCTCTAATACTAATCATCTTCGACCATCACCTTCTTTATCAAAGCCCTCATCTACCCTATTAAAATTTTCTAGATCAAAACCTCCATCACTAAGGCAAAAGGAGAGTGGTGACCAGTTGCTTCGTAAAGGGTGTTGGTTATAATGGAGATTGCCGACCATGACATATTTCCAGAAAATCACAAGGTCTTATAAAAAATAATCCCAAACCATCAACATTAAACTCTGAATAATTACCTCCACCGCTGTCACTACCTCCATTGCAACCGTCGTTGTCACCCCTTAGTTTCTTTCAATTTCACTTCAGGCTATTATTATTCAATCTAATTCATGAACATGGTTAGTTAATGGACAAGGTAGAAGCTAATCGCGATAGAATGTACGTTAAATCCTAGATACTTGATGGTGATGTTGCTGAAGTTTCATAGAGGAGTCATTTTAGGGTGGGGGAGATGCCCATATATGTCTGAGAGAAAGGGTGAGAGAGAGAGTTGATGGAGTGTTTGGAGAGAATATGGGCTAGGTGGGGTTATACTTTACAAATATTTAATTGAGTAAATTACATTTTTTGTCCTTTAGGTATACAGTAAATTTTAGGTATTGTCCTTAAAGTAAGGAAATTACAAGAACTGTCCTTTATGTTTAAAAAAGTTTACAGGTTTCATTATTTTCACTAACGGGCGTTGAAATTGCACATGAGGGCAATTTTTTCATTTTATCTTATTAATTTTTAGTTTTTTGTAAATAAACAAATTAAAAAAACACAAAATACACAAATAAGAATCATTCTCCCTCTCTCTCTACTCCCTCTCTCTCTTTATCTATGTCTAATATTTCTTCTTCAACAAAAATTACCGTCCCTCCCTCATTACTACATGCCACCGCCAACCGTCGCCACCTCCGGTCACATTCGCCGTGAACCTCTTGAACCATCAAAGAACAAATCTAATCACCACAACCGCCACCTAGGGTAACAATCGCTATAATCTTTCGGTCACAATTTCCACGGTGGTTTCCAGGCGAAAAATCAAGCAGAGAAGGTGTGGGTTATTTAGGGTTTCAACCACCCACTACTACCTCGCAACTGTTGGTGGTTCCTCCACAACCGCCACCTCCAGTCGCAATTTCCATAATCTTTCTATCTCTATTTGTCTTTGATTTGAGGGGTGATGAAGGTAATGATGGTGGTGGTCAGCTAGTAGCAAGTTGGAGGTTGATGAAGATGCCCATGGTGGTGGCTGGTCGTTGATGGCTTAGCGTGGTGAAGGTGGTTTACTGTGGTTTAGATGGGGAGATGGAGCTGGTTTATGCTGATGCAGATGGTGGTTTAGAGATGTCAGTTGTGACCGGAGGTAGGTCGAGGAAGGCAGCGGAGGGGTGGCGCTGAAGGTGGGTTATAGTGGATAGCGATGGCGGAGTGCCGGTGAAGGAGGAAGACGATGGGGTGTTCTTTGAGAGAGAGAGAGAAAGAGGTGAGGTAGGTTGGGTGAGGTGGGTTTTAATAAATTATGTATTTATTAATAAGGGTAAAATGTAACACCCGAAATTTTGTCAAAAACAAAGGAAAAGCAAAGTATTAAGAAGAGAAAAGAAAAGGAGCACAAGTGGAGGGGGCCTAAGTGTAAAAGTACAAAACCTTATTATTTTAATGTTTAAAAGGCATGGCCGCCCATGCCACTGCCTTTTTCACCTTTTGCTTTCGGCTGGACAAGAAAGAAGAACAGAAGAAGAAGAAGAAGCTAAAAATTCATAGGTAGGTGTTCTTTGTGTTTTGGTTCGGTTTTGTTGGGTTTTCAACCTTGAAACCGATTTTTATGTGTTCATTGTGCTTGGTTGTGTGTTTTGGTGTGTTTTAGGTGTTTGAACTCTTTATGCCCTCAAGCTTGGTGGAGTTTTGCTTGAAGGCTGCATTAGGTGAGTTCTTGATCCCCGGTTTTCTTGTTTTAAACGTATTTTGGGGCTGAAAATGTATGTAAAAAAGTTTTACAACTTATTTGTATGTTAACTGTATGTATGTGTGTATGAATTCCTGAGTTTTATGGTTGTATGCTAGTTTTAGGGGCCTAGTATGGTAGAGATAAGTTAAGAACATGATAGTATGCAGATTAGGACTGAAAATAATTTACAGATATGTATAACTGCTACTCATGCACCCCAATAGTCCCCATGCGCCTGAAATGTAACTCAGACGCCTAAGTCCCTCCTCATGCGCCCAAATAGGGTTCATTCACCTAGAAAAGTTGCCCATATGCCTAAGTCTTTACCCATGTGCCCAAGTACCCCATGCGCCTACTGCCCAAATAACTAAGTGTAGTTCATGCACCCAAATAGTCATCATGCACCTAGAATTTCCCATGCGCCTAAGTGTTGGTGCGCCCGCATAGTGCTCATGCGCCTGCATAGTGCTCATGAGCCTAAATGCCTTAGAAAACTGATGGACTTCCTCTACTATTGCCTCCTTCATTGAGGCTCTCGGATTAGCACTCCCGTCCTCACCATCCTGGTGACGAAGCTCTGGGGCAATTATGCATACTGAATAGACGTTTTAAAGAGTTAACCGAATGTTTCAGCATGTTGTCCCACTGTTGTTCTGTGGGTGTGTGTTTTAGAGGCCGCCTTTGGGTTAGAATGGGTGTTTAGCGTGTTTAGGTGCCTTTAGTATGTTAGATCTGTGTTTGGGTAGTGTTAGGAATGTTTCGGGTGTTTATGGGAGTTTAGAGATGTTCAGAAAATTCCCATGCGCCCAACTTATCTCATGCACCTAACTATCCTTATGCGCCCAAATAATGGACATGCGCCTGAACAGTAGTACATGCACCCAGAATAAGGGTTGATGTGCCTATATGTTGGCCATGTGCCCAAATAGTGCCCATGCGCCTAAGTGTTGAAACGCTTGCATAGTGGAAAAGTGCCTAAGCAGGGCTCATGCGCCTGCATAGTGCTACAGCGCCCAGGCTGTTTTACTTAGAAATTTTTATGCTCATGCGCCTGAAATGTTCCATGTGCCTCATTTTGGACTTAGGATTTTCTAAGGGTTTTAAGAGGTAGATGTTTAAGATAGGTCCGTTGTGATGTGATGGCCTATGCTTGATGTATGCATGATGATGTCATGAGGTTTATGATGTGTATGTGTGTGTGTGGTGTGTTATCTTTCTTCGTTAACGGTTTCCAAAGCGTATGTATTATGTTATATTATACGTTATGTATTATGTTATGACTTTACATGGTATGATGTATGAATGTGCGTATGTAAGTATTATGTAACGAAGTGAAAGATAACGATAATGAAAAGTGGAACGTAATGAATGAATGAAAGTCTTGCAAGCAATGAATGGAGGTGCACGACCATGTTGTCGTTAGCTCAACTGTGTGTGGTTTAGCTAACCTGAAGGATGCACATAAGGAGTCTATCCTTGAGATAGACTCGATGGGAGTCTAATAATGACTCGAAGGGGTTCTAATCCTTGAGGTTAACCCGGATGATGTCGTGATGCTCGCCCCGGTACTCTGTCGGTCTTCGGACATGAGTCGGGGGTTTGTTTACAGGCCCCGGCACAGTATCAGTCTTCAAACATGAGTTGCGGGTGTTGCAAACAGAGACGGGATCCTTGTCGCGTACCCCAGTACTGTGTCGGTCTTCGGACATGAGTCGGGGGTTTGTTTACAGGCCCCGGCATAGTATCGGTCTTTGGACATGAGTCGGGGGTATTGCATGAGACAGGATCTGATTAATGCTAAAAGATGTAATGAACAAACGAATGAACGATGATGAAGATAATAATAAATATTATCAATGTGTTCGTATTATGTGTGATCGCGTACGATTGTGAAGGTTGTAAAGTATTTTATTTATAAAATTAGAACTCACTCAGCATCACTGACTTTTTGTATGCATGATAGTTGGCAGGTATTTTGTTGATGCTGAGGAGTTGCAGGCATGGATGCATACGCTACTGGGGACCTTTTGAGGCTGCCATCAACGTTTTGTTATAATGTCATATTTTTAAATGTAACAATGATGTAATGTAATGACATGTTTTCAATGATAAATGAAAGTTTTTAAATTCTGCTGCAAAAGCAATGTATGTTTTAAATATTTTATGCGATGACGGTCCAGCTGTAAGCGTCCCGGGAACGGGGCCTTACAAGTTGGTATCAGAGCTAAAGTTTAAGAGAATTGGGTAAATATTTTCAAAAAAACTAATCTTAAACTGAGAATGGGATGAAAGGAAAGGGTTGCCAGTCCCAGTAGCTACGTGCCTGCAGGTAAAAGTTTTATGTAAATGTTTTATGTAAGTTAATGTTAACCGGTATTATGTGCGCATGTTATGTGGCTTGTGTGCTTTTGTGTAGATTTAGATACTGATGTAGTCAGGATAGGAAATGCTTGGGGAATGAAGTTAAAGTAAATGGCTAATCAAAACAAGCCACTGTGATTAGGGACTTACTATACTTGACATAACTCGAGCTATTACCTTGATTGACCGTGTTGGTGTTTGAATCTTGTAGTGTTTAGATGGCTGGAGATAGGTCTTCTGAGGCTTCGCGAGGTGGAGGTCGGGGTGGACGTGGTGTTAGGCCGCGTGTCACGAGGAGCAGGGCCAAGACTGCTGAGACGGCTCCTGAAGAGCCAGAGCTTCGTCACCAGGATGGTGAGGACGGGAGTGCTAATCCGAGAGCCTCAATGAAGGAGGCAATAGTAGAGGAAGTCCATCAGGTCATGCATACGATTCTACCATCTGTAATGACTGAAGTTATCCATGCTGTGAGGGATGACGAGAAGAAGGAGAGGAGGAGGACCGCACGGCGAGGAGGTGAAGCTGGAGGTTCTGGGGATATGAAGCAACCCGATGCTGACATGGTTGTCTCCAGTGACGATGAAGAGGAGGAAGCTGTGCCGGAGACTGCGAAGGGATGCAGCTATGAAGCATTCAAAAGGTGTAGGCCCCCTATGTTTGATGGAAATAGGAGTGCTGCTGTTCTACAACGTTGGGTGAGAGAGATGGAAGCGGTACTTGACATCAGCGAGTGCCGCGAGGATCAGAAGGTGAAGTTTACTACCCACTCATTTATGGATTCAGCCTTATGCTGGTGGGACAACATTGTCCAGGATGAGGGTACCAGGGCAGTCAGGAGGATGAGGTGGAAGGAGCTGAAGAGGTTGGTAATTAAGGAGTTTTGTCTTCATAGAGAGTTTGACAAGGTTGAGAGCTAGTTCCTGCAGCTAGAGGCGGGAACGCACAAAGTTCAACGAGATGGCAAAGCTGGTGCCAGATCAGGTGATACCTATGTCATGAAAGAACAAAAGGTATATTCAAGGTCTGCCAGCAGATATCCACAGACATCTAATCGCTGCCCGGCCAGGTACGTTTAGGTCGGTGGTCGACCTAGCGGGGAGGCTGTATGACGAACGAGAGGCGGTGGCTATAATGGATGAAGAGGAGGAGCGAGGTTATGATAAGAGTGGGAACGGAAGGCGGGATAATGATGATGGTGAATTTGTGGCTGGAGGTAAGACGATGAGGTCGATGATCGGATGAGGATAACCGAGAGGGAAGAGGTATGCAAGAAGTGTGGTAGAGGCCACGTGGGGGAGTGCAGGTGTGGATCGAACGTTTGCTTCCAGTATGGAAGAGAGGGCCACAGGACGAGGAATTGTCACATGGCTAGATGTTACGACTGTGGCGAGACTGGACATAGGAGCAAAGACTTCAAGAAGTCAAGGGCAGGAAGCTCCGGTGTGAGGAAGGAGAGCAGAGGATGAAGGTCAGAGCATTCGCTATGACCGGGAGGAGGCTAGAGTGGACTCCGACGTGACGTCAGGTACGTTTCTGGTAATTTAAATTTGTGCATCTATGCTTTGATTATGGTGCTAGTAATAGTTCCATTCCTGCTGCCTTTTGTGGTAAGTTGCACACTAGGAGTAGAATGATCGATGAGCCCTTCGATGTAGAAATTTCTACTGGTAAGACCACTAGGATACCTGATGCCCAATAGGATTGCGCGATAGAATTGAGAGAGCGTGTGTCTCCTGCTTGACTGTTCAGGACGAACTTAGATGGATAGGCGTACACCTTCGGATCAATTGGCTAGTAGCATATAAGACAAAACTCCAAATGTCGTAGGAAGATGTTTAATCTACCGCGCCCGACAAAAGTTCGGTGCCGACCTACGGCGATGGAGTAATGATGAAGGCCTCGTCGTGGAGAGGGGGATCATCCGATTTAAAGAAACAAGGAAAGCTAATAACGAGTTATATAGTGCCATTCTGAATTATTGCTCAGGTAAGAGAAATGGCATGTCGACTGGAAGTGGAAGTCATTCGACGTTCCATGTATCTCTTCTAAGAAAGTGCTCAATCGATGAGGATATGATCGTGCCACTAAAGAATACTGAGATGGACAAAGGATTCTATTACGAGAAGCAAGTGGTGGCCGTTTATGATAGAAAGAAGAGAAGGGGCTAAGGAGAATGGTGGTTCCACTTGTGCGAGTACAGTGGAGCCCAGAAGGGGACTAAGCCTACGTATAAGATCAAGGAAGAGGTGATACAGTATCACCCGTAACTGTTCGAGAAGTGACAGGTTTCAGGGACGAAACCTATTTAAGGGGGGTGGACTTGTAACACCCCGAATTTTATTTAAAAGAAGAGAAAAGGAAAGTATCTAGAAAGAAATTAATACGAACACAAAGTGGAGGGGCTAAAGTTGTAAAAAGGACAAAACTTATTATTTTAATAAGAATGGAGGTATGGCCGCCCACTTCAAAAGCAAAATCTGCTTTTTGCTCTCGGTTGAAGAAAGAAGGGAAGAAGTTCTCGGTTCCTAGAGAGAGAAAGAGGAAGAAGAAGCTGAAATCTTCTTCAAGGTGAGTTTTCTTAAGTATATGTTTGGTTTTAACCGAATTCACAAGCTTTGACTGAAGTTCTTGGTGTTAGTGGTTGTTTTCGGGATTTCTAGTGCTGAAATCGTGGGGGAGCTTCAGACCCAAAGTGTTTTGCTTGAAGGTTGCTTCAGGTGAGTTTCTAGAACATCTCTTTTTACTGATTTTCAAGTATTTGGGGCTATTATGCATACCAAATATACATTTTAAAGAGTTAACTGAATGTTTTAGCATGTTGTTCGACTGTTGTTCTGTGGGTGTGTGTTTTAGAGGCCGCCTTTGGGTTAGAATGGGTGTTTAGCATGTTTAGGTGCCTTTAGTATGTTAGATCTGTGTTTGGGTAGTGTTAGAAAGGTTTCGGGCGTTTATGGCAGTTTAGAGATGTTCAAAAAGTTCCCATGCGCCCAACTTATCTCATGTGCCGAATTGTCCTCATGCGCCCAAGGTCATACGCCCAAGGTCATGGGCCCAAATAGTGGACATGCGCCTGAACAGTAGTTCATGCGCCCAGAATAAGGGTTGGTGCGCCTAAGTGTTGGCCATGCACCCAAATAGTGCCCATGCGCCCAGAGTTGCCCATGCGCCTAAGTGTTGAAGCGCCTGCATAGTGGAAAAGTGCCTAAGCAGGGCTCATGCGCCTGCATAGTGCTAAAGCGCCCAGGCTGTTTTACTTAGAAATTTTTATGCTCATGCGCCTGAAATGTTCCATGTGCCTCATTTTGGACTTAGGATTTTCTAAGGGTTTTTAGAGGTAGATGTTTGGACTTAGGATTTTCTAAGGTTTATGATGTGTATGTGTATGTGTGGTGTGTTATCTTTCATCGTTAACGGTTTTCAAAGCGTATGTATTATGTTATATTATATGTTATGTATTATGTTATGACTTTATATGGTATGATGTATGAATATGCGTACGTAAAGTTTTATGTAACGAAGTGAAAGATAACGATAGTGAAATGTGCAACGTACTGAACGAATGAAAGTCTTGCAAGCAATGAATGGAGGTGCACGACCATGTTGTCGTTAGCTCAACTGTGTGCGGTTTAGCTAACCCGAAGGATGCACACAGGGAGTCTATCCTTGAGATAGACTTGATGGGAGTCTAATAATGACTCGAAGGGGGTCTAATCCTTGAGGTTGAGCCGGATGATGTCGTGATGCTCGCCCAGGTACTGTGTTGATCTTTGGACATGAGTCGGGGGTTTGTTTACAGGCCCTGGCATAGTATCAGTCTTCGAACATAAGTTAGGGGTGTTGCAAACAGAGACGGGATCCTTGTCGCCTACCCCGGTACTGTGTCAGTCTTCGGACATGAGTCGGGGGTTTGTTACAGGCCCCGGCATAGTATCGGTCTTCGGACATGAGTCGAGGGTATTGCATGAGACATGATCTGATTAATGGTAAAAGATGTAATGAACGAACGAATGAACGATGATGAAGATAATAATAAACATTATCAATGTGTACGTATTATGTGTGATCGCGTACGATTGTGAAGTTTATGATTTAACAAAAGTAAAGTGTTTTATTTATAAAACTAGAACTCACTCAGCGTCGCTGACTTTTTGTAGCATGATAGTTGGCGGGTATTTTGTTGATGCTGCGGAGTTGCAGGCATGGATGCATACGCTACTGGGGATGTTTTGAGGCTGGCATCCACGTTTTGTTATAATTTCATATGTTGAAATGTAACAATGATGTAATGTAATGACGTGTTTTCAATGATAAATAAAAGTTTTTAAATTCCGCTACAAAAGCAATGTATGTTTTAAATATTTTATGCGATGACGGTCCAGTTGTAAGCGTCCCGAGAACGGGGCCTTACACCATTGACCAAGTTGACCCGCAAGGACGTGAAGTTTGTATGGGGTCTAGAACAGGAGAACGCTTTTGAGGAGATAAAGACAAGGTTGACTCAAGCTCCTGTCTTGACGTTGCCAGAAGGGAACGAAGACTTAGTGGTCTATTCGGATGCTTCTTATTCTGGATTGGGTTGCGTGCTAATGCAGAGGGGAAGAGTAATAGCCTATACGTCCCGACAATTAAAAATCCATGAGGTTAATTACCCTACCCATGGCTTGGAGTTAGCGGCCGTGGTTTTCGAGTTGAAGATTTGGAGGCACTACTTGTACGTGATGAAGTGCACTATCTTCACGGATCATAAGAGTTTGAAATACTTCTTTGAACAGAAGGACCTCAATATGAGGCAAAGGAGGTGGCTAGAGTTTATCAAGGATTATGATTGTGAGATCCACTATCATCCGGGCAAGGCCAACGTAGTGGCAGATGCCCTTAGCCGGAAGGAGATACCCGAGCCAATTCGGGTGAAAGCTTACCAATTGATTATGACCTCCAATGTAATGACACAGGTCAAGGGGTTCCAGGATGAGACGTTGAAAGAAGATCACCTTAACTCTGAAAGGATGAGAGGTCTGGTCACGGAGTTGGGTGAAAATACGCTTGGAGTTAAAACCCGTTTTGGGCGGATGTGGATCCCTCACTAAGGAGACCTACGGGGGCGAATCATGGATGAGGCTCATAAGACTTGATACTCCATTCATCCCGGTGCTACCAAGATGTATCACGATATGAAGAAAGATTACTGGTGGCCGGGGTATGAAGCGTGATGAGGCGGAGTATGTGAGTAAGTGCCTTACTTTCTTGCAAGTGAAAGCAAAGCATCAAAAGCCATACGGGAAGATCCAACCTTTGGATATACCCAAGTGGAAGTGGGAGCATATCACCATGGACTTCATCACGGAGCTACCACGTATGGCAAGGGGGTACGATGCCATATGGGTGATAGTTGACCGTCTTACGAAGGGTGCTTACTTTTTGCCGATCCGCGAGACGTATTCATCCGAGTGGTTGGCGGATCTATTCATTAAGGAGATTGTAGCTCGTCATGGTGTACCGGTGTCTATTGTATCGGACTGTGACACTCGGTTTACATCGAAGTTTTGGAAGAGATTACATGATGCGATGGGGACGAGGCTACACATTAGCACAACGTATCATCCTCAGACAGATGGTGAGTCTGAGAGGACGATTCAGACACTTGAGGACATGCTTCGGGCATGCGTGATCGATTTCGGAGGGAGTTGGGATGAACACTTACCGTTATCATGCCAACATTGGTATGCCACCATATGACATGCTATACGGTAGGAGGTGTAGAACGCTCGTGTGTTGGGGTGACATCTGGCAGAAAGAGTTGGGAAGTATTAAGGTGATAGAGGCTACGACTGAGAAGTTAGAAAAGATCAAAGCTTTATGAAGGCAGCGAAGGATAGACAAAAGTCGTATGCCGACAAGAGACGTAGACCAATTGAATTCAATGTGGGCGATAGAGTCATGTTGAAGGTCTCGTCTTGGAAAGGAATCATCCGGTTTAGAAAGCGGGGTAAGCTCAGCCCGAGGTACATAGGACCTTTTCGAATCATTGCTCGAGTAGGAGAGGTGGCCTATAGGTTGGAGCTACCCGATGAGTTAAGTGGAATTCATCCAACATTCCATGTATCTCATCTGAGAAAATGCCTAGCTGATGAAGATATGATTGTACCACTGGAGGACATCGAAGTAGATGAGCGGCTCAACTATGTTGAGCAACCAGTGGCAATCATAGACCGGAAAGAGAAGAGGCTGCGAAATAAAGTGGTTCCACTGGTGCGTGTGCAGTGAGGCACAGGAAGGGATCTGAGTCTACGTGGGAAACTGAAGAAGAAATGAAATAGCATTATCCACAACTGTTTGAAGAATGATAGGTTTCGGGGACGAAACTTCTATAAGGGAGGTGGATTTGTAACACCCGAAATTTTGTCAAAAACAAAGGAAAAGCAAAGTATTAAGAAGAGAAAAGAAAAGGAGCACAAGTGGAGGGGCCTAAGTGTAAAAGTACAAAACCTTATTATTTTAATGTTTAAAAGGCATGGCCGCCCATGCCACTGCCTTTTTCACCTTTTACTTTCGGCTGGACAAGAAAGAAGAACAGAGTTTCTCTCGGTTATTCAAGAAGAAGAAGCTGAAAATTCGTAGGTAGGTGTTCTTTGTGTTTTGGTTCGGTTTTGTTGGGTTTTCAACCTTGAAACCGATTTTTATGTGTTCATTGTGCTTGGTTGTGTGTTTTGGTGTGTTTTTGGTGTTTGAACTCTTTGTGCCCTCATGCTTGGTGGAATTTTGCTTGAATGTTGTATTAGGTGAGTTCTTGATCCCCGGTTTTCTTGTTTTAAACGTATTTTGGGGCTGAAAATGTATGTAAAAATGTTTTACAACTTATATGTATGTTAACCGTATGTATGTGTGTATGAATTCCTGAGTTATATGGTTGTATGCTGGTTTTAAGGGCCTAGTATAGTAGAGATAAGTTAAGAACATGATAGTATGCAGATTGGGACTAAAAATAATTTAGAGATGTGTATAACTACTGCTCATGCGCCCCAATAGTCCCCATGCGCCTGAAATGTAACTCAGAAACCTAAGTCCCTTCTCATGCGCCCAAATAGGGTTCATGCACCTAGAAAAGTTGCCCATATGCCTAAGTCTTTACCCATGCGCCCAAGTACCCCATGCGCCTTCTGCCCAAATAACTAAGTGTAGTTCATGCGCCCAAATAGTCCTCATGCGCCTAGAATTTCTCATGCGCCTAAGTGTTGGTGCGCCCGCATAGTGCTCATGCGCCTGTATAGTGCTCATGCGCCTAAATGCCTCAGAAAAATTTCTGAGATTTTGGGAAATAGAAATTTTAAGACATAACCCTGGGATATTTTGGTGGTTATGTTTGTTGATGTTATGCTTGTTTGTGGCTTGTTCTTTTGTCCCTTATTATGTATTATTATGTGACTTTACGTGGTGTGTTTATGCTCGTATACGTAAAGTATTATCATAAGTGAAGTGAAAGATTAATGATAATGAAAAGTGAAACTTAACGAATGAATGAAAGTCTTGCAAGCAAAGTGAAAGGAGGTTCACAGCCACGGGTTGTCAGCTCAACTGTGTGCGGGTTAGCTACCCCATGAGGATGCATGCAGGTTCAATCTTTGAGATTGACGGGACCCTTGTTGCTTGCCCCAGGTACTGGAGTCAGCTTCGTGCATAATGTTCGGGGTCTATTTATAGGCCCTGGGCCCAGTACCAGCTTCGTTCATAATGTTTGGGGTAATGCACATTGGTTCGGAAGAAAGTGAAAGATAATGATAAAAGTACGAAATGAAAGAGAAGAATGATGAAGGATAATAATGAATATTATCTTGTTGTACGTATGATGTGTGATCACGTACGGAAGTAACGGATTTACGAAAAAGAAGTATTTTAAGAAAATGATATTTTTATATATTTAAACAAGGGACTTTAAATTCTAAAAACTAGAACTCACTCAGCAATGCTGACTTTTATGTATTTTCAGTTGGCAGGTAACTTGTTGCTGGGGATGGCAAGCGGGTGAAGCTACTTGACGGGCAAGACTGACATCCATTTGTGCATAATGATATTGTTGTTTTATAATACAACTGAACGATTCTTTTGTAACTCCTAAAATACAATGATGTATTATTTGGCAACATTAAATATTAATGCATGAATGGCTTTTGTTAAAATGAATCCTCTGCTATATTCTATGATATGTATATATTTTTATGTAATTAATGCTGTGATTGATCAACTGTCAGGTTTTCGGGAACGGAGCCTTACATAAAAAGATAAATTTACCCCTCATGTGCAAGTCATGTGACCCGTCTTAACTAGTAAAACAAACGGATGTCAGGGGAAAGGAGTGCACGTGTAACAAAACTTAAACGTAAAGAATAATTACTATAATATTCCTAATTTAAGGACAATATTTGAAATTTGCTACAAATCTAAATAACGAAAAGTGTAATTTACTCTATTTAATTTGTTCTTTTAATTTCTTAAAGTTTTCATTGATTAAGAATAAAATAACACTACTACCAATCACATGAGATTCATGACCCGTTAGATTTGGATGAGTCTTAGTAAAAAGGACTAAAAGTGTGTAAAATTTTCAAAAAAGGACTTTCAATGTATTGAAGTGTAAGAACATAATGTGCAAATTCATATATTTATCACGTAATTTACTCTAGAATCTATCTTATTTGATCTTTGATATCAAAGTATCCCGATGATGCATAAGTCTTTCTCAAAGTCTCTATCCGTTTATATGTTGGAAATAAAATCCATTTTTTGCTCAAGAAATAAACAATATACACAAGAAATGCTTGTATCGCACAGTAGTTCATCCAGGTTAATTTTGTTGTGCAAGAGACATTTAACAATCCTACATACATAGCTTCATTGTGTCTTAGAAACAATTCACCAATTCAAGTAGCATGCAAGTCGAGAACGACTGAAGAGGGCGAAATTGTTTAACCGAAAGACCACCTTGAAGCAATAAGTAGTAGACTACATACTAGAAACAAGAAACAACTCTATATAATTCCATACGATAAAAGTGTCACTAATCAACTCACTCATCTAGTGGTACAACCTTTTGATATATATTTATAGTTATAACTAATAACTATATATATATATATATTGTTTATTATATGTCAGGATTATATGTCAAAAAATATTTTTTTAAAACACTATCCTAGTTATTAAAAGAAATATTATTATTTTAATATAAATTACAAGCTGATTTAACCTTACAAGTCTTATTAAGTTCGGTATATGAAGCTCAAGTTTAAGCTCTTTTATTAAATAACTTTAGTTTAAGATTGATCTCATTTACCTGGACTGGATTTGAGCTTTATACAGAAACTAAGACTCTCATTTGACCCAACTCCTTATATAAATAGGCAAATAGCCATCTTCGACTTGCTACAACCAGAAATAATTGTATAATTTACACATAAAACACTTGCCCGACGTTCAAAAGGCTTTCATGAGGACCATTAAATATGACACTATGCTCCCTGCAAATCTTCCTCAAAAATGCATAAACATAATCTATACTAAACATCTTATAAAACGCTGAATCCCGTCTCGCTCTAACCACGGTGTTGCCCATTATATGCACCACCCCCGCGTCCCTACAGCTTGTTAAAAACTCCATTTCATCAACCTCTGTATGACTGCTTACTTGCCCAGAAGACATCCCTGAATTGATAACAGTTGATGGTGATTTAGCAGCAGGCACTATCGAGTCACAAGTTGAGACCGTAAGGTCAACAACTGAGGAAAACGTATTATAGGTGTTGTCGGGTAGTAACAAGTCTCTAGAACCCTGAGTTTGTTGACCATATAAGCTATACTCATCTGAATCAGACCCAACTTCCATCATTGGCTCAAGTCTTACAAACATGAACAGATTGTCAAAGAGTTTCTTTTCAAACTGATCATCTTTTCTGTGAAGATCTTTGTAACCATACCTTGCAACGCATCTAAACATGTGAAAATTCTTCGGCCCGATTCTTTTTACAAGATATCTTTCGTCTTCAGGAACAGTGTAAACTGGAAGGTACTTTACACACACGAAAACCACAACTGAATGGATGGCGGTTAGATTAGTGATGATATGGGAAAAAATATGCGGGACCCCACTAGCAAGCTCAGCATACACGAGCCCAATTCCTGGGACCCAAACAAGCCCTAAACTTGGACCAAGACCAAGAATCCATGCCATTGAAATTTTACTATGCATTTCAAACTCATATCTTTTTACTGTTCCATAATGCCAAACGTACATGATGACAAGGAAGACCGCAGCTATGACAAGTGGGACCCAACCACCTTGAATAACCTTAAAGAGGACGGCCGAGAAGTAAGTGCATTCAACGATTAGAGATAACGCAGGAAATATGAAGACGAGAATCCAGTGGCATCGCCACACTAATAACATAATTAGGATCATGAGAAACATTGTTCCTAGCATGACTATGACAACTGCTGTCCCTGTAAACACTCAATACAAGATATTATATTTAGTTTTCTAGCAAAGTAATTTAAATTGACTGAGAGGTGGGTCACATGGGTTGGGCAATGGGTCAAAACAGGTTGGATTGACTGAAACAACTTTTGTCCAAGTTTCAAAACATTTAAATAAATAATTTGTTTGTTACATATAGCTGTAAAAATGTATTATTGCAGTAATAATCCATTTGATTACTAGCAGGTCGTTAGGGTGATCTTTGACCCATATACTTTTTAACTAAAAGTTCTCCAAGAGTCTAATTTTAATGCACACTACCTTCTGACTTCTTTGATTCAATAATCTTGGTTATTGTTGCAAAAAGGACTTATAAGGTTACGGTAATCATAATTAATGATTTACTTTTTCAAAAAAGTGGACAAGAAACTGTTTGCGGGTCAACCTGCTCCATTTCAACCTGCACCAACGAACGACCCATTCCAAGTCGGACCCATTTATACATATTACCCAACTTACCCATCTTGCGACCTCTTATCTATATGAAATAGAAAATGAACTCTATGAAAAGTTATAGTTGCAATAAAGTATATACTTGCCATAAGCATTGCCGATTTGATTTTGATTTTTGAATACAGCAGTGACAACGATGCAGAGAACCATAAGGATCCAATTGATATCTGGAATATATATCTGCCCAAGAAATTTACTTGATGTATGAATGACCTTCACTCTTGGAAAACAACCAAGTGCATTTGCTTGCTTGATAATCGAAAAAGTGGCAGAAATAGTAGCCTGACTTGCGACAATAGCAGCCAGTGTTGCAATAACAAACATGGGCCAGTATACACCATCTAAAATAATATACTTATTAATTTAGAATAATATAATGTTTGCAAAATTTACTTGTACTAATCAAATCATCTTGTAAATAATATATTATTTCACTATATTAACCTGGGATAGAGCGGTAAAAAGCATCCGACACATGATCCTTGTTGTACATGAGATATGCTGCTTGGCCAGAATAGGCTAGAAGAAGACAAGGAAAAACAACAACAGTGAGGCAAGCTGGATTGCTGACACCGGGAAATGTGCCATGTCAGCAAAAAGTGCCTCCGTCCCTGTGATAGTTTTAGCAGTCATTAGAAAAACTTCAATCACAACGTATGTATGAGCATGTATGAATCTGTATGCATATACATTTAGATGAAGATGATGACCAGTTATACTGAGCATGATCCCACCAAGTGAAATCCAACCATCTTTCCCTCTTCTTTTAAAGTAGTGGAATATATAAACAGGTGAAAAAGCCCGCAATACACTACTGTCGTATTTCAAGATATTGAAAATTCCAATTCCTCCGATGAACAGAAACCAAAGCAAAACAACTGGGGCAAAGAGCCATCCAACTTTATCGACACCATAGCGTTGTAGGCTAAACAAACCTACTAGTATGACAACCGCAACAAGTATAACAATATCTGCAACAAACAGAAGATAATTAAAATCAAACAAAACTTATAATTTTACAGAAAATGTTTAAATTCAAGATTTGTGGCATACCAGTACTCATCTCAGGGTGGTCTAACTTGATGCCACCAGAAGCTGATAAAACTGGTAAAAACAACAATTTGGTCAGATATTATATAATGCATACAAAACTTAGATAAGTAGTTTTACACTACAAAGCTGAAAATCACCTAAAGCCCATTTTGTTCCAGTAAATTATCTAATTCTAGTTACTAAATATCACATAATGTGACACCTTAAGCAAATGAAAAATCACCTGTTCACAGGAGCGATATTGAAACATAAGGAATGCTTGACCTCAAATACAACCATCGTGTTTTGGGCGCATTGGATGTGGATGAGAGGAAAACTTCACAATTAGATATGTTTGGGTGGGAGTAAATACAAGATCGGCGACCTATAGGGAATTTGCACCTGGGTAACCAAAAACAAATTTGTGAGCTCCTAGTTGACAAATCAAACAATATAGTTACTCGAGTTTACCTGAAATGGCAGGAGTTAGAATTCCATCTCCAATTGCCATGCAAGTGCCAACTAGGACAAGTAGAAGAAGTGCATTCTTTTTAAACACGTGTCCTTCCAACCATCTCTTTGTTTTTGCAGCAAACGACTTTTCATGAATTGTGCTTCGACTATAAGTTGTCAGTTCCTCGTCAGTTTTATGTTGATTAGGAATTGTATTAACTTTAGCGTGTCGGCACAGTAATGAGTAAAGAGCAAAAGTTCCACCTGCATCCAGAATCACAATTAAGGAATTCAATTATAATTTGAACACGTCTTAACAACCTTGCTAATCACATACAGATAAAAAAATATGTACCTTGACCATTGTCACTTGCCCGACAAACAATGAAAACATATTTGATGAGTGGTACAAGTGTAAGCGAGTAAATTATCAAGGAAAGTGCACCCACAATGTCTTCTGTATCATCAATGGTTCCTTTAGGAAAAGTATTGTAAAATACATACAATGGAGAAGTTCCCAAATCTCCATAGACTACTCCAAGACTCTGGAATGCAAGCCGAAGAAGCAAAATTGTGGAGAATTTCTGCATTCAATGTCTTGAATTAGTACAAAAATAACACCATAAAAGATAATAACTTGGTTTCTAAGTTTCTTTAAACAGTATCATCATTTCAGCTGAAGAGTAATCCTTCAAATGTCTTGAATCAACTTGATTAGAAAGAATCAGGATAAACCTTGTTTCTTGATCAACCATAATCAGTCAAACATCATACATTAAGAGTCGTATGAATTTGACAATGAATAAATCTCAAACCCACCAACCGGAAAATGCCTAATCATTTATTATTTTCAGATGATTTTAACCCTAATTAGTACAAACACACAAAGTTTTGAAAATTTTATGAAATTGTTCAAAAATAGCAAAAAGTTACCTTTTCTCTGTACATATTTTTGAGCCTACCAGCTTCTTCATCCATGGGCTGATCAATCTTCTGCTCCAAAGCCCAGATGCCACCTTTTGAATCATCTTCTCTATTTGTATCCACTTCCATGTCAGTCACCGTAACTCAATTTCAAGCTAAATACACTTTCTAATCCTATTTGCTTACTCTATATTCAATCAAATTATAAAAAAATCGCATCAGGAACTTAAAAACCCATAAAAATATTCACCTGCTGCCGATTCTAAATCAAACCCACCAAGAAAAACTCAATTTTAACACTTGCACAAGTGGGTTCAACAGCTCTCACGATCAAAACTTAAAAAAACCCCAAATTCAAACAACGTTTGGATTATCTTATAGTTCAAAGGAGCACACTACTAAATTTTGTTTTTCTTTTTCGGGTATTCGAATTCGGGCCAATTGATGTGAGCCACAAAACCGAATAGAACAGATACCCTGCTTCAGACAAAAAAGAACAGAGATATCTGATAGGTATATCAAAGAGGTCTTCAATAAATTTGTTTGAAAGTGAAATTCGTGGCGAACAATTTTTTGTTTTGCTGTTATTCAAGATAACCATTAAGTGAATATATGGAAAAATAATAACATAAACTCTCAAAGGCACCCGCATAATAGAGAGAGTGTGTGCTGGTCGCAGTCGCGATCATGCGTCAGAAGCGTCCAAGTATTCATGAGGATTCTGATAATTTTTGTTAAAGAGATTTTAATTGTGAGGAAGGTTTTAATAAGGATTTACTATACAGGGTATTTACATATATTTTTTTAATTCATTAACTACATGTTTATCAAAGTTAAAAGATTAATTACATATTTTTCTTTTTTAAAATATATACATTACATATTTACTTTTTTATTAAAATTAGTTATTTAATGATTATTGTATCCATATTTTTACTAAGTTGTTTTTACACATAATAATTCTAACACCAGTCATATATTTTCTCAAGTTCGAGTCTTACAAATAAAAACAATAAAATTATAACTTCAAATACAAAAGTGTAAAACTACATTTCAAAACAATAATTACTAATATTCAAAGTTATAGCTACAAATACAAAAAACAATTGTTAAATTTTAAACAATTATAATATCAAAACATAAATACCTAACCATCTAGTAGTAAAAACAAGATAGTATAATCATTTGATTGGTTAATTTTAATGAAATGAATAAATATGTAACATATATGTATTAGGAAGGGATGTAATTTTATGTTTTGAGAAAATATAATTTATAGTTTTAAGAATAGGAAATATGTAAAATATCTATATATTATATATCTATATAATTTTAGAGTAAATTACAAAAAATGAACTTTATCTTTGTAACTAATTTTAGTTTTCAACCGTTATTTTTACTAATTACACTATACAACCATCATCTTTGGTCTTTTAGTCTAACTATTGTTAGCTTTTATCGTTAAGTTAGGTAACTTGGTTTTCACATGAAGGTAGATGTGTATAAAAGAAAAAACCTAATGTTGGCATATGTAATCCAAAATCAAATCAAGGTATTAGGAAAATACGATCAAAAAAATCTTATGACCGATGAGTAAAACTTCAAACAAAATATATATATTCTTATCAGTAAAACCTGGAGACCCACATACCAGGATTCCATGCAAGAATGCGGTATCAGCAATTTAGGATATGACAAAAAATAGCTGACAAGTTGGACAACCAAAAACTTAGATATTACATGTTTATATGTTGAGGACAAGAAAGAATATTTACAATCAATGGTAAGTTTGTGTGGCCCAAGTTCTAATAATAATCAATCCATCACAAAACAATTGAAAAGCCCAAAAACGTAAGAAATAAGTTTGTTTTAGAACTAGAAGATGTGAAAAAATAGAAGATTGTTAAAACACAAGCCTATCACTTGTAGTAAGTGCGGCCATAAAGCACGTAATTGTAAAACTTGCACGAGCGAATAATAAGTTTAATTTAGATTGTTAAGTGTTTTGAACGGTATTTTATTTTGTATTGTCCTTCACTTATGATCGGAACTGTTATTTTTTGATTGTTTGTTTTAAAACACTTGTCAATGTCAATGCAAATTGATTCATAACAAAATCATTAGCTTTAAAAAATTAAATGTATTGAGTTTATTATTTATAAACCATATGATATAAATCTCTTTATAAAAACTAGCTTTAAGAAAGCCATATTGTTACGAGAAAACTAGAGAAAACCAATGAAATCATTCACATAATTTATAGATTTCTTATCACTACCTTCATTAAATGTGTGTGTGTATATATAGATAGAGGTATGGGCCAAATGAAACCGTAACTTAGTTTTACATATACGTCACACATAGGCTATGTATACGTAACCATTTTCATTCGACATAGTGTTACGTATATGTAAGACTCTTCATTCTCATATATATGTTCAACATATATATAACGAATACTTAAATAACCTTTTAACAAATAAATAACAAAAAATCTATGAATTTTGTTATTGGTTTTCGTATAACTATTGGTTTTCTCAGGAACCTTCGCATATATATATATATATATATATATATATATATATTAGATTTCATTAAGTGAAACCAATTCATAATTCAAACCAAGTTGCAAATGTAATATTGCGAAGCAAATTTAAATAATAATTCATAAATCAAAACTGCGCAAAACACGCGCAACCAAATTCAGTTTTAATTGTGAAAACCTAATTAACTGTCAAAAAAAGACCAATAATGCAAGAACTTCAGTGAATATGCTCGTAGCAGTGCGAACCTTTATAGACCTGAGAGAAACATGCTAAAATATCAACACAGGGTTGGTGAGTTCACAAGCTTATCAAAATAGTAATAATTCAGAAAGCAGATCCAATAAACAAAGTATGTCAACTAGATAGCTAGCCTATATAACAACTTACTCATTGTATGAAGTGCGCAACCGAAGCTGATGAAGTATAAGTATGCCTCCGTTGTGGTTAAAAAACCATAGCAACATAAATTAGGTCAATTGAACACCCGTTCGACATCCAGTCATGCTAGCACGACTAGCCCGACTGGGGTTTGTCAAATATAGTAGATCTTTTCAGAATTACCTCGCTAAAATACATAAATTAATGGTTCGAAAGTGAGGACTTTCAATGGTATAATGCTAGTAGACAAGTGATCATACAGTAATATTGAACTAAACAAAAGAACATTTGAAAACATGTTTCTTTTCCGCAAAAAAGTACAGGTAAAATGGACCTGTAAACTCATCTCGAATACACAACAACAATTAAATGTAAAGAACAAAGTTTAAGTTTCCCGAACACCTGTATTTATATATAACACTTAATTAATATTAAATACTAATAATTGAATTAATTATTAAGAGTTGAATTGGTATGATTTGGCTCTTTCAACAACCCACAACACCGGACAAGAGTTTATTTACACAAACACACCCCCAACATATATATGTCTCACGCGGGGTTTTACCGCGAGGCGTATGAACAAACTAGAATTCAAGTCATTAGATACTCTCAACGACTCTATATGAATTTCAAAAATGAATCTCAGAGTTTAAAAGTTCAAAACATTGCAAGAGCGTTGATAAATATTCAAAACCCAAAACATTCAAATTTAAATGCGCAAAACACACGCCAAACTATTGTTTAAATGTAAGTATAAAACAAAATGTTAATAGATGATTGTTCAAATGCATGCTTGACCCGTGATGTGCTCCTATGTGAACCTGTTATTAGCGACTTGAGAAAAGCTAACTAAAGTGTCAACAAAAAGGTTAGTGAGTTCAAAAGTTTATAAGTATACACAAGCATAGCATTTATAAAACATAAGTAGGTGTATTGAAATGGATAGCTAGTCTAAATCATAAGTAAAACAATAGTGATTTCATGATTGAAGCTGACTATGTTTGTTTGCTTAACTTCCACCACGACTTACCAAGTCATGGAAAATGTTAGTTGTTTAGGATAATATTGCACCTTCTAGACCTCTAGTGGCACGGGTAGGGCTTGTCAGACCCAATAGTACTACCCAATATTTCTCGCTAGTTTCCTAGTTTCCTTAATTAACGATCCAAAAGTGTAAGGGCTTTCAATGGTATCATACACTATGTTCATGCTATACACAATTTATAATAATTAAAGCGTGTTAGAACTAGATCAAGTGTATATGTTTAGTTGACTTGTCAACTCTTGTAATTAATCATTGTAATTCTCTTTTTGATAATTTAATGTAATGCATGAATTATATGGTAACCCATATTATTGTGTGTGTTAGTTTATGTTATTACAGGAAACATCAGACTTGGTCAATTTGAAAAAAATTGACTAAGTGTTAGAACAACCTACGGATGAACAAGTGTTCTTCCGTAGATGTTCTCAGGAGCATAACTGAAGTTTGTGCTTCCGTAGATCTCCTACAGAAGAACAATAACTGCTGAACAAGGCCAAAGATAAAGTGAAGCTACTGAAGGAGAGCTTGCTGCTGAAGAACAAGTACAAGAACTCTTGCAGAAGCACAACCACTGAAGAACAAATGCTGAAGACCAAGTGTTGCTGCGGAAGACGAATTGCTGCGGAAGAAGAACTTCCTACGGAAGACCAATTCCTACGGAAGATTAACAAACTTGTATTAATTTCACATCATCAAGTACGTAACATAGTCAACAAGTCAACATGCCAGAGGAATAACATCGAGTCAATGGTGGCGAAAGATATTTAATTCAAGCGAATATTCCAGGTCACATCAACAAGATTCTATTTTGTAAAATATAATTTCCATTGTAAATTGTGAACTCCTATGCCGATAAACAAGGCAAGGATTCGCATAGTTAGAGGAAGTTAGCTTAAGTATAGCTACAAAATAGCGAAATATCAGCAATGATTTAGCAACAAAATAAAAACACGATCTCTATATATCAATAGAACAATAATAGAGATCGATACACAGAGAACATTAACAATACAGCAAGATCAAGCATCAAGAACATATAACATTATAATCAATTGTAATCGATTGATTGTGAATGAAGAGTAATTGAAAACAATCTGTGTATTACATTATTACATTTAGTTTTTCTAGTTGTTCTTCTTGTTCATCGATTTCAACTTTTGATAAACAATCCATTAAACAGCAGGTATTGATAATTCCGCGATCAATACTTGTTAAAATTAAATTGATAATTCCTGCGACGATCCTTGGATTATTAGGTGGTATCAGAGCCAAGTGCTCATTGATCAAGATCAATTGATCTATCAGTTTGATTTGTTTAATTGGTGTTTCTTTTAAATCGATTTGTTAATTTTTGATAATTAGCATAGTTAATTAACATGAGCAATTTAGTAGTTGGCGCTTATCAACCTCCGAAGTTGGAGAACAAATCTGATTTCAAAACATGGAAAATCAGATTCAGGAATCATGTTAATTATACAGATTCTGACTTATAGGTGTCTATCACTGAAGGTCCTTATATTCCACCTGCTTTAGGACCTGATTACAAAGATAATAATCAGCCCATAAGTCTGAAAAATTTGTCATCTGAAGATGCCAAGAAAGTCAAAGTCAACATTAAAGCCTATAATATGCTTACTATGGCTTTACCTGAAGATCTGTTGATCAGGTGTGAAGCATACAAAACTGCTAACTCATTATGGAAAATTCTTCACACTTTGTGTGAGGGAAGTGATGAGATTAGAAGTATCAGGAAGGATACCCTGTGTTCACAATATGAAACATTCCATCACATTCAGGGTGAATCCGTCCCTCAACAACTCCACAGGTTTATGCAACTTGTTACAGAGATGAATATCTTTGAACTGAAGTACAGCAAGGAGGAATTAAATAAATAGATGCTTCATTCATTACCAGAAAGCTGGACCCACACTGTATCCATGTTTAAGAATACTCTTGATCTAAAGTCTATTGGGTTAGACACTCTGGTTGCAAAGGTAGAAGCTTTGGAGTTGGACGAGAAAACCAAAAACAAGAGTGTTAAAGCACCTATAGCACCATACCAATTCAAAGAATCAAAGGGTGTTGGAAGTGCCTTTATCTCTAATGATGATAAAGATACCTCTTGTGTTGAGAGTGACAATGAAGAGGAAATTGGCTTCTATGCTGCCAAGCCCTCTAAATTGGACTCTCAAAACAATCAAAACAGAAAAGCAAAAGGAAAGGATGATGACTCCAAAAAACAATAAAACCAGTAATCAAACAGAACCAATCACTATGGTTCTAGAATCAGAAGAACAGAAGGAAGCCTTTGCGGCCTTCAGCTCAAGATTTCAAGCTTACTTGGGAAGTACCTTGACTCCTGCCTATTCTGTCAGTAAGACCTTAAAGAACTTCATCCTGATGAAGTAGAAGAGATGGATCTATAATGGAAAATGGCCATGATTGCTTACAGGGCCAAGATGTACATGAGAAGGAACAAAGGACTATCCGTTGTAGGAAGAACAACAAAGATTGGTGTTGACAAATCAAAAGTAAGGTGTTACAAATGCAATTTGTATGGACACTTCTCAAGGGAATGCAACAGCAATCAGCAATCAACAACTAACACAAGACAAGCAAATCAAAGAAGCTTCAAGCAACCTCAGCTAACAAACTCATCCCCACCAACCACAGGTTCTTCAACAGGTACTAGTAACTCTAAAGAAACTAGTTTGATTATTTTGCAGGATGGCCCTTATTAGTTCCTAGGAGTTTTTACATTACATTTAGGCTGTTTTTAAAAGAATTTTTGGGGTCCTTCGAGTAAAAGCCTCGTTTTTAAGATCTAACCCGCTAAAATCCGTTTTTACCCGAACCGACATTTTAATCCACTTTCTTTCAATTTCCCACCAAAATATCACCGTGAGGTCTTCTAACTTACTGAAATATCATGGATTCATAGGCCTTAGTCTTGTCACACTATTTTTTTGTAATTTATCCAAAAATATCTCGGTTTAGGCTTATATTTGTTAAATAAATTCATAAAATCACGTATTAACCCAAAAATTCACCAAATTCGGTTTTTAACACTAAAATACTTATTTTAGGGCCTGGAATTTATAAAACTTGCAATCTTTTAAGTTTGACCATTTTTGAGAATTTTTACCACCTTTTCGGGTCACTCAAAAGGGTCTTTGAGTCCATTATACCTTACCAATCCACCCCTTTCTATAATATTATAAGTTTAACATCATCAAACTACTAGAAAATAAATTAAACTCACGAATTTTACAATATTAATTGACATGTTTATGATTAAGGTGTTTCTATACCATTTACTCATGTGTAACCATAAAAGTTCAAGTTTAAACATCATTAAAACTTTCTGTAACATCAAGTCCAGATTATTATAATGTTCACAAGACATTTTGAAGCAGGTTTTAAACATATAATGGGGGTTGATCAAGGACAAGTGGTTAAATGGGTGCTAAAAACTCATGAAAAAGAGGGTTTTCGGGTTCAATCATGTGCACCAACACATGATATGCTAGCATTTAGAAGAATGTACCTTTTGTGAAGTCGTGAGTCTCACAAAGATAGTGATATGGCTGCAAGATTCTGGTTTGAAACAAGAAAAGTGAGACTTATGGAAGGAAAATAGAGAAAACTCAAGAAATAGTTTTTGTTCGGGTACAAAAATGCTTACACACTAGATGTTTCGTGTTTTGAGATGATTTAGAGAGTATGAAGGCTGTTGGTTCGAGAGCTTGAGCTAAAACTTCATGTTCTTGCAAGAATATCGCTTGACAGCACACTTTAACTCCTCCTATGACCGGGTTTAGCTCCTATTCGGTGTTGTTCTTGAAGAAGCCTTCGAACACTTGCTGAAGATGGTGAAGAAATTGTACAAGGAAGGAGAGGGAGAGAGAGTTTTTGAGAAAGAGAGAAAATGAGATAGAGAAAGTGTTAGATTAAGAAAAGAAAGAAAGAAAATATGAGGGTGGAGTGTGTAAACGGGTTTGGGGAATTCGAGGGAGAGTGTGGTTGGTGAGTGGGGGCGGCCAGATGCATGGTAACAATCCCATGCATTGGGTGATTTGTTGGTGCTCAGACTGGTCAAATAGTCTTCTAGGAAGTTTTTGAAAAATTTCAAAATGTTAAGTGTTCAGGAGTTAGAAAAATTTTGAGACCGAACAGTGCCAATGCGCCTGTACAGTACCCATGCGCCCACTACCAATGTGCCTGAATAGTGCTAATACGCCCACAGCCAATGCGCCCGCACAGTGCTCATGCGCCTAAGCAGTGTTAATGCGCCCACTGCCAAAATGCAGTGCTCAAGCGCCTAAGCAGTGGTAATGCGCCCACACAGTTCTAATGCGCCTAAGAGAAAAATACATGCAGAAGACTTGGATTTAATTTTTGTAATATTATCAGGGTAGTTTAGCCAATTAAGTGAATTTCTAGCCTCGGGAACAAGTTTCTAGACTAAGGCAAGTCCTTAAGGATTCATCTAAGGAAATAAACACACAAATAATAAATCATAGAAGAAAGAAGATACATAATATAATAAAATAATGAAAATGAAACAATGCCAGATTAAATTTAAGTTTTTGAAGTCGGACCTAGGAGTCAGTTGTTACATAAAGTATTTTATTATTTAAAACTAGAACTCACTCAGCAGCGCTGACTTTTTTTTGCATTTTCAGTTGGCAGGTAGCTTATTGCTGATGATGGCACGAGGGTGAAGCTACTTGGTGACAAAGACTGGCATCCATCTCATGCAATAATAATGATGTTGTTTTGTAATACAACTAAGTGATATTTTGTAATATTTTAAATGACGATGTATTACTTGGCAAATGTGTTTACTAAAGCATGAAATGGTTTTTGATGAATTATTCCACTGGAATATTTTATTTACTTAATAAATCTTAATATGTTTTGATATAAATGAGGTTGTGATTGACCAACTGTGGGGTTCCCGGGTACGGGGCCTTACAATAAGTACGTGCAAACCAGAATAGTTAACAAACCCTAAGTGTTCAATCAACACATTGATTTTGGTAATTTGGAAAACATTGACCCGTTTGAGTCATTGGTGACTTGTTAAGTAAAATCTTGTTTGCTCAAATGTAACAATCCATTATTCATAATTACAATACAAAACCATTCATGTATAGCACATAATGAACACTAAGTCCTAAAAAGATTATCATACTAGCATAACTTCTCATACAACACATGCGAACCTTAAAAAAATTAATCACCATGCTCATTACAAATATAATAAATCTCAAATACCTAATCACACATTGAGTTTAATCATGCACTACATGCAATTTGAAGTAACTTACCACTTCACATCCTAAACCCTACCAATCCTACTAAGTAGGGGCCTTAGATTCGCATGCGTGTATGATGTTCAGCATTACATTCCCAAACATGAATTATAATCAAGGTATAAAACCATTTTCTATCATAGTTCTATCACATTGAACAATTACTTCATAAACTACACTCACTAATCTCAATCACTGTCTCCATTTCAGACACCCACTTGAGAGTGGCAATAGCCCCACCCTTGCCATCTAGGGATGGAGGATTGCACCCCTTGAAGATGCAGTATGAACATCCTTTAGCTAACTCCTAACGGTCACATCCTCCTCATCCTTTCCATCTTTCCCTGATCCTTCACCCGTACCCTCACTACCTTTCTTGCTAGCTTTATTATTCGCCTCTAGCATCCATTCCTTGGTCACTTCCTTTAAAGCTTCTTCATGACCGAGGGCATGATGTCATGGAGAATCGTGTGGACCTCTTTGGCGATAGCCTCTCTAACAACATGCTCCAGAGTAATCCTCTCTTCTGAATGACAAGAGTTTTCCTTACTAGTAGGGTGAACAAAGTCCACATACACATCATCAGCCGTTTGCTTTGGAACCCTAATGACTAGTGGTCTACCCCTGACCCCACAAGGAGCACCTCCTCGAGTAGCTTTCCTTCCAGCCATAACTTCCTATAAGTTATGAAAACCAATGTTGTCATTCAAGGTAATAGTTCAAATCATGCCAAGTACTATAAGTTTTTAATAACAGTGGCTAGTTGTAATTAACTACTTACTTTACTTTTCATGTCCCAAACATTCCCTATCCTGAGTGACATTGGTTCTCAATCCTATTATGAGCACTATAATCCCTATAAATCTTTATCACCTTTAACCTTTAACTTTAACATCTAACATTAACCCTCTTACCCTAGCATGAAGCTACTGGTACTGGCATCCCTTAATCGATCCCATTCTTAGTTTGAGTTTAGAAATCAAAGTGTCTAAATCTCTCAAACTATGGCTCTGATACCAACTTGTAAGGCCCTAATTCCAGGCAACCTCATAGTTAGATTTGGACATCAGAAACACAAGTTCTCAAACTCATACTTTCATATAAGTAGCGAGACACAAAACAATACCATAATTCAACGATTACATCATAGAAGATAACTTTAACTATCTATCATCAAACCATGCTAGGATGCCAGTCTCAACCATATGCTAGGTAGCTTCCAATCCATACCTCTTATTTGTATAGCATACCTGTCAATCTAATATGCATACAAGAGTCAGCGATGCTAAGTGAGCTCTAGGTTTACTTTATCAAATCTCTATAACCAAACTTTATCGAAAACATACATTCTTATACTATAACCATACATAACACTTTATCATTTCTTTATCAGTTACTTTAACTTACCTTATCTTTACTTTATCTTTACTTTATCATTATTTTATCATGAGCCTGTACTTCATACAACACTCCTTTAGCCATTGCTCATGTAGAACACGAGACTTTACTTCCGCTTGCCATTACGCAAGACTCCTGTTTGGCTTGCAACACATGCAAGACTTCTGTCACTTTCCATTATTTAAGACTCCTATGTCAAGGCTTGAAATACGTCAAGACCTCTATGCTTGCAAGATTTCTTTAGCATACTTTAACGTTTTCACAGCTATGCTTTAACAGGTAACTATTCTTGAATTCTTTTTCAAGTTCTTTAACATTCACATGTGAGCTATACTATGTTTACTTTAAATCTTCAACTGTAATATGTATATATTTAATTCTTTCTTTGGCTATACAACAACAACATACATGAATCAACTATAGGGGAAAATCTGTCTATGTGAGCACATCCACTCGCGCGATAACTTTAAAACACACAACTAAATATCGCGTGAGAACTCCACCATTCGAAAAACTATGAGTTGCCCGAGAACTATCCTTCAAGCGATAACTTTCCAAACAAGTTTCCCTTTTTGCATGAGAACTATCAAATTAACCGCCTAATGCAAGAACTCAACTACTCGGGCGATAACTATCATTCTACCAGAAACTTTAGCCCCAAGTCATCGGTCATTGAAGTATTTTCAATGATTAAACGCATACTTTACCAACAATACTATAATACTTTATCAAGATAATCAATAAGGTATGCATATTAGCCCCAAATCATGGGAAAACATGTAAAAAGAGGGGTCTAGAACTCACCTTATGATATTTGCACAAAAATAACACCAAACACAGAGCCTTTCGATCAGGAGCTACATAATTATGCACTACAATCATTAAAACCATTCATCAATGCATAAATACATCGAATATCATCGAATACATACCTTAAACACCAGTTTGCACCAATTTCTCTTTCTCTAAACACCTCAGATGAACTTTCGCGTGAAGTGCAGACAAATAGGTGTTGTGGCCTATTTATAGAGTCTCCTTTCTATGGTAAGTGTTCTTGCGCGAGAACCTCTAGTCGGGCGAGAATCTCCTTTCATGCGAGAACTTTACTTTTCCTTTAAAATATTCGGGGTGTTACAAAAACAGCGCAAATGTTACAAGCTACAAGCGGATGCTACTATACACTCAACTTATGTAGTAGATACTAACAAGTTTTTCTGCTTCTTGCACTGCCAAGAGACTAGTCTTAGACCAAGAAATTGACATCTGCTAGATGTGGACTTCAGGTTAAAGTTGCAGTTCCTGTAGTCATACCGTATATGCATACAGGTTGAAGTCACCTTCTTTAGGATACCATAAAAGAAGAGTTGGTTTTCATTTCAGATAACTAAAGATGTGTTTGATAGCATTGACATAAGATACCTTTAAGTTTGCTAGCTATCTTGCTCAAGAACAAACTCAAAATATGATATCAGGTCTTCTCGTAGTAAGATACGTATGAGAACTGCAGGACCGATGAAGGGTGGTCAATACAATAGCATCACAAGGTGGAGAGATATGAAACACTTAGCATATCAAATAGAGAACATATTAGATGATAAAAATACAAGCACTTGAGACACTCAAATATGTTTTCAAAAATGATGAATATTTCTCTTAAGTTCTTACAAGTGTTACAAAGCATACATAAAAATACAAGCACTTGAGACACTTTATAATACATCTTACAGCTAGCCATACTTTGAAGGCCAGCTGGATACACTAATCTAGACAACAAAATCAATGTAAAGTCAAAAGGCAGATTGCATTTTGACTAGTGACTATGACATACCATAGCTAACATCCTAATCTATTACAAAAAGGATAAAAGGTACAAAAGTAGAAAGTTATAGACCAGTGACCATAATCTACAGTTGACAAAAGCATGGACCTTTTTTACCAAATCATATAAGTTGGGGAGTCTTTAGAGTGGCAATGGTAAGTTGTTCAACTTTTATCAAAAGGTGATCGGAGATAGCATGTCTTCTCTATCTTCGGAAGAAATCAGCCTTTGGCTTTAGAAGACTTTGTCTCTAAAGCTTCGAAAGACGTCATCTTTGGCTTCGAAAATTTTTCTCATTTGGCTTCGGAAGATTTTACACTTAGCTTATTTCCTTTGAGTGGTGTAAAACTTCCGAAGTAACTTTACTCCGTACTTCATGCATGCTGGGAGCTCTTGGGATGCTTTGGTTGCATCAGCCTTTAAGTGTAAACCTTACAAAATCCCCCTAGGCTGATGCTACCAAAATCAAAAGAGATTACTCATCTATTGACAGTTCTCATCAGGATCAAGACCATTCCTTTCTTTATCATTTGGTCAGGATCCCTTAAACTCTTATAGTATCTCCTCATATCATAGAGATCATGCAAAGGAAGATCAAGTATGTCTTTCCAGAAATGAACATCTTGACCTCCTTGATCTCTAAAGACATACCATCTGTCTAGATTAGCAGCAAAGATCCAGGATAAGATGGGTCTCCCAGTAGAAAATGGCTCTACTTGAATGGGAGTTGGATGAGCAACTTCTTCTTGATCATCGTCAAGTTTTTCTAACCCATCCAGAGGTATAGAGGTGGATGCCTTGGACTTCTTCTTCTTCTTGTCCCTTCTAATGGCTATCCTTTTCCTCTTTCTATATTTTAACTGAGGAGACTGGCTTGCAGCACCAGATTGTTCTTGATTGTCTCCCTCAGTTGGGTCCTCTTCCCTCACAGGTTCAAAAGGAGAAGGATCAGGACCCTTCTGTAGATCGAAAGATGAAGTTGGTGGTGGTCTAGCATTAGGTCCAGGTTGTGTTGTCTCTTGTGGTTCAACCTTGACCTCAACTTTAGGTACAACCTGACTTGGTAGAGAATGCAAGTCAATGAGCTCACCCTTTTTAATCTTCTACTTGATCACCCTAATGTGCTCATCCATGGTGGATAGAGACATTGAACCAAGCCTCCTTTCAAAGAATCCATACAGCTTCAAGAAGCTCATCATCCTCTGCCTATCAGCAGACTTCTTTAGACTCTTTTGGATTATGGATCTTAACTTTGTAGCTTCTTCCCTCATCTTCCTCTTAGTAGCTTTTTGTTCTTTTTATACTTGTTACTCAAGCTGCTTGAGGTATTCAAATTTAATATACTTGTATGGCAAGGGAAGAAGTGCAGATGCCTGATAGAGGCCTATGGCACTCAGGTAGTTAATCATATTTTGTCTTTCTGCTTCTTTGTCTACCTAAGGTTGTTGCTTAGTTGCCATAACCTCTGTTTCATGGCTTTCTTGAACTGGGGAGAGGGTAGGGCATGCTTGTAGAGTCTTTTCTTCCTCTTTTCTTCCTTGATCTTGAGGAGCAATTCTGCATCCTCTACCTCCTTCCTCTCCTTTGACAACTCAGTATCAGCCAGTTCATTTAAATCCTCCAAGGGGAGAGAGATGAGTTCATTAATATTGTAGTTTCTAGACCCCAAATAATTTAATCTAGCTGCCCTTAACTCATCATCTCGAGTGTTTGGCCTAGGGGCAGCCCTGATTGTAGCTTTCATGAAGCCAGGGGTCCTGCTTGAACTCTCTCCCCTTGCCTTCCTCTTCCTCTCTCTCCTCTCTTTTTCAATCTCCTCAGGAGTCATCTTCCTTTTACCTTTATCACTCACAGGCTTGTATGACTCAAGTTGGAGAGAACTTTCACCTTCATTGCTTGGTTCTTCAATTAAGCTCTGGACAGAGAGAGGCTGTGAGACACCGGTGCCTCACTGAGGGTAATGGGTGCTAAGGGTGCTGAAATAGTTCTTGTCTCAAGGTTCATAGGCTCAACTACTAGGCCTTTAGCCAAGGTTTCCCCTTCGAAGCTAATCTCACCTCAACATCTAGTTGACCAATAGTCTTGCCTGCTAGCCTTTATCTTGTTCTCAGCTTGAACTCTTCAAACACCCCTTGTTTAATCCTATCAGCCAACCTTGTAGCTTACCTGTTTTGACTTGGGTTGGCAACTGGAAGGTCAACTAGATAGGTGCTCTTATAGTATCTCAGGTTAAAGAAGTTGAAGATCTCTTGTTGACCCTAAGACCTAGAGATTACCAGGGCTCTCCTTTGATCATCATATCTCCATCCCACTATTGGGTTCTGTGAGTGAGTCCACATCAATGTAGACTTGAGGAGGCATATCAATATAGACTTGAGGAGGTTGTTGAGTAGGGAAAACTACAAGTAAGGGTGGTGATTCCTCTATGTCCATACTCTGAAAGGAACTCCTAGCTTCTGTGATTATAAGTGAGACTTTCTCTCCCTTTTTGGTAGCATCACCCTCTTGCATAGGGGGGATAGGAGTTAGGTCCACCACATCCATAGGTTCTTGTGGGCCTGGTTGAGTCCTCTGGATGGGTCTCTCAGCTAACTTGCCTTTAAGATCAATGATCTTAAGTTGCTGGTCATTGACCCTCTTTTATAAGGTAGTCACCTGAGGTTCCAAATGACTGACCTTTGAGACTAAATAGGTGCAGGATTAGTTAGTTGTTGCACCTTTAGTTTCAGACATCTCTCATCTTCATTTGAAGAATCACCGGGGGATGAAAGAATAGGACCAAGGTCTTCTTCCTCATCACCAGCTTCAGGTTCTTGGCTGCTGGTTTTCCCCTGCACACTGACAGCTTCAAAAGAAGTGTTAATGGGCTGGGTTGCCATGGTTGAGGTCTAAATGATGTAATCACTTTCAAAAGTGAGAGCCTCCTTCCATATGGGCCTCCTGAACAGGTTTAGGGAGGTCCACCTCAATTGTGGGTGGATGATGTGGGCTAGACATGGGTGAGTCAGGAGCACTCATCTCTCCTTGAGCAGGGGTGCAGAAAAGATACTCATGGTACCCACTGAATCTCATGTCTTCATCATCATAGAATTCAAGGTTAGGCATGGGTTGGTTGAGGTCAAGCGGCTGGGGATAGTTACTTTCCCCTGAAGGTTGATCACTTGAGTTTTAAGACTCTGACTGAAGGCTTAAGGCTAGTGTTGGTGTAGTGAGCTCATCAGGTTGAGCATGAGGAACCTCAACACTGATCATAGAAAGAATGGGAGTGGTTTGCTCCTCAGAAGAAGTGGCAGCTCTAGTGTCCACTTCTTCCTGCATGGTTGGTGATTTGGGGGCCTGCACAACCTGAGTAGCTCGTGCAGGGGTTCGTTTGGATTTTCTTTTGTAGGTGATGGTGATTTGTGGCTGTGTGGGTGGTGCATATGTGGAAGGTGTGGGTTCAACATTAGCTTATGTTGCTAAGTTGTCACCTTGAGCAATGAGCTTTAACATTTTTGGGACTAGGGTTGTTTCTACCCCTGAGAAGCCAACAGTTGGCTTTCTTATTGTCTTGAAGATGCCGGGCTTCATTTGTCCTAATTTTAGAACATTACCTATTCCCTTTAACTGTAAGCCCAGTTCACAGTTGAGAATGTACTGGACATATCTAGGGAACATGTAATATTCTAAGAAGTCCAAGTTTGCAAGTAAATTAGTATAAATAAATTATGAGTACCTGAACTTGACCCCTTGCACCAATCCATGGACTATATAGGAAAGGTCTTCAGGAATTCGATCCCAACCTCCATGTTTGTTTGATAGATAGTGAATGACAACATGGAGGAGGTACTTCTATTGGGAGGAGACCTTCCTATTCTTGAAGGTTCTTACAAAGTAATCACCCTCATAGCCCATCTGCCTGAAGGACTGGTTTACAGCAGATTTTGGGAAGGACAATTCTCCTTCTCATCATCCAGCCTTAGATGAGTACGAATGGTGGCTGGAGAGATAAAAATTGTCCTGCCCTGCACTGTGGCAGACAGGCCTTCTCCCCATCCATAATGACCTCTTGGCAAGTCCTCCAAAACTCTAAAAGCTGATCTTCATATAGTGGAGGATTTATGGTGAGGGAGGTGAAGTAGTTGGATAAAGCCAAGAAATGAAAAACATCTGAGAAGCCAAGATCTTTCTTAGACACTAACAGAGCAACCTGGTTATGTTGTCTGTGTAGTTACATGGAGAAATCAGGCTAGTTTCATGGATCAGGGTTGGCCATTTTGGGTAGCTTTAAGATGAAGGAAGGTAAGAACAAGGTAGGTTTATGGGTGAATTTAGGGTTTGAATCTTTGTGGATGAAGGAGAATAGAGAAAGAGGGGGAACTGTTGTACGAATATATATGGTATGGATTTTGTGACAAAGTTAATGCAAAAGGATAAACTTTGAAATCTGAATGTCGGTCCCACCTCCGAAAAAGCACCCAAAAAGTTAGTTTTCTTGGAATTCTAAATCTTCCGAAGATAATTTGTCTTCAAAAGGTTTTAGAAAAAAATTTCGAAGCCAAATTTGGCTTCAGAAGATATTCTTAGTTTTCTAAGAATCTGCTTTAGAAGAAAATTACTTAGAGTAAGTTTACTTCCTAGATAAATTTTGCTTTGAAAGATATCAAATACCAGAACTCTTATTCATAAGAGGGAATAAAATTTTCAAGACTTAATTGCTTTTGGAATAAAATGGTCCTTCAATACACATAGTACTTGGTGAAAAAATTAAGCTTCGGAAGATATATCAGGATTTCTTCCAAAGGTTAATTTCTCAGAAGTAGTTATTTGTTTTGAAGACATAATTTTCTTCCAAAGACAACTTGATGTCTTTCAAAAGAAAATGTATTAAAATTCTCAAAATTCTAAGGATATCATTTTGAAAAGTTTCTTCTAAAGTAAACTAGGCTTATATGATGATGATATGGACAACTTAAGACACACATATTATTAAAAAGAATCATGAGTTTAGTTTAAAGAAAATCTACTCAAAGTTAATCATCCCAATAGCTGATACAAGATACTTAAATCTCTGCTCATAAAAGCTTTTGTAAACAGATCAGCATATTGTTCATTTGGGTTAACTTTGACTAGTTTTATCAATCCCTTTTCAAAATTATCTCTAATTAAATGATACCTGATGTTGATGTGCTTTGACTTTGAGTGTTGCACAGGATTCTTTGTAATAGAGATATCACTGTTGTTGTCTATGTGGATGGGAGTCTCCTTAAAGTTGAATCCATAGTCTAGCATCTGATTCTGAATCCAAAGCACTTGAGCATAGCAGCTTGCAGTAGCAATGTATTCAGCTTCAGCAGTTGATGCAGACACACAGGATTGTTTCTTACATTGCCATGAGACTATCCTTCTACCAAGAAATTGACATCCCCTAGATGTAGACTTAGCAGTCATATTGCAGCCACCATAGTCACTATTTGTATTGGCATACAGACTAAAGTCTGAATTCCTCGGATACCAAAGGCCCAATTTGGGAGCACCTTGAGATATCTAAGAATTCTCTTGACAACAACCAGGCATGACATCTTGGGTTTGGCTTGATATCTTGCACAAATACATGTAGAAGACATGATATCAGGCCTGCTGGCTATGAGGTACATAAGAGACCCAATCATAGCTCTGTATAGATGTTCATCAACACACTCCCCCTCATGATGTGGTCCTAGAGAGTGGTTTCTGGCTATAGGTGTCTTAGCAACCTTGCACTCAGTCATATGAAATCTGGTAAGTATGTCTTGCACATACTTTGACTGATTTATGAAGATGCCATTATCAACCTACTTTACATGAATTCCTAGAAACAAATTGAGTTCCCCCATGGCACTCATTCCAAATCTGTTCTTCATCAGCTTCTCAAAGTCTTTGTAGAGCTTCGAATTAGTTGACCTAAAGATAATGTCATCTACATAAACTTGAACCAACATAAAGTCATTTCCTGTTCCTTTGATGAAGAGTGTTCCATCAATAGTATCTCTCTTGTATCCATGCTAACAGAGATACTGTGATAGTTTCTCATACCACTTCCTTGGAGCTTGATGTAGCCCATAGAGAGCTTTATCAAGCTTGTAGACATAATCAGGATGATCTGGGTCTATAAAGCTAGGTGGTTGTTTGACATAAACCTCTTTATCAATCACCCCATATAAGAAGGCACACTTGACATCAAGTTGGTAGAACTTGAAATCCTTGGATGCAGCAAAAGCAAAGAATATCCTAACAGCTTCAAGTCGCTTTACAGGAGCAAAAACATCTATGTAGTCGATCCCTTTTTCTTGTGTGTACCCTTGAACAACTAGTCTTGCCTTGTTCTCGATGACAAGTCCTCTATCATCCTTCTTGTTGCTAAATACCCAGTTGGCACCTACGGTAGTCTTCCCCTCAGGAAGATGACATAGATTCCAAACCTTTTGTCTCTTGAATTGAAGTAGCTCCTCCTGCATTGCTTTAACGCAACTTTCATCCTTCAAAGCCTCTTCAATCTTTTTAGGCTCTATCTGGGAGAAACAAGAGTGAAGACAAACATTTTTGTCATGGGTTTGTCCTCTTGTTCTTACCCCAGTCTCAACATCTCCGATGATGTTTTTGGTGGGATGGGACTTGTGGATTCCCAATTAAGGAATCATATCAAGTTGTTTGGACAGATCTAAATTGGTGAAATTCAGATCCGGTGCTTGACAACATCAACCACATCAACACACTTGTCAAGAGAAACTTGATCCAATGAGTGTATCACATCATTGATCGCTATCACCACCTCCATCTCCTCCTACATTGGAAATGCCTTCATCTAAGTTTTGTGCCTCTGTGATGGAATTTATAGGCGCCTTAGATGTGTCAGCTGAAGAATTTGTCATGGTTTTACTGATAAGATTTCCAACTGCAGGGTTTGTTACCACTGGAGCTAAAGTAGTTTGAATATTTGATCTTCTTAGCTCAAATCTTGGATCAGAATCTCCTATTGATAATGTACATTTAAAAATCATGAAACATGCTCACAAGATTTGTTAAAACAGTTGGTAACTAAATCAAGATCAAACAACCAGTCAGGACTAGAACCTTTCATACTGGGTGTGTGCTCATTGAAGGTCACATTGGCTGACTCCTCAACTACTCTGGTTCTAAGATTGTATACTCTATAAGCCTTGGCTTGGGAGGAGTATCCAATGAAATGTCCATCATCTGATTTCTCATCCAATTTGGCTATTTGATCCTTAGTATTCAAGATGGTGCAAGGACATCCAAATGACCTGAGGAAACCAATGAAAGGTTTCCTTTTGTGCCATAGTTCACAAGGAGTCTTACCATGAGTCTTAACTACTAAAACTCTGTTTTGCATATAGCAAGTAGTGTTAACTGCCTCTACCCAAAAGGTGATGGGTAGTTTTGAGTCAGACAACATGGTTCTTGCAGCTTCAATAAATGTCCTATTTCTCCTCTCAGCAGCACCATTTTGCTGAGAAGTCCTGGGAGCACTATATTATCTTATAATACCCTTTTCATTACAAAATGTATCAAGGATTTGGTTTTTAAATTCGATTCCTTGATCACATCTTATGATCTTGACCCTGTGATCACATTGATCTTAATTTTTAGAATGAAACTCTTCAAGATCTCAAAGGTCTCATCCTTAGTTCTAAGAAAGAAGATACAAGTGTATCTTGTAAAGTCATCTATGATCACCAAGTAATAAGAGGTCCTTCCTAAACTCATTACACTAGTAGGTCCAAAGAGATCCATATGTAATGAGTGTAGGGGTGTAGTGATGGAGTTCATTTCCTTTGGCTTGCGAGATACCATGTGTTGCTTCTCTTTCAGACATGCAACACAATGATCATCACTTGTAAACTCTTTCTTTGGCATTCCAGTTACCAAATCATTCTTAATTAATTTGTTCATGTTTTTAAAGTTAACATGGTATATTCTTTTATGCCAAAGGAAAGACTCATCACTATTGGCTTTAGATAGAAAGCAAAAAACTTCTCCTGAAGGGGATGTTTCCTGCAAGTCCATCTTGTACATGTTCCCTCTCCTGGGGGCTTTGAGAAGGATATGCCTTTTGGGAATGACTACCCCGGGCTTGAGAACAATGCACTCATGCTCAGTGAATAACATGTTATGTCTTTGATCACAAATTGGGATACACTCAGAAGATTATACCCAAGCTCATTAACAAAAGTTTACCTTCTCAATACTGAGCTTATCATTTGTGACCCTGCCCCTTTCAGTAATGTAACCACCAGATTTTCCTTCAAAAGCAACTGGCCCTTCATCAATTCTTTCAAAGTTTTGAAGCAAAGAGCCATTGTCTGTCATGTGCCTGAAACAGCCACTGTGAATGATCCATACATTTCCTTTGGTCTTGAGCTGTTCCTGCGCATAAAGAGATGGTTAGTTACATTTGGAAACCCAAGCCTTATTGGTCTTGGTCTTGTCAAATTGAAAAGAAGATAATGAAATAGTAATTGAACCTATATGCAAGTTTTGAGGATCATTTGCTAATGTTGATGAAGAACTTTCAGTCACATGGCCTTCCTTCACCCTCCACCCATCTTTGGAAGACTAGACTTGGCCTTCAATACTTCGGAAGTTTTGATGACTTTGGAAGTTTTAGAGACTGAACTTTCGGAAGCTTTTGCATCCACTGCAGCAGACTTCAGTGCTTCGGAAGCATTCCTTTCTTCCGAGACCAAATTTTCTTCCGAAGGTAAGTTTTCATTTATCTTCTTCTTAACTTTGGAGCTTCCGAAAGGAAGAGATTTTCCTTCTGAAGCTATTTTCTTCTTCTTCTTCTTAGAAGTTTTCTTCTTATTCATGTGGGTAGTAATTTTGGGATTGTAGATGCAATCCTTGGCAAAGTGAGAAGTACTACCACATATGATACATTCAGTTGGCATAATTCTGAGAGTCTTCTTTTGAGTGGATGGCTGAGCTTGATAAATTTCCACTTCCTTCTTCACCTTTTCAGATGATGTAGCAGTCCTCTTGGGATGAGGCGTGCTCTTGGAATTAGATGGTTCAAGCTATGCAGCAGTGGTGCATACCCTATTAGCCTTCCTCTCTTGATTAGGATGATTTGGACATGAACTAGGATTCCTAGTACTAGAATCCATAGTTGAGTCTTTAGCCTTTACCACTTCAAATCCAGTAGAGATAAAAACTTGCTTTTGCTTGGAGTTGAAAGTAGCCTTGATCTCTTGGGCTTTCATGGATTTTCTTTTAGTAGCCCTGATCAAGTTCTTTCTTACAAACTTGGTCATCCTTGATTCATTCTTCTCTCCAGGAGAATGGTATCCCTTCTTAGGATAACCCTTGTCACTCACCTCAGGTTCATACTTCACCATCTCCTCTTCATCTTCATCCTTCTCTTGGATAGGATCAATAGAGGGCAGCTCATCTTAACAAGTTCCACACCTTGGATATCTAACAGATAGGAGTGTGTGTGGAGGAGCTATCTCACTTGATCCTAGTCCCTGCATGTTTTGATAACAAACTTTTGCATGCAAGGATGAGTATATTATGTTCTTGAAGGTTTCCTCTTCAAGAACACATTTTTCTGCTTGGCTTTGCTGATCACAAGCTCAGCCTGGAATTCAGTCAATTTAGTAATGAGATCTTTGATCTGAGTCCTGTAATTTGTATGCTCATGCTTAAGAGTTGAAATGGTTTTCTCTAAATCTTCTATTTTAAGTTTATAGTCATTTTCAGCTCTTTTGAAATCAGCTTTTAAAATGTTCAAGGACTCAAGGTCAGATCTCACTTCCAATTATAGGACCTATACATGTTAACTTTAGCAATACATTCAGGTGTACAGAGATGTTCCAATACCTTAGCTTCTTCATGATCAGCCATCAGTGCTTGGTTTGGAGAAGCATCTTCCACTTGAAAGCTCCAGTCAAAGTCGCCTTCTTCAAAAGCAACTACAACATGTTGTTTGCGTTGGCTTGGCTTCTCAGTTCTTGGAGCTGCATCAGTGTAGTTTGGCCTAGGCTGTGCTTGGCCACCATTTGTCCTTGGTGGCTTTCACTTCCTAGCAAAGTGGCCTATCCGGTTACAGTTGTAACACTTCACTTTGCTTTTCTCCAGTCCAAACTTTCCATTGGCCATATTGCTGGGAAACTTTCTCCCTGTCCTTTCATAGAACTTCTTGGCCCTGTGAGTGAGAAAAGCCATCTGCTGGACTGTTTTCATGTACTCCAGATCATCTGGATGGATACAGTCCATGTCTTCAAGGGTGAAGAGAAAGTTGCCACAATTTTCATCAGTAGGCACAAAGGCTTTTGTAGAGCTTGTCTCCTGGAATGGGCTTCCTTGGATGTAGCTCTCCTTTGGTGTCTCGGGGAAGGTGATGTATCCTTTTATTAGTTTTTAGGGAAGCATATAAGATGATGCTGTGGTTCTATGTTATCGCTTTCAACAACATAAAGGGTTGAACTCTACTGATTGTTAGAAGAGCTGCTCGATGGATTTTGCATGTTCATCTCCATTTGGTAGCCACTAAGGATACCACACAGCTCTGTGAGAGTAAAGGTAGAGAGGTTCTCAATTCCCTTGATGGCCAGACAATAGTGAGTCTATTGTCTAGGAAGAGAGAACATGAACTTCCTCAATATGTCCCTATTCTCAAGTTTCACTCCAACATCAGTCAAAGTGACCATGATCTCAACACACCTGAAGTATTGTTGAGTCATGGTTTCACCTGTCTTGTAGGTGAAGTTCTCAAACTGCTACTTTAAGAGGTCTTTCTTTTTCTTTTTAGCTTCCTTAGACCCATCATACATGAGCCTCAGTGCATCCCAGAGCTGCTTAGTAGTCTTGCACTTCTTGAAGCCTTTGTATATGGAGTTTGGAATAGCAGTTTGGAGGGAAGTCATGGCTTTCTGATCTATGTCAATCTTCTTCCAGTCTTCTTCAGAATAGTCAGCCATTTCTTTTGGTATCATCCCACCTCCAGCAGTGGCTGATGAGGTACTTGCGATGTGACGTCCTTCGACAACAGATCTTCACATCCTGCTATATTGAGACTTGATGAACCCTTCCATACGTTGGCACCAAGTATCAAAGTCATTAGGAGTGATCAGTGGAGACTTTGTCATAGTACCAGTTTCCATATCAACTTTAGCAAAAGCTGCCATTTGAGTTGTTAAGTGTTCTGTGAAACTGAAGTGATCAAAGATGGTGAGATCTTACAATCAAGAGCCTGAAATGCTCTGATACCAATTGCAGGACCGATGAAGGGTGGTCAATGCAACAGTTTCAAAAGGTGGAGAGATATGAAACACTTAGCAGATCAAATAGGGAACTGGTTAGATGATACAAGGAACACAAGTAAAAGAAACAAAAACAAGAACACTCAAATATGGTTTTCAAGAATAATGTATATTGCTCTCAAGTTCTTACAAGTGTTACAAAGCATACATAAAGATACAAGTACTTGAGACACTTTATACTACATCCGACAGCCAGCCATACTTTGAAGGCCAGTTGGATACACCAATCTAGACAACAAGATCAATGTAAAGTCAAAAGCCACATTGCCTTTTGACTAGCGACTAAAACATGCCTTATCTCACATCCTAATCTATTACAAAAAGGATAAAAAGGTACAAAAGTAGAAAGTTACAGACCAATGACCATAATCTACAGTTGATAAAAGCATGGACCTTTTTCACCAACTCATATAAGTTGGTGAGTCTTTAGAGTGGCAGCGGAAAGTTGTTCAGCTTTTGTCAAAAGGTGATCAGAGAAAGCATGTCTTCTCTATCTTCAGAAGAAATCGATCTTTGGCTTCAGAAGACGTTGTCTCTGAAGCTTTGGAAGACTTCATCTTTGGCTTCGGAAGATTTTGTCATTTGGCTTCGGAAGATTTTACACTTAGCTTATTTTCTTTGAGTGGTGTAAAACTCCCAAAGTAACTTTACTCTGTACTTTATGCATGCATGTTGGGAGCTCTTTGGATGCTTTGGTTGCATCAGCCTTTAAGTGTAAACCTTACAAGAACCAATCATTGAATAACAATGTGTCTGATTCACATATTTACCATCCTAATCAGGACCTATCTTCAATTTAGAATCTACTAGAGTTCTTACTAACTGATAGTATGTAATATGGAACTTCTTCAACATTGAGTCAATGTACTTTGACTGCTGATGAATATTTCTTCATTTGTTTGCTTCACTTGCAATCCCAAAAAGAATGTGAGTTCACTTATGGCACTTATTTGAAATTAGAAATAGACCATCTTTTCAAATTCTTTGTAGAGAAGTTTATTGGTTGAGCCAAAATGATATTATCCACATAGAGTCTAATCAATCTTTCCTCTTTCATACCCGTATTTAAGGAGAAAGGATGATAATTTGTCATACTAATTCCGAGGAGCTTAAAGACCATAAAGGTTTTTATCCAACTTATATACCCTATGAGGAAAATCCAGGCCTACAAAGCCTGGTAGTTGACTGACATAGAGTCCTAAGCAATATTTTCATACAAGAAGGCATATTTTATATCCATCTTATACACAATAAATTTCGTGGATGATGAATAGGCAAGAAAAAGTCTTTTGGATTTAAGGCAAGCTACAATGCAAAGACCTCATCATCATCAATGTCTTCTTCCTATGTGTAAGCTTAGCCAATTAACCTTGCTTTTTTTCTCATGCAAATACCCCGATCATCAGTTTTATTTCTATACAGCCATCTTGTGCGAATATGATATATTCATTCAATAAGATCTACTAAACAATACTAATTTTTTTTTGATAATCATGATGTTAGTAGGGCTAAAAAGATGCATATGAAGTAATGGACCATTGTTCGAGTTGACAAGTTTAGGCTAATGGGAAGATTTATGTTGCTTTCCCTTATGACATGCTAAACAATGGTCAATGTAGTGAAATTCTTTATAAGGTCAACCAAGAACATGGTTTCCTATGACCAATTTGTTTATATTTTTGAAATTAGTATGCCCCGATCTTCGGTGCCAAAACTATGATTCATTAACAGATCTTTTGACAATAGAAAACTTTCTTTAACTAGATCAATATAATTCAAATTTAGATCATAAGTGTTCTTCTTTCTTGGTGTCTTTAAGACAATCTACTCTTCAAGAATTTGAAATCTTGGTTTAAAACGTAACAGTGAGTATTTTTGAAGTAAGTCTAATATTCCTTCAATGTGCTTGAAGTCATGCAGAATGGAACTATCTTCAGTCATGTGGTGGCAACATCTGCTGTCTACGTAACAGAGATTATCAGACACTCTCAGATGCCCCTGTAAGCACAAATAAATAAGTTAGAGTTAGAAACCCAAGCCATGATAGTCTTAGGCTGTCCCTTCATATCAAGAACTATAACCTGCTGGTATAGACTTTTGATTTCAGCATTTGATTTGGAGTTATCAGATCCATCACTTTCATTATTATTTCTTTCCTTTACCAATTATTGCTTAGGTTTAAAAAACTTAGATTTTGTTAAAGAAACATGATGATTTCCCTTTTGAAATAGATTTTGGTTACTGTTATAATTTTCTCAATAACATTTTATTTAAGTTTGAAGTTTTTTAAATTAGGAAAATTAATCAAATGTAACATTATTGACATTATTATTATTCTTAAGTTCTAAAATAGACATTGGAGTTTAGGGAGGAAATTAAATATATGGAGACACCAAAAGTGCTATGTTTCCTTAAGAACCTGCTTTTATTATATAGTATAGACTAGGTTATAGATTCATAAATTGCATAGGTTGTATAATAGAACATCATATTAGCAATATCTAGTCAGCTGTTATCATGATTGCAAATCTCTTTCATTTTCTTATTGGATTTTGTTTCATCTTCGCCCATGCTTTCTTCAGTTTAATACACCTATGAATTCAAACTTTACATCATCACATATGAATAGCATCTTTACAATTGTTTAGCAAAACCGATCGTAGTAATTCTGCCACAAAAGGTATCATGTTACATGCAAAAGAGGCAAACCCATTCACGTGAAACAAAATTTATGCGATACCAAGTAACCTGATAGCATTATCTGCATTTATACCACATAAAACTTAATGAGATGCTCAAACCACTATGAAGTGGAAAAAAGACTTAGAATCTAACCATACTCCATTTGCCATATGAAAGTCGTAACATTTTTTGTTAAGTTTTTGTTACCTTAATATGGCATGTTAATTCTCATCGTAGTAGCTAAAAGCTACAATGTCTCATTGGTGTGTATTAATAAAAGGGGGTTTAAGTTAAACATGGACTAATATTATTTGGTGCAGCCTCTATGGCATAACTTCCATTATGCTTAAGCTGATAGTATTTTAAATTAATAATATTTAGTAAAGTGGTGATTTTAATTTATAACAAATATAACGGATGATTATTGGACCTTTTAAACATGCATACTGATAATGGGAGTGGGCTAATACCTAACTAACAAGCCCACAAAATGTGATAAGCCTAACCCAATCCATATTTGTGAAAACCCATTTTGATCATCAATCTCCTTTCTATAAATAGGGGCCCACTCACACACTTCTAAGGCATCCCATTTTCAGTAGCAAACACCCTCTACTAGCATCTCTTCTATCTCCTACAGTGATCTCTTTACCATCACTATCTTCTCCTTGACTAAAAGGGCTTCCTTGCCTGTGATAAAAAGGACCCTAGTTTTCTTCCTTGTCAAGGATCTTACCAACCCTACCATGCTACTTAAGCTTCATCTTTGACTATGATAGCAACTGCACTCACCCATATGAAGCTCTTTCATCATACTTATCTTTTGTCTCTCACACTTGTTATATCTCTTTAATACATTAATTCAACACTTATGAGCAAGATACTGACTTGGGCATCGGAGGGTGTTCTCAGAGCTCACCTCCAGGTCACCTTCTAACGAGTTATTTTCATGTTGCAGTTAGAATCTATGCTTGGGACCAGCTTGGTGAGACTCGTTGCATTTATACCCAACGATAGTACCCGACCCTGATTTTGGTGTAGCAACACACACACACACAAAATTTGTAACTTTCTAGCATGAGTGATTTTGATTAAAATTGATATGAATGTTATTTTAACTTTTGCAAATAGGTTGTTCAATAATCTTCAAACTATAGTACTGTCCAAAGCAATTTTCAAGGATATGATTATCTAACAACAAAAAAACATGTATGGTATAATACTCTAGGGTCAATGTATGATCATTATCTTAAAGATTGATGCTAACCAAAGATCTCTCAGCATGCACTGAAGTACAAGGAAGTACTTCGAAAGATTTGACAATGTACAAAGAAAAATAACTAAGTGTCAAACTTCCAAAGCCAAAGACAAAAATCTTTCAAAGCCAAAAGCTAAGTCTTCCGAAGCTTAGAGAAAAGTCTTCTGAAGCTTGAAGACTAAACTCTACCGAAGACTAAGAAGCCATGTGTCTACTGACATACTTTTGACAAAAGAAGAAGACCTTTCCGCTGTCAGCACTGAAGACTCACCAACTTATATAATTTGGTGATTACCTTTTTACTCTTATTAACTGTACATGATGGTTTCTTTTCTGTAACTTCCTACTTTAGTACTTTTATCCATATTGTAATGCAATAGGATGTGAGCTATTGCATGTCATAGTCACATGTCAAAAGACAATCTGCCTTTTGACTTTACATTGATCTTGTTGTCGAGATTAGTGTCCAGATGGCCTTCAAAGTATGGCTGACTGTAGGTTGTAGTATAAAGCATCTCATGTATTAGTCTAATGACTAAGCTTTTGCAATACATGTAAAAAACTTAAGAGTTATATACAACATCCTTAAAAACCAATCTTTGTGTTCTTGAGTGTTCCTACTTGTTATTCTTAGTTTCACTGCCTGGTTCCCTATTTGATCTAGTAAGTGTGCTTAGTTGATAATCTACAATTGTGAAACTGTTGTGAACCATAACCGGTCCTGCAATTGGTATCAGAGCATTTCAGTCTCTTGATTGCAAGATCTCACCATCTTGAGTCACTCTTTAGTTTTACATTCGTTTACTTTCTCAAATGGCAACTCTTTCTAAAGCTGATATGGAAACCGGCATAATGTCTAAGTCTCCACTGTTCACTCCTAATGACTTGGACACTTGGTGCATGAGAATGGAAGGCTTCATCAAGTCTCAAGACAGCAGGATATGGAGATCTGTAGTCTCTAGACCTCACATCCCAAATACTACTTTAGCACCTGTTGGAGATGGGATGATAGCTAAGGAAGTGGCTAATAATTCTAAAGAAGACTGGAAGAAAATAGACATTGACCAGAAAGCCACCACCACTCTTCAAACTGCTATTCCCAACTCCATCTAAAGAGGCTTCAATAAGTGTAAGAGTGCAAAAGAACTCTGGCATGCACTAAAGCTAATGTATGAAGGATTTGAGGAAGCTAAGGAGAACAAGAAAGAGATAATGAAGCAGTAGTTTGAAAGCTTCACCTATAAGATAGGTGAAACTATGACTCAATAATATTTCAGGTATGTTAAGATTGTAGACACTCTAATGGATGTTGGAGTCAAACTTGAGATCAGGGATATAGTGAGGAAGTTTATGTTCTCACTTCCTAGACAATAGACACACTATTGCATTTGTTGTTTGTTCATCCGCATTTGTAGTTGCTTATGCACCCAAGTGTTCTTCCGCATTTCTTTTGTTCATGCGCATTTGTTGTTTGTTCATCCACATTTGTAGATGCTTATGCGCCTAAGTGTTCTTCCGCATTTCCTTTATTCATGCGCATTTGCTACAGTGTTCATGCGCATTTGTTATAGTGTTCAGTGCATTTGTTTCAGTCATTCACATTTGTTCTACCAGCATTTAGTTGGACACTTGTAATAATCTGAAGGCATTCATCCGCATTAGTATTGTTCATCCACATTTGTCTAAGGACTTAGGATTTTTCCGAAACTAGGGAAGTAGAATGTAGCGGGTAAGTTTTGGGATGTTTTGCTGGTTCGTGTCAGTTGTGGTGATGCATGTTGTGGGCTGCTGTTGATGGTTTATACTATGTATAATGTGACTTTATGTGGTGTGTTTATATTCGTATGTGTCAAGTATTATTATCGTAAAGAAAGTGAAAGATTAATGTTAATAAAAAAGTGGAACATAAGAAAAGTATGAAAAGTCTTGCAAGCAAAGGTTGAGGTGAGTGACTGGTTGTCACAACTGACTTGTATGCCAAGGTTGAGGTGAGTGACTGTGTTGTCACAACAGACTTGTATGCCAAGGTTGAGGTGAGTGACTGTGTGTCACAACAGACTCGTAAGGGGTTTAATCCATGAGATTGACCCGAAAAATGTCGTGATGCTCACCCCGGTACTGTGACGGTCTTCGGACATGAGGCGGGGGTGTTGCAAAAAGAGACGGGGTCCTTGTCGCGTACCCCGGTACTGTCGGTCTTCGAACATGAGTAGGGTATTGCATGAAACAGGATCCAGATTATAGTGAAAGATAATAAATGAATACGTGAGTTAATGAAAGATAATTAAGTCTATACCTTGATATATGTATGATGAATGCTCACGTGTGAAAGTAAAGGAAGTATTTTATTGAGAAGGATATTTTCATATATAAATCCTACGAGGTATTTTAAACGTTTTAAAACTAGAACTCACTCAGCAACGCTGACTTTTATGCATTTTCAGTTGGCAGGTAATTGTTGCTGAGGATGGCACACGGGGGAAGCTACTCGGCAGGGCAAGATTGGCATCCATTCATCTTTAATGATATTGTTGTTTTGTAATGCAACGAAACAGGGTCTTTTGTAATTCAAGAAAACAATGATATATTGCTTAACAACATTAATTATTAATAGAATGAATGGTTTTTATTAACTTAATTCTGCTGCAATATTTTATGAAATGTGTGATGTTTAATGTTTTATGCCATGATTGACCAACTGTGAGGTCTTCGGGAATGGGGCCTTACAAGTTGGTATCAGAGACAAAGTTTTAGAGAAATAGGTAAATATCTTTAAAACCTAAATTTAAACTGAGAATGGGACGAATGGAGGGATGCTAGCCTGAGTAGCTACGTGCCATCAGGTAATTCTTTTCTTAATGTTAACCGGTACTATGTGTGTGTGCTATTTAATTTTTGTGCTTTTAGTAGATTTGAATACTGATGTAGTCAGGATAGGAAATGCTTGGTTGATGAAGAGTAAAGTAAGTGGCTAATCACAACTGGCCACTATAATTAGGGACTTACTATACTTGACATAAACTGAGCTATTACCTTGAATGACCTTGTTGGTGTTTGAATCTTATAGTGTTAGAGGATGGATGGAGGTAGATCGTCTAAGGCTTCTAGAGGTGGAGCACGGGGTGGTCGTGCTGGTAGACCACGGGCCGCAAAGAACAAGGCAAGAACCGTAGAGACGGCTCCTGGTGAGCCTGAGCTTCATCACCCAGAGGGCGGTGATGAGAGTGCTAATCCGAGGGCCTCAGTGAAAGAGGCAGTGGTGGAGGAGGTTCACCAAGTCATGCAGACTATCCTACCGTCTGTTGTGACTGAGGTGATCCGGGCCATACGGAAGGATGAGAGGAAAGAAAAGGAGGAAGAGAGAAGGGCTGCTTCTGGGAGAAGGGAGAATGAGGGAGATCATGATGGTAAGGAGGAGGTATATGCTGAAAGGGGAGCCTCCAGTGATGAAGAAGACATAGAGGAGCGGGAAACCACGAGGGGATGCAGCTACGGGGCATTCCAACGGTGTAAACCCCCTACTTTTGATGGCAATGGTAACGCTGCTACCGCCCACCGCTGGGTTAGAGAGATGGAGGTAGTGTTGGATATTAGTGAGTGCAGGGAGGATCAGAAGGTGAAATTCGCCACTCACTCATTCGTTGACTCGGCTTTGTGTTGGTGGGACAATATTGTCCAAGCCGAGGGCAGCAGGGAAATGGGGAGGATGAGATGGGGAGATTTGAAGAAGATGGTTGTTGAGGAATTCTATCCTCACAGGGAACTAGACAAGATAGAGAGAGAGTTCCTACAGCTTGAGGCGGGAACCATGACCCACTAGCAATACACCACCAAGTTTAACGAAATGGCGAGGCTGGTGCTGGATCAGGTGACGTCGGTGTCGAGGAAGATTAAGAGGTATGTGCAGGGATTACCAGCTGATATCCGTAGGCACTTGATTGTTGCCCGACCAAGCACTTTTAGGCCGACAGTGGATCTGGCTGGGAGGCTTTACGATGAGAGAGAGGTGTCGGTGGTTGAGGTGAAGAAGACAGGTGGTGGTGACAAGAACTAGAGTGGGAAGAGGTTTGGGCGTGGTTGTTTCACCCCAAACAACAAGAGGATGAAAATGGATGACCGAAGAGTGGGGTCATCAAGCTCCAGAGCGAAGAGGTGTGGTAAGTGTGGAAGGGAGCATAGCGGGGAATGCCGATTGGGACTGAATGTTTGCTTTAGATTCGGGTAGCCTGGTCACATTGCTAAGGATTGTAGAGTGTTAAGGTGTCATATCTATGGGGAAGGGGACACATGAGCAGGGATTGCAAGAAGCAAAAGGCAGAGAGTTCCGGGATGAAGAAAAGGACAGAGAGTGAAGGCCAGAGGACAAGCGCTAGAGCATTTACAATGACCCGGGAGGAATCCAGGGTGGATCCCGATGTCTTGTCGGGTATGTTTCTAGTAAAACAAACTTGTGCCTCTGTATTGTTTGATTCTGGTGCTAGTAGGAGTTTTATTTCTGCTGCTTTCTGTGCTAAGCTGCTTGTTAGTAGTAGAAGAATTGATGAGCCATTTGATGTAGAAACTGCTATTGGTAAGTCTACCAAAATTTCTGATATGATTGAGGATTGTGGCATAGAGTTAGAAGGCCATAGGTTCTCTGCTAAACTATTTGTGATGCCCCTAGGTGGATTTGATGTAGTTCTGGGGATGGATTGGTTGGTAGCATATGAGGCGAACATCGTGTGTCGCAAAAAGATGATTCGACTGACAGCGCCTGATGGAAGTTCGGTAACGGTTTACGGTGACTGAGTTACTATAGTTCCGAAGGTGATTTTGATGGTGGTGGCCAAGAAGTGCATGAAACGCGGATGTAGTGATTACCTGGCTTATGTGAAGGATGTGGATGCGTCAGTACCACAATTGTTCAACGTACCAGTTGTGTGTGATTTTCCAGACGTGTTTCCAGAAGATTTACCAGGTGTGCCATCGGACCGTGAGATCGAGTTTCAGATTGATTTGATACCCGGTGCTCAACCCGTTGCCAAGGAACCGTATTGATTAGCTCCAACCGAGATAAAGGAGCTGATGGTTCAACTGCAGGAGTTATTGGACAAGGGTTTCATTCGACCGAGTATCTCTCCTTGGGGTGCTCCGGTTTTGTTTGTTAAGAAGAAAGACAGTAGTATAAGGATGTGCATAGACTACCGGGAGCTAAACAAGTTAACAGTGAAGAATCGATATCCCTTACCAAGAATAGATGACTTGTTTGACCAACTCGAAGGTGCCAGCTGGTTCTCACGAATAGATCTCCGATCTGGTTACCATCAGTTGAAGGTTAAGGAGTAAGACATTCTTAAGACAGCTTTTCGAATGCGATATGGACACTACGAGTTCCTCGTTATGTCTTTCGGTCTGACTAACGCGCCAGCTGCCTTTATGGATTTGATGAATCGAGTGTGTCGGCCGATGTTAGATAAATCAGTGATTGTGTTTATTAATGATATCCTGATTTATTCAAAGAGCAAAGAAGAACATGTCAGCCACATACGTGAAGTGTTGGAGACACTTAGAAAGGAGAAGCTATATGCTAAGTTCTCTAAGTGTGCTTTTTGGTTACGTGAAGTTCAATTTTTGGGTCACGTGGTTAATGCTAAAGGGATCATGGTGGACCCGGCGAAGGTTGAGGCAGTAATGCAATGGAGGTCTCCAAAGACGCCATCTAAAATTCATAGTTTCTTGGGTTTGGCGGGCTACTATCGAAGGTTTATTCAAGACTTTTCCAAGATAGCCTCACCTTTGACTAAATTGACTCACAAGGAGATGAAGTTTGTGTGGGGACGAGAACAGGAGGATGCTTTTGAGGAGTTAAAGGCAAGATTAACTCAAGCTCCTATTTTGACATTACCCGAAGGGAGTGAAGACTTAGTGGTGTATTCGGATGCCTCCTATTCGGGACTGGGTTGTGTGTTAATGCAACGTGGGAAAGTAATAGCCTACGCGTCCTGACAGTTGAAAACCCACGAGGTCAATTATCCCATGCATGATTTGGAGCTCGCAGCTGTGGTCTTTGCATTAAAGATTTGGCTGCATTACCTGTACGGGGTGAAATTCACAATCTTCATGGACCACAAGAGCCTAAAGTATTTCTTTGAGCAGAAAGATCTCAACATGAGGTAGAGGAGGAGGTTAGAGCTGATTAAGGATTATGATTGTGAAATCCACTACCATCCGGGTAAAGCCAATGTAGTGGCTGATGCCCTCAGCCGAAAAGAGAGACCCGAGCCAATCCGGGTGAAAGCTTACCAATTGGTGATGACCTCTGATGTGATGACACAGGTCAAAGAATTTCAGGATGAGGCACTTAAGGAAGATCGCCTTAACTCTGAAAGGATGAGAGGTCTAGTCACGGAGTTGGGAAAAAATGCCCACGGAGTAAGAACCCGCTTCGGGCGGATGTGGATTCCCCGCTACGGTGATCTACGGGGACGAATTATGGACGAAGCTCATAAGACTTTATACTCCATTCATCCTGGTACCACTAAGATGTATCAAGATATGAAGAAAGACTATTGGTGGCCGGGTATGAAGCGCGATGTAGTGGAGTATGTGAGTAAGTGCCTTACTTGCTTACAAGTGAAGGCAGGCATCAAAAGCCATCCGGGAAGATCCAACCGTTGGATATACCCGAGTGGAAGTGGGAGCACATCACCATGGATTTCATCACGAAGTTACCCCGTACTGCGAGGGGGTAAGATACCATATGGGTGATAGTTGATCATTTGAAAAAGAGTGCTCACTTCATACCGATTCGCGAGACGTATTCATCCGAGAGGTTGGCTGATCTATTCATCAAAGAGATTATGGATCGTCATGGTGTGTCGGTGTCTATCATGTCAGACCGTGACACTCGGTTCACATCGAAGTTTTGGAAGAGATTTCACGATGCGATGGGGACGTGGCTACACATCAGCACAACCTATCATCCTCAGACAGATGGTCAGTCTGAGAGGACAAATCAAACGCTCGAGGACATGCTCATAGAATGTGTGATCGACATCGGAGGAAGTTGGGATGATCATCTACCATTGGAAGAGTTCTCATACAACAACAGCTATCATGCTAGCATTGGCATGCCACCTTACGAGATGCTATATGGTAGGAGATGTAGAACGCCCATGTGTTGGGGAGACATTGGGCAGAAAGAATTGGGAAGCGTGGAGGTAATCTAGGCTACGACTGAGAAGCTAGAAAAGATCAAAGCCTTTATGAAGGTAGCCAAGGATAGACAGAAGTCTTATGCTGATAAGAGGCGTAGACCGATCGAGTTCAACATGGGTGATAAAGTCATGTTAAAGGTCTCGCCCTGGAAGGGAATCATCCGGTTTTGGAAGAGGGGCAAGTTGAGTCCGAGATACATAGGGCCTTTCCGAATCGTTGCACGAGTAGGGGAGGCGGCCTATTAACTAGAATTGCCTGATGAGTTAAGTGGAATTCACCCGACGTTCCATGTATCTCATCTGAGAAAATGCTTGGCCGATGAAGATATGATTGTACCACTGGAGGATATCGAAGTGGATGAAAGACTCAATTATGTGGAGCAACCGATGGCCATCATAGACAGGAAGGAGAAGAGATTGAGAAATAAAGTGGTTCCACTCATACGTGTGCAGTGGAAACACCGGAAGGGTTCTGAGTCTACGTGGGAGATGGAGGATGAAATAAAACAGCATTACCCATACTTATTCGAAGAGTGACAGGTTTCGGGGACTAAACCTCTTTGAGGGGGTAGACTTGTAACGCTCGAATCTTCGGTCAAATAAAAAGAAAATAAAAGTATCAAGAAGAAACAAAAAGAAGCCAAAGATAAAGGGTGTTTTGTGTAAAAGTACACAAAAGTCAAAAGTTCACTTTATATGGGCATGGCTGCCCATATCACTCCTGCTGCTACTTTGTTCAACCGAATCAAAAGAAGAAGAAGCTGAATTCGATTTCTCTCGGTTTCAAGGAGAAGAAGAGGCTGATTCTCGCTTGTGGTTAGTGTTCTTTGTATTTTATGGTTCGGTTTGTTGGGTTTTGACCATGAAACTGATTTATATGTGTTTATGTGTTTTGTTGTCTGTTTTTGCTTGTTTTAGGCGTTTGAACTCTTGTGCACACGAGTTTGGAGGAGTTTTGCTTGTTTGCTGCACTAGGTGAGTTCTAGACCCCGGTTTTATGTGTTTTAAACTTCTTTGGGGCTGAAAATGCATGTTTAAAAGGTTTTGCAGCTGTTGTATGCTTTACCGTATGTATATGGGTGTTTGTGTTGGTGCTTTATGGTGGTTTATGTGCAGTTGATGCTTGTGATGTTGAATTTAAGCTTTGAACAGATGGATAAGCATGATTGGTTAGGACTGGTTAGGACTGTTGGTGTTTTCGTGGTTGTATGCCTGCTCTAGATGTTACGCATGTTAGATCCATGATAAGTATGTGTTAGATCGAGGATTGGGGACTGAACAATTGCATAAGTGCATTTGCAGGTGGGTTAGTTCATATGCATTTAAGTACTTTGTTCATGCGCATTTGTTCATCCGCATTTGTAGTTGCTTATGGGCCCAAGTGTTCTTCTGCATTTCTTTTGTTCATGAGCATTTGTTGTTGTTCATCCGCATTTATAGATGCCTATGCGCCTAAGTGTTCTTCCGCATTTCTTTTATTCATGTGCATTTGCTACAGTGTTCATGCGCATTTGTTACAGTGTTCATGCGCATTTGTTTCATTCATTCGCATTTGTTCTACCAGCATTTAGTTGGACACTTGGAATAATCTGAAGGCATTCATCCACATTAGTATTGTTCATCCGCATTAGTATTGTTCATCCGCACTAGTATTGTTCATCCGCTTTAGTATTGTTCATCCGCATTTGTCTAAGGACTTAGGATTGTTCCGAAGCTTAGGAAGTAGAATGTAGCGGGTAAGTTCTAGGATGTTTTGCTGGTTCATGTCTATTGTGGTGATGCATGTTATGGGCTGCTGTTGATGCTTTATACTATGTATAATGTGACTTTACGTGGTGTGTTTATATTCGTATGCGTAAAGTATTATCGTAAAGAAAGTGAAAGATTAATGTTAATAAAGAAGTGGAACATAAGAAAAGTATGAAAAGTCTTGCAAGCAATGGTTGTGGTGAGTGACTGTGTTGTCACAACAGACTTGTATGCCAAGGTTGAGGTGAGTGACTGTGTTGTCATAACAGACTTGTATGCCAAGGTTGAGGTGAGTGGCTGTGTTGTCACAACAGACTTGTATGCCAAGGTTAAGGTGAGTGACTGTGTGTCACAACAGGCTCGTAAGGGGTTTAATCCATGAGATTAACCCGAAAAATGTCGTGATCCTCACCCCGTACTGTGATGGTCTTTGGACATGAGGAGGGGGTGTTGCAAAATGAGGCGGGGTCCTTGTCGCGTACCCCGGTACTGTCGATCTTCGGACATGAGTAGGTGTTGCATGAGACAGGATCCAGATTATAGTGAAAGATAATGAATGAATACGTGAGTTAATGAAAGATAATTAAATCTATACCTTGATGTATGTATGATGAATGCTCACATGTGAAAGTAAAGGAAGTATTTTATTGAGAAGGATATTTTCATATATAAATCCTACTAGGTATTTTAAACGTTTTAAAACTAGAACTCACTCAGCAACGCTGACTTTTATGCATTTTCAGTTGGCAGGTAATTGTTGCTGAGGATAGCACGCGGGGGGAAGCTACTCGGCAGGGCAAGATTGGCATCCATTCATCTTTAATGATATTGTTGTTTTGTAATGCAGCGAAACAGGGTCTTTTGTAATTCAAGAAAACAATGATGTATTGCTTAACAACATTAATTATTAATAGAATGAATGGTTTTTATTAACTTAATTCTGCTGTAATATTTTATGAAATGTGTGATGTTTAATGTTTTATGCCATGATTAACCAACTGTGAGGTCTTCGGGAATGGGGCCTTACACATTGAGACTAAGTAGGTGCATGTTTGTGATAATGTGTGCACCCTTTGTTGCAGACTCCACTTATTTTCATCAGAAGAATCATAGGGGTTGAGAGAACATAACCGAAGCTCCCTCACCACCAGTATTAGTTTTGAGGATCAGGATTACCCCTGCTCCCTGACAGCTTCATGAGAAGTGTCAAGGGGCTGGATTGCCTTGGTTGAGGTCTTAATGATGTAATCACTTTCTAAAGTGAGAGACTCTTGCATATGGACCTCCTGAACATGTTCAGGAAAGTCCACCTTAGTTGGGGTTGGATGATATGGGCTAGATATGGATGTAGTAGGAGTAGTCATCTCTCCTTGAGCAAGGGAGGAGAAGAGAGACTCATTGAACTCACTGAAACCCATATCCACATCATCATATAATTAGAGATCAGAGATTGGTTGGCTTAAGTCTAAAGGCTGGGGATGGTAACTATCCCATTAAGGTTGTTTACCTGAGTTTTGAGACTCAGAGTGATGGCTTACGGCTTGGGTAAGTGACCTCATCAGGCTGAGCATGAGAAACCTTAGCACTGATTAATGAAGTGATGATACTGGTCTGCTCCTCATAGGAAGTGGAGCTCTTGGTTCCACTTCCACCTGCAAGGGTATGTGTACATGGGCCTACTCAATCTGAATAGACTGAACAAGGGTTCATTTGGATTTTATGTGGTAGGTGAAGGTTGGTTGAGGCCTTTGGGGTTGTGAAGATGATGAAGGTGTGGGTTCAACATTGGCTGGTGCTGCCAAGTTGTCACCTTAAGCCGGGAGCTCTAATATTTTTGGGACCAGGGCTGTTTCTAACCCTGAGAAACCAATAATGGTTTTTCTTATGATTTTAAAGATGTCAGGCTTTATCTGTCCCAATTTCAGAGTGTTACCGGTTCCCCTTAACTGTGAGCCCAGTTCGCACATGAGAATGTACTGAACATATCTAGGGAACATGTAATACTCTAAGGAGTCCAAGTTTGCAAGCAAGTTTGTATAAACAAATTGAGAGTACTTGAACTTGACCCCTTGGACCATCCCATGGACTATGTAGGATAGGTCTTAAGGAATTTGATCCCATCCTCCATATTTATTTGATAAAGAGTGGATTATAACATGGAGAAGGTACTTCTACTAGAAAGAGACCTTACCCTTCTTGAAAGTTCTTACTAAATAGTCCCCTTCATAGCCCATCTACACGAATGATCCATTTACAGCTTGGGGAAGGAAAGCTTGCCTTCTTCATCATCCAGACTAAGATAATTATTGATGGGGCTGGGGTGATGAAAACTGTCTTCCCCTACACTGATGCAGACAGTGTCTTCTCGCCATCCAAGATGATCTCTTGGTAGGTCCTCCAGAACTCCAGCAGTTGTTTTTTATATAGTGAAGGGTCTATTATGAGGGCGGTGAGGTAAGATGATCAAGATAGAAAGCGGCAAACGTCTTTGAAACCAGGATCTTTCTCAGATGACAACAGAGCAACATGGTTGTGTTGCCTGTGTAGGTGCATGGAGAAATTTGGCTGGTTTTGGGGGTTCTAGGTTGGCCATTTTAGAAAGATTCAGTATGAAGAAATTGAAGAACAATAATGGTTTGTGGGTGATTCAGGGTTAGAAGAATTGTAGATGAAATGGAAGAAGTGGGAGGGAGACCAATTGAAAAAGGGTATTTATATGCTTAGATTTAAGACAAAGTTATTGCAAAAGATAAACTTTGAAATCTGGATGTCGGTCCCACCTTTGAAAAAGTGCCCAAAAAGATAGTTATATTAGCAGTAGAAAATCTTTCGAAGGTAATTTGTCTTCGAAAGTTTTGAGAAAACTTTCGAAGCCAATTTGACTTTGGAAGATATTCTTTAGTTTGGTAAGAATTGCTTTGGAAGAAAAAGAAATTAGAGTAATTTTGCTTCCAAGATGTATTTGGTTTCGAAAGATATTATACTTCAGAAGTTTTATTCAAAGGATGAATAAAGCTTCCGAGACTTAATTTGCTTTCGAAAAAAAATTTGTCCTTCAAAGCGTATAGGTACTTAGAATCATATTTAAGCTTCAGAAGATATATCAGAATTTCTTCCGAAGTTAAATTTCTTATTAAGTAGTTATTTGTATTTGAAAACATAACTTTCTTTCAAAGAAAATTTAATGTCTTCTGATAGAAAATACATCTTCAATTCTTAAAGCTCTAAGGAATATCATTTGGAAAAAACTTTCATCTAAGATAAACAAGGCTTATATAAGTGATAATTTAGACAACTTTAAAGACACACATATTTGAGAAATAATCTTGAAATTAGTTTAAGAAAATCTACTCAAAATTAATCATTTCAATTGCTGATACAAGATATTTAAATCTTTGTTAAGAAAAAGCTTTTTTGTGTACAAATCAGCATGTTGTTCTTTTGTGTTAACTTTGACTAGTTTTATCAATCCCTTTTTAAAATTAACACTTATCAAATGATACCTAATATTGATGTGCTTTGTCTTAGAGTGCTGCACAGGATTCTCTGTGATAGAGATAGAACTATTGTTCTCTATGTGAATAGGAGTCTCCTTGAAGTTGAATCCATAGTCTAACATCTGATTATGAATCCAAAAGCACTTGAGCACAGCAGCTTGCAACAGTAATGTATTCAGCTTCAGCAGTTGATGCAGACACACAGGATTGTTTCACGCATTGCCATGAGACTATCCTTCCACCAAGGAATTGACATCCCCCTGATGTAAACTCTGTAGTCATGTTGCAGCCACCATAATCACTATCTGTATATGCATACAGATTGAAGTCTAATTCTTTGGATACCAAAGTCCCAGCTTAGGAGCTCCTTTAAGGTATTTAAGAATCCTTTTAACAAAAATTAGGTGTGACATCTTAGGGTTGGAGAGTTTAACACTTAACAGATCAAATAGGAAACCGACAAATAAAACTAAAAACAATAATAAGAACACAAATAGAACACAAGTAGAACACAAGTGTAGGGTTTTCAAGAATGATTTATATTGCTCTCAAGTATTTTACAATTGTTACAAGGCTTAGTCCATTGGACTGGTTGCAAGAGACACTTTATACTACATCCTACAGTCGGCCATACTTTGAAGGCTAGCTGGAACAATAATATAAACAACAAGATCAATGTAAAGTCAAAAGGCTGATTGCCTTTTGACTAGTGACTATGACATGCCATAGCTCATATCCTAATCTATTACAAAAAGGATAAAAGTACAAGATTGAAAGGTTACAGACTAAATGATCTTAATCTACAGTTGAAAAAAGTATGAATATATCACCAACTTATATAAGTGGGTGGTTTATTAGATATGACAGCGGAAAGCAGATCAGCATTTGTCAAAAGCATGTCAGAGAAAGCATGTCTTCTCTGTCTTTGGAATAAATCAGTCTCTTGGCTTCGAATGACTTCATCTTTGGCTTAGGTAGAATTGGTCTTTGGCTTCGAAAGATTTGACACTTGGCTTCCGAAGTAACTTTCTTATACTTCAGTTATGCTTGCTGAGAGCTCTTTGATTTACATCAGCCTCTAAGATAACTCCTACACATGGATCCCATAAGCCATCATATATGATCAATGACTATAGAACTATCTTCAGTTCATCTTGATAAGCCCAAGACCAGCAAGGATTGGGTTTCCACATGTAACTAATCATCTCTTTTCATGTGTAGGAACAACTGAAGACCAAAAGCAATGTATGGATTATTGATAGTGGTTGTTCCAGGCACATGACTGGTAGTGGCTCTTTGCTCCAAAACTTTGAGAAATTTGATAGAGGGCAAGTTGCTTTTGGAGGTAAATCATGAGGTTACATTACTGGAAGGGGCAGGGTCACAAATGGTAAACTCAACATTGAAAAGGTAAACTTTTCAAGGAGCTTGAGTACAATGTTTTACGTGTATATCAATATAGTGACCAGAGACATAACATGCTCTTTACTAATCATGAGTGCATAGTTCTCAAACCTAGTGTGATCATTTCTCAAGAGCATATTTTGCTCAGAGCCCTCAGAAAAGGGAATATGTACAAGATGGATTTGCAAGAAACCTCCACTTCTAAAGAAGTTTCTTGCTTTCTATCTAAAGCAAATAGTGATAAGTCTTTCCTTTGGCATAAAAGAACGTGCCATGTTAACTTTAAGAACATGAATAAACTAATTAAAAATGATTTGGTGACTGAAATGCCAAAGAAAGAGTTTACAAGTGATGATCATTGTGTTGCATGCCTGAACGGAAAGCAACACAAAGGGTCTCACAGGCCAAAGGAAATGAACTACATCACTACTCCCCATCACTTATTACGCATGGATCTCTTTGGTCCCAAGTGTAATGAGTTAAGGAACAAGTTCATATTATCTATGATGACAGATGATTTCACAAGATATACTTGGGTCTTCTTTCTTAGAAGTAAGGATGAGACCCCTAAAATCTTGAAAACCTTCATTCTAAAAGTTGAGAATTAATGTGATCACAAGGTTAAGATCATAAGATATGATCAAGGAATTGAATTCAAGAACCAAATCCTTGATTCATTTTCTAATGAAAAGGGTATTTCAAGACAATATAGTGCCCATAGAACTCGTCAACAAAATGGTGTTGCTAAAAGGAGAAATAGGACACTTATTGAGGCTGCAGGAACCATGCTCTCTGACACTAAAATGCCTATCACCTTCTGGGTAGAGGCAGTCAACACTGCCTGGTATGTGCAAAATGGAGTTTTAGTAGTCAAAACTAATGGTAAGACATCTTATGAACTGTGGCATAAAAGGAGACCAAAGATCACATAGTCAAATATGATGAGAAGGAAAATGATGGATATTTCATTGGATAGTCTTCTCAAGCTAAAGCTTATAGAGTATATAATCTCAGAACTAGAGTAGTTGAGGAGTCAGTAAATGTGACCTTCAAAGAACACACTCTAAGTGTGAAAGGTTTTGGTCCTAATTGGTTATTTGATCTTGATTTAGTTACCAATTGTTTTAGTGAATCTTGTGAAAATGTTTTAGAAACAACAGGTAATATATGTTAAGAAGATCATGATCCAAGATTTGAGCTGAGAAGACCAAATGTTCAAATTCCTTCAGCACCAGTGGTAACAAAAACTTCAAGTGGAAATCCTGTCAGCAGAAATATGGCAACAAATTCATCAGCTGATACATTTGAGGTGCCAACCAATTCCAGCAATGAGGCATAAAACTCAAATAAAGGATCTCCAATGCAGGAGAAGATGGAGATGGTGAAAGCGATCAAGTATATCTTAATGATGATAATCACTCCATCAAAGACAATATCAATGATGTCATACACTCTCTAGATCAAGTTACACTTGATAAGTGTGCTGATGTGGTGGGTGATACTCAATCACTAGATCTAAATTTCACTAATTTAGATCTGTTTAATCAACTTGCTATAATTCCTCAGCTAAGAATCCACAAGTCCCATCCCACCATAAACATCATTGGAGATGTTGAGACTGGGGTGAGAACAAGATGACAAACCCATGATAAAAATATGTTGGATCATATGAGGCTGGTGCAACCAAAACAACACTTAGAACATTTCTTCCAAAGTCAAAGCTGCTCTTCCGAAGACAAGTTGAAGATCTTCCAAAACTTAAGTATGAGGAACTTTCGAAGGAAAACTAAGTCTTCTAAGACTAAGTAGTTTTCCTTCCTAAGTATATGAAGAACTTCTGAAGGTAGAACCAAGTCTTTCGAAGACCAAGTAGTTCTCCTTCCGAAGCATTCACACTTAGAAGATCCAAGACAAAGTCTTCCAAAGAATGAAGTCATGAAGACTTGCAGAAAACTCAAAAGAAGTTAATTCTTTCGAAGTATAAATGGCCTCGAAAGAATTTATTCTTTCGAAGCCATTTTGCCTTCGAAAGAATCAACTATGAACCAGTGGACATAAGTATAGGTTGTCTAACATCTGCTGACAACTCTGATACACTGCATGATGCTTTCCCACGCCCATGTAGTTGACCATACTTTAATCCACTGTTCACCTTTATCAGTTAGTACAGTTACCATACTTATTTGGTGACAAATGGTAAGTCATGGACCTGTCATTAATACCTAATCTAGGATATTATTTTATCTTAGATACTTTACTTCTAGCAATGTAGTATTTGTCTAGTGGTAAATTTCAACTAGTTTTCCAAGTATAACCGGCTGTAGATAGTATATATAGTTTCTCATTGTAACTTAAGTAATCATGCTTGTAAGAGTCTCGTAATACTAAGTTGAGAAATAATATATACAAGTATCTTGAAAACCATTCTTGTGTTCATTAACTTATTATATTACTATCAACTTAGTTAGGGATTCTACTTTATTAACCGAGTGAGACTTAGTGAGTTTGTGAGATAAAACTTGTGTTGAGTGACCAACACCAATCCTGCAATTGGTATCAGAGCTTTTTAGGCTCTTGATTGTAAGATCTAACCATCCCAAATCACCCTTGTTTCTTCATACTTACTCACTTCACTTATATGGCTCTTAACCAAAAATTTTCCGAGTCTGAGATGGGAACCATGACCAAGGCTCCTATCATCACCCCTAATGATTTTTGAACCTGGTGCAAACGTATTGAAGGTTTCATCAAGTATCAAGACAGCCGCATGTGGAGATCTGTCACTCATGGTCCTTACAAGCCAAAGGTGGCGGACCCGGCTGGTAACGGTGTCATGATTGAGAAAGCTGTTGAAGACTACTCTGATGAAGACTTCAAGAAGATGGAGTCAACTGCAAAGCCATGACCGTGTTGCTTACTGCTATACCAAACTCCATAATGGTAGGCTTTAAGCAATGCGAGACTGCCAAAGAACTATTTGATGATTTGAAGCTAATGTACTCTGGTTCTACCAAACTCCATACTGTGTCTCAATCAAGAGAATTGAAAATCTCAACACTTTCACTATGACTAAACTATATAGAATCCTTGATGGATACCGTATGGAGATGGAGACTCAGAAGGGCCACCAGATGAACAGACCCTCAAATCTGCAGTAACAATGCTTAACATGTTGCTGAAGGATCAAGAACTCCCCAGCCTCAGTTGTACCTGTACTACCCCCAACAGCCGACATCCTCTTTTGGGCCATCATCACTTTCCCTGAGACACCCAGGTCTCAACAAGCTCAACACACTCCCTTCCAGGATAGTTGTGCTTTTGTTTCAGGGAGTGAGCACTCTTGAGATTTTCAAGTTTGTTTTGATGATCTAGAGTGTTTTAGCCCAAATGATGTTGAATATATGGACATTGTCCAGCAAATGGCTCTTTTAACCTATAAAGCAAAGAAGTTCTTTAAAAGAACCTGAAGGCAATTTCCTCAGAACCCAACTAACAGCAAATTCGGGTTTGCTAAGAGCAAGGCCAAAAGCTACAATTGTAACCAGCTTGGTCACTTTGCTAGGGAATATAAAGCTCCAAGATCTAATCCTGGAGCAGCTCAAGCCTCCCAACATCCTGCTACCTCAATGGCTGCAACCAAACCCACTGAGCCGCAAACTACAGTTGTTGCTCAAGAGGTTGAGTGGAGCTTTATGGTGCAAGATGTCACCCCTGCTCAAACTCTCAAGGCTGGAACTGAAGACAGCAAGATATATGAACATCTCTGTACCCCAGCCTGTATTGCTAAGGTTAAATTGTATCAGGACTACAACATGGAAATTAGATCTAATATAAGTCCTAAAATATCCTAAAATCTTATTTTAAGAGAGCAGAATCTGACTATAAACTCAAAATATAAGAGTTAGAGAAAACAGTGTCCTCTTTAAAATATGAACATAGCAACTACAGGACTCAAATAAAAGATCTAATATCCAAGTTGACTGAAACTCAAGCCCAGCTAGTCATAGATAAGGCTAAAGCAGAGAAGTATTCTATTCAAGAGCATAACTTCAACACCACTCGAGCATCATCCTCCCACTCCAAGGTATGCTATCAAAACAAAAGTGGGTTGGGATCTAATAAAATTGCTCCACCATACTCTCTTATGTCTATTAGACAGCCAAGATGTGATACTGATGAGCAAGAGGTTCCAACTGCTGATCCACTACCTAGTGAGCTGAAGAATGATGCAATAATGGAAACCACCATAAAGAAGGATAAGGTAGAAAACCTCATCCTCACAGTTGATAAATCCTTGACCACCAAAGCCAGAAAGAACTAGATTTCAAAGTATGTGCAAGACATACTAACCAGATTTCATCTAACTGAGTGCAAGGTTGCTAAGACTCCTATAGCCAGAAACCACTCTCTAGGACCTGATCTTGAGGGGGAGTTTGTTAATAAACATCTTTACAGGGCTATGATTGGGTCTCTTATGTACTTCACAACCAGCAAGCCTGATATCATGTTTGCTACATGCATATGTGCAAGATATCAAGCCAACCCCAAGATGTTACACCTGGTTTCTATTAAGAGGATTCTTAGATAACTCAAAAGAGCTCCCAAACTCGGACTTTAGTATCCAATGAACTCTGAATTCAATCTGTATGCATATACAGATAGTGACTATGGTGGCTACAACATGACTATAGTGTCTACATCAAGGGGATGTCAGTTCCTTGGTGGAAGGATAGTCTCATGGCAATACAAGAAGCAATCCTGTATATCTACAACAACTGCTGAAGCTAAATACACTGCTGCTGCAAGCTACTGTGCTCAAGTGCTTTGGATTCAGAATCAGATGTTAGACTATGGATTCAACTTCAAGAAGACTCCTATCCATATAGACAACAACAGTGTTATCTCTATCATAGAGAATCCAGTGCAGCACTCAAATACAAAACACATCAACATCAGGTATTATTGATAAGAGATACTATTGAAATGGGATTGATTAAA